>JAPJYX010000010.1:18585000-19185000 GCA_030503985.1 Himalopsyche tibetana | reverse complement strand
GAAAACAGTAAATCGGGGAACGATTAATGCGGGACTATTTTAAATTGTTCTTATGGGTGTTTGGTGAAAAATAAACGATCCATGCGGGAACACGAACAATGCGAGAACGGTAGATCGGGGTTCCACTGTATTTGATTTATTTATATGAATTACTAATACTTAAAAGCTTTAAGCCTAGAAAATATACCGTTCTACTGTCAAGTGTACATAATGTTGCAATATGAGACATATCATAATAAAATGTGCATCAAATATTATTTTGTTATCTATTTTCATACCCAAGTATGTTTACAGAATATCGTCGATCGTTTACATCCCTTTTGTGACAGGGCTTGATTGAAAAATAAGGTTAGTAATTACAAACAAATAAACTATAACTGAAATATAAAATAATTTACAACTATGTTACTCCATTTCTGACTTTTAAAAAGTGAGTATATAAAAATTAACGAATATGAAAGATGTTTATAAGTAAAATAAAACAAATCAACACATATTTTAAAGGTAAATTAGTTGACATTAGAAACAGTTCAAAGCAACAAAAAAAAATGGCACAATATTGGCATTAGATTTTAAAAAGAAGAAGAGATAGAAATTATTAAGCGTTTTATATAACATATTAAAAAAAAACATACCGAATCAAGATCATTTAAACTTTTCCTATTTGAAAACATTTTTTAAGTGTACACAGAACATCACATATTATTCCAGAATTATTCAAAATAAATCACTGTTCATTTGTTGTAATTTAGCCGTCTATATTTATTGGTTAGACTCTTCAACATGGTATAATGTTTTTATTAAACATGATAAATATGGATTTATATAGTTGAATTAACATGCAGTTATTGGCACACTAACACTCACCAAGGGCGTATATTTTTTACGTCGAAATTTTACACAGATAAATGCCACAGAAAACACACCATTTCTGGGCATTGTTATTACGACTAATTGACAAAAACTGTATTGATTATCGCATTGTGACTTCGGCAGTGCGATAATTATAACAAAGACATGGCGGACGATTTGTCGCAAATTAATTACATTTTATTACTGGACAAGTTAGACATCGAGTTTGAAACATCGAACAGTAAACACTAAGTTTTTGATTTCAGAATGAGTAACTTTGGCGATAGCACTGTAAAACCTGGTGCATACTTACGAAAAGTAAAGTAGAATTATTTATACTGCAATATTATAATTATATCAATGAAATTTAGCAAAAAAAAAAAAACTAATTAGTAAAGCACCATCTGATGAGACATTATTGGCATATGACCGTTCGGTATGCGACACCAAAAATAATAGCGCAAGAGAAAAAGTTAATATTTTTTTTTAATTGTATGAAATACAACTGTTGATTGATTGGAGCAGATACCATACATCTTTTCTTCGGAAACCAGCTTTAACATCGAGAAGTGCAAAAAATATGTTTTAATAAAAACTGTCGCTAACGCGGTATTGCACGAGCGACGAAATGCAATTAAGTATTATACAATCCACGTGCCAATACATATCATTGGTTTCCATTGCAAGAGGGGACGAATTTTAATGGTTGCAAAGGTTATTTATCTCACAAATGTTTCTTTATTTTAAGTTTTTTTCAAGGCAAGAATAAATAAATATTTACAGCTCTGCCATAGGATTTGAACATTGTATGAAACAGATACAAGCTTATCGGCTGTCATATCTTCTATAGTTTGAATACAAATCGGTTAAACAATCAACGTATACAAGTTTAAATCTCGAGATTCGCAGTTTTAGTTCCAATACAGTCGAAAATTAAGAAATAATAAAGAGCATTTACTAATCGGCTACAGGAGCGAATAGCAAAAAAATATTTTGTTCAATTACACTATGCGTGCATGCATGCATGCATCAGCGTTGCATGGTGTAAAGTAGTGCTACTCAAACGCCGGTCCGCGGTCAAAAAAGAACATACATATACAGGAGATATTTTAACCCGATCCATGCCAGCGTCTCAAGGTATGAGACAACAAATGAAACAATTAACGCGGTAACGCTGAAAATCTATACCGGTTCGCGCACTGGAACAAGTTTGAGTAGAACTGGTGTTAAGAGTTAAAGTTTCACATGTGATGAATTCCACTATGTTGATATCGATACAAAATTTAGTATACCAATTGGCCCAATACATTACATAATCATAAAATTATTCAGTTTTAAAACGATTAATAATAGCAAATCTTCTTCCATAACTTTGTCAAATGCATATCTTACTCGCCACTAGAGCAGTGTTTCTTAATCTGGGGCGTTTTATAGTTATATATTTTAGAATATTTTAAAAAATTCATATTAAATGCACTTAAACACAACATAGTCATTAAAAACAGAGTTATTTATATACAAATTTGTGTAAATATTTTTCAATATTTTTTTTTTGCAATAAATGTAATTTCCGAAATTAAAAAAATCGGAATACATTTTCAAGGGGGCGCGAGAACAAATTTTCAGATTCAGGGGAGACAAAACTAAAAAGGTTAAAAACCAATGAATAGAACAAACATTGTTTTTCTTAAATTGTCATATTTGTACATATATTTAAAATGGATTTGGCGGTAACTTTGTGAAAATTCATTTTGGGGTTAAATTGTAGCACAATTCGTAGCACAAATCAGTGGAAGAAAGTTGTCAAATAAAATTTAATAGTGTTATAGATTTCTTTTATTGTTTCATTTGCTTTGCGCAATACGAGTTGGGAAAAAGTGAAATATTTTATAAAAATAGAACTACAACAAGTCAATCATAAAAAAATAATAGAAACATTGCCAAAAACAGTAACAAGTAGTGGAAAGTTGCAATGATTTCAATATGCAGCCAAGTTTACGCCGAGCTTAGGTTTTTAGTGTGTTCATATTAATTTGTCTGGATTATTTTCTTATCATGCCCGGTAGTCGAAACCGCAAGAAAAATACGTTGCAAGTGTGGGGCGTTGAAATATAATAATATATATTTTTAATAAATAATGCGGGCTTGGACGCCAAGCCAAGTCCGGATTGGCGAGGAAAACATTTGCAAATAATAAAGAAACACAATGACCGCAAGCGCACATCGACAGTAACTTAAGCAACTATTGAAATGCCAGTGAACTTTTTTCTCACCCATTTCATTAATGAACGGACCAATTTGTCAACGATTTGTAGAAAGATATTGTATGCTTTTAAAAATCTTTTTTTTTAAGTTTGTTGATCGATGGCGTATACGGTTGGATATGATTATTCTCTGCTCGTTTAGTCCTCCCGTTAGTATGACAAAAACAATATACAAATTAGAATCTGAATTTTGGAAGGTGCCCGGTATAAATCAAACGTAATTTGGAGTTTTCTCGGTGGATTCGGCGGTTACATAAATTTAAAAAAAGAAAATTGTTAATGAACGCAAAGTTACTGGTTTATAATATGTTAGTTATGCGTTTCGCTCCATTGACGACCATTTACGTAAAATTTAATTTTGCATAGTATGGTAAGCAAATGTCCTATTGTAAGGATTATTTTACACGCTGTAAATCAGTGCTTCCCATATTGGGGGCCGCGGAATTTCTTAAGTATAGCAAATTGAGGATTTCGAATTCGTCGATGAGCTAAAAAAACAATTGTCGTCATTATAATTTTGTTAAAAATAACACTGTAGCGATATACATGTTCATCAGTTGATTTTGCTCGCGATGAGCGAAGCTGGTACCGATCTTTACATAATGTGGAGTTGGTAAAAAAAAAGTGATTGTTTTTCACATTTCCACAATGAATTGACAGAATTTTATAAATTGACAGAATTTGCACTTTGAAAGCGATAACAAATATATATCGGTTGTCAATACTCAAAATCGACACGTCCGACAGATAAGGAGACAAGATAATTTTTAAAAACATCTTTAATCTGTAATAAATATGACTGTTATTATATTATCTCTTATCCCATAATTACGAAGAACTAACTTGGCAACAACTGATAAAATATCGTGTTTGAGGTCAATGCTTACTTACACCTTTCTCCGTTTACACTACTGTTTTTTCTTTGAAGTTTAGAATATTTTTGCCTTTTGTAATAATAGAAAATAATATGTACCGCTGCCGATTTGTGCGACTTTTAATTGAATTCCAGGATATGAAATTCCATGGAGAAAGCAGCTTTTCATTTCATAAATAGCGACTGGTTCCAGAAGAATACTTGTTAATTTGTACCTTATATTAAAGCACTCTACCACGATTATGTCAATTCCGTCATTGTAAAGGACTATTTCACTGGTGAACAAATGATATTAAAATAAATATAATATTTTGATTACGTATTTTTTTTTTAATTATAAGAAAATAATTTCCAAAATGCTACCGCCTTATGCCAAGATGCGCAATCGGTCGATTCCGAAAACTATTATTTTCTCGTTCCAGCAAAAAAAAATGTTGTTTATAATAAAAAATGTTATTTTTTTTTTACTAAAATTGAATTATTTTGTAAGTAACGATATTTCGAATTTAAAACAAACATTTTTATCTTAGAAGTAAGGGGGGGGGGGGGAAACCCAAAATATAAGTTTTTGAAAGAATCACGTAAGAGTCGATCGCGAGAAAACTTTAGATTGAAAATTAGATCCCACCGCAAAAAAGGTTGCGCACCCTTTTGCCCTGGGATCGACTTTTCAATCTTAAGTTTTCTCGCAATCGACTTCTAACATGATTCTTATAAGAAATTTTATTAAGTAGGGTTTTTTCCCTTTTTTAACCCTCCAGAGACGAGAGCTTTTTTCCGATAAAAAAAATATTTTCTAAGCCATATTGAAGTCACCGATAACTTTTATTCCTATCCAAAATTTAAAAAAAAAAAAACGCAAAGTCGTTGTATAGAAACTCCGCATGACTATATGGTCATGGTCATCTTTTTATTACCGTGTAATATTGAGTAAGGACAGTAGTAAGGACAAAAGTGACCGTATGGGCTCGCAAACATTCGGGGTTGAAATATAGCTAAACGTGATTTTTTTTTAAATATTTACAATTTGACCTCTTTAGATCAACATAATATCAAAACAAATATATTAGCAAAATAACTGTAAATAATTTTATGTTTTTATAAAAAAATATCTAACAGTTTCAAAAAGTAAATTAAAAAAAACGGAAATTCAAAAAATCACATGTGCTTTTGGAGACCGTTCCTGTTCCCACGGCTGATGACTAACTGTAGTCCGTACCCTCCTTAACCAAATATGAGCGAAAGCAACGATATTCAGGTAGAAAAAGTATGAATAGTGGGATCCATAGACAACGGTGTTTTGTGTGACCATATGGTGACGCTCGTCCTTGGAGGGTTAAACTTAGAAATGTTTATTTTAAATGCGAAATACATATCATTAGATAGGTATGTGCTTACAAAATAATTCAATTTTAGTATCTTTGTATATTTTATATTTAAATTGTATATTTTTTCGAAATTCACGGAAGCTTTCGGCATCGACCAAATTTTGCTTTGGGATCGACCGGTCGATCGCGATCTACCGGTTGGACACCCATGGCATAATGCAGAGGTGGGGAACCCGCGGCCTTCTGACCAATTCTGGATAAACGAGGTTTGAGATATCTGGGAAAAAAGTATTGCATATTCAGGATTTCAAATTCCTCGGTGAGCTAAAAAAAAACGAGATTTGGAGATATCTAGTGAAAAAGTATAGAGGAAAAGTAGGGTAAGGGATTGAATATTGATCAATCCCGTCCTATGTTTATTGCGGCCTTATGTCGAATCAGAAAAATGAATGCGGCCTTTAGAGAAGAAAAGGTTCCCCACCTCTGGCCTAATGCATCGATTTTATCAATAAGTTATAAAATAATCTGTCTCCCTAAAAAAGAAAAAAAATAAAATTATGATTTTATTTTCTCAGGGGTTAAAATGACAAAAGCGAAAATAATGCGATAACACAGTATGAGCCATACTTCATACTATCAAGTAATTCCTGTTAATTTCACTCAATAGTAACTACAATAGTTTTTGTTTAATGGCGCCACGATGTCAATATTAAACTGATTGTAGAAAATACGTACTAAGCTGGTGATAGTAAAAAAAAATATGTTCCGGGAATAGATATGAATTTATTATTATTTGGTTACTTCCATGGAGATTCTTCTTAGTCGGTTTTCCGCAATCTAAAGCGTAAAAATATCACATACGTGCAGAGGATAATGTCATCAATGGTGGATTAAACAGAATACTTATATTCGGTCTTTTTTTACACGTCTCACAACACTGGCAGCCTATAAATAGCTCTGTATTAAATATCAATGTATGTACATACATTCTTATCAGTTTCAAATGCTCGTGATGACCGAAACCGATTCTGAACATAAAATAAATGCAAGCTTTACCATTTAAAAGCCTGCTTTAGACGAAGCACATTCCTTACTAATATACATCCTAGTTATATAATTATAATCGTTCTCTGCGAACTCAGCACCACAGTAAATCAGTATGTTTGTATTTCAAATTAAATAAGGGCTAAAGTGAGCGTTTTGTGTTATCGCGGAGCCTCGTTCCAGATTCATTCATGGCGAAGCCATTGCAACAACGATAGTTATCGTATTATTTACAACATAATCTAATAAATGAATTAAAATGCTCAATTAAACACCATTAAGATATTATCGAACGGGTGACGAAGTCATTTTGTAGCCGAACGAAGAGACAAGAATAGCGTATGAAGCGAAATGAAATATGTATATAAATAGTAAATAAATGTTAACGGTGAAAGTTTATAACAAATATTTGACATTACAGGTAATGCCAATGCGTCAAATATTTTTAAAATAAAAAAAAATGAATCTCTAAGAGTATTTATATGCCACGCGAGATTATTAGACATCACAAACCCCCAAATCCAAGATATTAAGTTTAACTATAAATTTAACATTGACCTTACTTAGACTCGAATCCAGACCCACCTGATCAATAGGGTAAAGCTTTTACCAACTAGTATCTAGAGGTCGGCAACCTTTTGAGAAACTTAGAGAGTAAAAAAATCGTTGGTTTTTAAGAAGTAAAAACATTTTTTTACTACTTACTAACAAACACACATAAACAATATGTAAGGAGATGTAGATTATAAATCATAAAATTGCATAAGATTAAAAATGGTAAAAGATATATGGTATCCTTACAAATATTTTTTTCAAGATGTATACAATGTTTTGTCAAATTTACGATAAAGGTTATTGAGTGACGTACATGGAAGAATCATTCCGTATTTTGATAAATAATTGTCAATATATAGGAAAGAATATTAAATTATTTGAAAAAGTCATTTTTGTTCACACATGGATAACTTCGAGACAGAAGTAATTATTTTACAAAAATTATATGCATGTTTGTTTTAGTAAATTGTTTTCTATACTACGCAGTAAATTCATTGTAAAAGTTTTTTCTTTTTGAAAAAGAAAATGAAAAATAAGAAATGAGTATTTTTGATAAAACGCGATTAACCGGGTGAAATAAACCGGGTGGGTAGCTACAATTTTCGGTATGATAGTTACAGCACACTTTTTAGTGAGATTATTCATCAAAATAAAATAAAAAATATAGATAATGATAAATATTGATTTATTCAAATTGTTATAAGATTGTTAACTTACCATTTCTGTTACGACTCTTAAGTATTTGGAAACGAAAACCAAGAATCGTGATGGTTATCAGCTCCGTAAACAAAAAATAATGATATGTTGGCTATAAAACTAACATCAATAGGAATCACGATATTTGAAGATAATTAAATAAATACACGATTTGAATTGAATTTAGTTAAAACATTATTTTGTGGTAAGTAAATTGATTTTTCGATTGCATTTACATATATTTGGGAGAAATCCATCACATCACAGTCAAAACGGCAATATATTGAGTTTTCAAAGGATAAACCGATATTATTGAATAGGTGAATGATTATAAAATATTTGTCTATCTGGAAGGTAGGTGTTCTGGAGAACGTGATGCCATTTCACAATCCTTGCAAAACTAATAATACATGTTTACCGTGCACCGTTAATAGTTCGAAAATATACAGAAAATAGTCAATAAAAAAATTGATAAAAAATAATGGTTGTTTTCGATGGTTTCAGTGGCGACATTGAGTAATATATATAAAACCCTACATAATTGATGCAACTCATTAGTTAACCCTCCAAGTACGAGCGTGACCATATGGTCACAGTAAACACCGTTGTCTATTGATCCCACTATTCATCCTTTTTCTACCTGAATATCGTTGCTTTCACTCATATTTGGTTAATAAGGGTACAGACTTCAGTTAGTCATTAGCCACGGGGACAGAAACGGCCACCAAAAGCACATGTGATTTTTTGAATTTCCGTTTTTTTAATGGACTTTTTGAAACTGTTAGTTATTTTTTCATCAAAACATCAAATTATTAACAGTTATTTTGCTAATATATTTGTACTGAAATTATGTTGATCTAAAGAGGTCAAATTGTAAATATTTAAAAAAAAATCACGTTTAGCTATATTTCAACCCTGAATGTTTGCGAGCCCATACGGTCACTTTTGTCCTTACTACTGTCTGTACTCAATATTACACGGTAATAAAAGGATGAGCATGACCATATAGTCATGCGGGGTTTCTATACGACTTTGCGTTTTTTTTTTTAAATTTTGGATAGGAATAAAAGTTATCCGTGACTTCAATATGGCTTATTATTATTAATGAAGCAAAAAAGCTCTCGTCTCTGGAGGGTTAATCATTTTGTAATGTAAATGTCATTTGTAGAATCATTATTGTTTGTTTGTTTTCTATCCTCTCCTCTTTGCTTCTAGTTTTTGTTTTTATTTTTATAATATATCATGTTAAAATATTAAAATTAAAATCATTCGTACTCAAACAAACATTGTGAAAGTAAGATTGTCCGAGGATGCCTCTGAAAGAGGCGAAACACGTGTCACAGTTAGTAGCACAATACGTGGAATAATCTAAGTTATTTAAAAAATTATATATAAATACCACATGCTGAATGAATTTAAAAATTATCAATTTTATACCGAAAATAGATAGTAAAATATTATATCCATTAATGTGTAATGTGTAATCAGGCCAATTTTGCTCACAATAATCTCCATTAAACAAGCTCTGTAAAAACATGGAAGTTTGTTTTGTAAAACATAAATCGAATGCATAAAAAATCCCTTGCACCTTCGTCAAAGTGGCTGCATATTCAATTTTTGCATGCATTCAAGTCAACTTCTGTCTTTCAAAAAGCCATACGAATAATGGTTGTGAGTAATAAAAAAACAATATTTTTCGTTCTCAAAACCTTAGTTCCAGTGTTATGTAATGCCAGTCACAATGGCGGGTTGATAATATTACATTAAAATAATTTACGATATTAATGGTTTTAGATAAATTATGTGCACGGTTTTATAACTTATATACAAACTCCACGTGGCCACGTCGTCATAAATGCGTAAGAAAAAAACCAATTAAACAGTTATTAAAGTAATAGAGAAATAGGGAATGGAGAGTAATAAAAACGTCATCATCAATCATTCCAAGTACCCATCATTGATACCATTTATTTGTTCATAAAATTGTAGATAATAATAATATTATGTATTATAATATAGCAAATAAATGTAATTCATTCGTATATTCTGTCTTGTGTAGGTTACACGAATAATACATCTAACTTGTGAAAGATTGTTAAATATAAGATACAATATAATAAATCATGGCATATCAAATTTACAGTGATTTAATAAAAGGTTTTGATAACTCAAAAGCTATGACGTAGTTTCTACGGTATACTTATGAGTTTTATATTTTTATATTAGACCTGCGTATTTATGATGAAAATGCTTTAAATCAGAACATCCATATTTATAGTTTTCCCTTTGTGATTGCGAATCACAAATTTTATCATATTTATCTGAAATTAATGTTGTATAATTACTCCCATTAATAATAATTATATTTTAAATTCGACCAAGCAAAGATTCATAACATTAAGCAATGCAATCATTTCGAAGGGGTTAAAAAACAAGTTGTTGTCAATCAATAGTTATTTTCGATGAATTCGAATGCATATTTATTATCATACTTTTTGATATTTAGTTATTTATAATTGGTTTAATTATCAATTAAGAATACTTACATTTAATTGATCAGAATTATATTAACTTAATGATTTGTATAAATCTAATATGTTACCAGTATACAAACATAGAAAGGTCGGTAATAGATTTAAATTTGGGCGTGATTATAAAAATATGATTAACTTAGCTTAAATTTGGTTTTTAGCATAAAACTGACTTCAAGGTATACAAATCAATTATTTCAACCTTGACAGACATTAAGATTTATTTGTTATATACACCAATTGTTGGTTTTACTTTGTTAATGATAATTCATACTTAATTGATTTTTGTTGTAATAGTTTGCATAGCTAAGAGGTCTTCAACTTTTTATTTATAGTTTATTTTTCTTGTATTTTGCTTCAATTTATTTGCTTAGTTGTAATACCAATTGTTTGTCATACCTTGTTTTTCTTACTTAACTTTTGTATAAATATCAATGTTTCATTGTATTTCTTATCAGTTGACAATGCTCACCATGAGCGAAACCGATCCCGATCCAATAAATTTCATGTGGAAAAAGTATTAAAAATGTTTTATTATTTTTATTATATGAACATTGGCTACTTTTTATAAATGCTGACCGTTTGATATAAATATTGAACAGACAAATAAGGTCAATAAGAAAGGAGTTCTATAAAGTAAAAGCCAATTCAATAATAAAAAAATAAATATTCAATCAATTTTCAACAAACAAGCACTTGTTTTTATTTGCGATGAAGAAAACATACCTAAATGATCATCTTCTTGATAAAAAACAGAGTAGTATTTTTTATATTATTTTCTGTATCTTGCGTAAATAAATGCAAAAAATATGTATTTTTTCAATATATCACTTTAAATAAGATAATTCCTGGAACTGAATGAATGATAATTTGTTTACGAATGACGTTAATAGTTGTATTATCTATTATAGTCATTCGTAAAAAAATAATCAAATCAAAAACAGATTACTGTTTTGAGCACAAGATAAATAAATAATTTTATGCCAGCCTATTTCAATGAAAATAAAGATCTTAAATATACATACACCCGTACATTGATACTTAATACAATTTTAATTTTAAATACTATAATAGTAAATCAACACTGCATATTTCCGATGTAAGAAGCGCCAAGTAAATTATAAAACTTGTTTAAAATCATGAAAAATAAAAATTAAATCAGGCAGTAAAAATCAAGCGAAACGTTAATTCCAGAGACGCAGGAATTGAGATGTAACGTGTTTTCAACAAGTAATTGAATACGTCATAAAACATACACCGATGGATCCATTTATAATTGTAAGAATGATAATTGATCAGTAATATGTCCGGAAAAGATTACAATTATAAAGCTTCCAGTAAAAAAAACTGTAAAGCTTTTCCTTATAAATCATCATGCAACTTCTGACGTTTGTATTTTGTCTAGTATTTGTCACGGTCGAATGATGAAGAACAAAGACTTTCGTGGCGGTGTGAATCTAGGAGGTTCGAAGTCGAGCCAAGAAATGAAAACTTTCTTTATTATATCTAAATATCAATTAATATTTTCGATTTTTAATATAAAATTGAGTTTGATAATTATCATATACCATTGATACTTTACTTGCTGTGTTTGAAAATGTGACACGTGTTTTATCACGTGAGAAGAATAATTAGACAGAACATCGCAAAGTTTACTAATAAGCTAAGAAGCGAAACACGTGTCACATTTTGTAGCACAACAAGTGGAATAACATTTAATTTTATATCAAAGATTTACATTATAATTTATTAAAATCTGATGTCTTTTCTGTCAACATAGCATATCAAGAAACGCTGAATAATGTGTAAAATATATGATAACAATATTAAAATATCGCAAATATATTTAAAATCAACAGCATAGAGTCTCGCGTTCATTTCTTGGTAGGTTGACAATAATGCTATTTAGCCTCTCACCTGTTGTAAAATATCTTTTCTATACCCCTTGTTTACAAACGTCGGTGGAAAACACCTTCAAAACAGGATATCGATTACACCACAGACACCTAATCACGTGTCAAATCGGAAACACAAGCTTGCAGCATTAATGCGTAGAACGAAACCACTGACGCATATCGAATTCGTGAAGAAAACAACGTCAGAGCGCACTAAACAATATTAATTAATTACAAGATATGTTCAAATACATTCGAAGATACTGAGAAGTGGCCAGACCGGTGGTAAGACCGACACTAAATTACTGCTGAAAGTGGCAGGACTAAGGATATTGCTCGTAGAAAAAAAACGATGTAGATGAATGATAATTTATTAATGTGATTTGCGATGGAAGGCCGTTTAGGACCTACCTACGTAACAATTATGTAGATTTGAAAAAAAAAAAGAATTGTATGATTCCGTAAGTTATTCATAGCCAATTTGCACAGTTGACGACGCGAAGTGATACTTTTTTTTGAAAATTTACATAGTAATAAATTTATTTATGATATACAATAAAATCTCTTACTGCCTATCCTCTCGTAAACAACATAGCGACTGTGGAAAGGAAAAAGGACGTAACCCTCAATTTTCCAAAACAGCTTTTTTTCGATAATCACAATGTATACAACTCGACACACATTCTATCAAAAGGATGGAAGCTGAAAGTGCCGAATTAGTATCTAAATTTAGCTTTTAGGTTTGATAAAGATGACCTTGTAAAAAAATAAAACCAAGAAAAAACATTGAAATAAAGGTTTTTCCGAGATAATTTCTTTAATTAATATTAGATTATGTCAATTAAACACCAGTTTAGAAGTATCCGTGCTCTTCAAGGTTGTGTATAATTCATAATTTGCATATGTCACAAAATCATCAAAACACGTTTTTAGCGCCTCCTGTAAAATTTGATATGTGTGGGTTACGTCCTTTTTCCTTTCCACAGTCGACATAAACACAATACCTTTGTGTGTGTTTTTTGGCAAAAACTACTTATTTCATCGATATGTGATAATTTGCTATCATATATAATTCCATTCTTTCGGTTTCATCAGTAAAGAAAGAGTAAAAAAAAAAGAGTAAAACTTTAATTAAACATATTATACTAGAACATGTATGAAAAGTGATGATAGTGTTATAAATCTACCAAACCCTATCACTATAAGAACAATGTACACCGAATACACTGCAGTTTTTTTTAAATTAAAATGCAACGACAAATCAAATAAACTCAGCTAAGTATTATATTCGAAGAGATTCAAATCACAGCAAAATCGTTTACCAAAAGCAGTAAATTTATTATTTTTGAATAAAATAAATAACGCCTTTCCCTTCGGTATTTTTTGCAAGTAACGGCAGAATTGGGTACGTATTAAAATACGTGTTATATTATTGAATTTAAATACACACTCCAATAATCAAAACCACTCATCTGTTGATAATAATATTATTTTCGATCGGATAATAAGCATTGATTGCAAAGCAATTTGTGCGCCGGATGCTTGGGTAATTTGAAACGTCTGAATGGCCTGCCTAATACATTCTTGCAATATACATACATAAACACTTCAAATGGAAGGCAGTCATAAATTATTTTTGTTTAATTATACTGGACACTAGCGCCTGCACGCATCCATCCTCGAGAATTAAAGAAGTCATGCGATCACAAGAATTTATATTATTAGGAAAGATTTAAAATACTGCAAAACTGCCGCATTTTATCTTTGATATGAGGGTTGTTTGAATATTAAGCAAACAGAAGGAGACGAACAAAAAACAAGGTGTGTTCACTGAACTATATAGATGTCATTCTAGTTAAAAACATTTCGATACAATTGTTGTATATTTGTGTAACAATCACCATATACCACCAGTTCGTCGGTTATGTTCTACACACCCGTATCTCAAAAAGTACAAGTTTTCAGGAGACACGTAAATGTACTCAATTCTACCGCGATCGCTATCGATATAAAGCACCAGTAGAATGGTTTTGCCAATATCTTTGAAGACGTTAATAAGGAAGGGAGCAAAGACGTTTCCATCGATGCCATTCTCTCCTTCATGCTAAACATAGCACATGGCGATATTATTTGCCAACGTTTATGTACTATGTTAAATAAAGCATGAAATATATATTTTTTTAGATATACGTCAAAGGAATGTGTGTATCGAAATTCTGAATTCATTACAACAAAATACTCAAAACTGACAAAAGTTGAGATACGCGATTGTAGACAATTATCGACGGTATATTTTTAAATCCTATGTTTTTTTTAGATATGTATCTATGTATTATCTCATTGAGTTATTTATCCATTTAAAAAAACTTATAATATATTTTAATATAAATTAAGTGTTATCTTAAGAATCGCGATACGAAGAAATTCATTGATTTAAACCTTTGTAAGAGGTGAAAAAATATCAAAGTATTTTAGTTCTACAAATATTATTTTATAAATGGTTGGTAGCTATTTCGGCTAATGCATTCTTCTATCGCTATATTTATTCACAGAAAATATTTACGTTATCATTACGAAAAAATCTATACAATTATCACAAGATATTGCTTTTCAAATTCACAATTTTAACATGGCATTTCATTTATTACTTGTCATTTTTATTAATTTGGATTTCCATGACTACAAAATAGATTGTGTTGTTAGTTGTTATGTGACATCAGCTGAAAAACCTGTAAACGAATCATTTTTTTGATATTTACGTATCTGGTATCTGACCGTACGTTTCAGATTTCGGTTCCAAAAACAACCCTAATTGCTTACCATAGATGGTTCTGGTTATATTCTTTTATTCACCTGTTTTCAAACCATGGTCAAATTATATAGTATGTATATGGACTTATTTTTGTTATGAAGTTGTTCGATTGAAATGTAGCTTGAAACTGTATGACAAAATATAAATATAACTAGCTACAAATAATTGCTCTTAATTAATTATCATTCCGGAAGTGAGACAAACCAGTATAACTATTCGGACGACTTAATATTGCGTAGGTATTTTTGTAAATTAATAAGAAATTAATATATATATATATTTATTCTAAATGAATAAAAATGAAATACTAGAAAACAGTCCGTAGATAAATATCGAACACGATAAACCATACAAATAAATGAAAAGAAATATGAGACTAAAAATCTTATTTTTTTAACGATATATTTAGCATGGTATACAAAAGGTAAACATTAAGCCATATGGAATTTCGTTTTTTTTGTTGTTGTTTAGAATGAGATCATGACATTTTTCGAATTGTCATATCATGACGTTCTATTTGAATTACGGAACATTGCTAAAGAACCATGTGCATGGTCAACCAAGCCATTGCCTCATAATTCTAGTAAAAGCGATTGATATTCTCTTTAAGGATAGAATGTAAATGTTTACAGCAAGATAAGAAGTGTTAAATTGATAACATTGTTATTACATTGCAATTTATACATAATTTAAAAAATGACTTTCCACAAAGTAACCGCCAAAGCCATCGGAAATATTTGTTGAATTAGTGTATTGAGACTCAATATTTTTTTCTTGTGTTACAAATTTATTGTGGAATCAAAGATGATATAAAAATTACCGATTAATGAAACTTACAAGTATTCGGGAGACTCCACTGAGAATATTCAAACAGAAAAAATTGTAATCCATGGGTAAAGTATATACAGTGGAACCCCGATCTACCGTTCTCGCATTGTTCGTTTTCCCGCATGGATCGTTCATTTTTCATAGTCCCGGCCAAACACCCATAAGAACAATATAAAAGAATCCCGCATTAATCGTTCCCCGATCTACCGTTTTCCTCGATCTATCGTTTGAATATTTTGGTCCTGTCACGAATATTATCCCGATTGACCGTTTTCGTTGAATATTTTTCATAAATAGTTTTGCCTCGCATTCCGTTTCGCGTTTTTTTTTCAGTAGAACCCCGATTTACCGTTCTCGCTATCTTCGTTTTTTCCATGGATCGTTTATTTTTTACTCGACCAAGACCCCCGTCATAACAATATTTAATAATTCTACGTTTATCATTCCCCGATTTACTGATTTCCTTGATCTATCATCTAAATATTATCGTCCCATCCAAATTATTATCCCGATTAACCGTTTTTGTAGAATATTTTCTTTTTCGCTCAAATGGTTTTACATCGCATTTAGTTACATAAATAAATATAATTTTGAAAATTAAACATCTTTTTGGTATTATTTGAAAATTTCCCGCATTATCGGTTTCCCGCATTATTCGTCCATTTATTACGGTCCCTTGAAAAACGTAGAATCGAGGTTCCACTGTATATATTTGTGTTATTATTTTGAAGTCACGTTTCGTGAGCGTTATATTAATTATGGTATTACGGATATTAGACAGAAGGTACCAGGTTCATAATATATTCATCGTTACCAGCCGAGCTGCAACATCGAGGATATTCCGCTCTCTAATTCCAAATTGAGCAAATCCTGTACAAATGTGGGTCAGTTCGCATACATGAGCTTATTTAATTCATAATGTGCGATTCGTTCCAGCGATAACCGCGAATAGTATTCGCAGAAAATTCTGTGTGGTGCTTACCATATTAGCGACACTGAAAAGTTAATAATTGGATTTCATGGTATTCATTTCCTGCCGATTAAGTTTAAATAGCTGTACACAATTAAAACATAAGTAAAAAAGCACGTATACATTTGTTTTACGACGAACTATTTAACACGGATAGCATTTCAAAAAAACTTTCATGTTTCAAAGAATCAATACTAATTCTTGTATCGATGAGATTTAACAGAGAATATTTGCATCGGCCGTGAATTGGCGTATATGAATAACACATGACGTATTAATTAAGCCTGTGTGTTGAAGAGTAACGAAAGACAATAAATTTTACTTTATTATGTTTCATGTGAAAGGAAACACAAGATACGATGCCACTTGCTTATTCACTGTATGGTGGCCTTTTGACTATTCAATAATTATTGTATACATAATAAAATAAAGTCTGCTGGCCAAGTCGCACAATTTTCTACGCAAAACAGGAATCTTGAAAAGTAACGGACAGATAAAGAAACGCGTATCACAGTATTGAACACGTTGCGGGATGAGAGCTTACTGTATTGGATTTAATAACAAACAACTTATCCAACACGTCATGAACGATTATCTGACGATCACTTTAGAAACATGCATGGTAGTGTACACAACACAAATTGTTGATACTTAAAAAAAGTAATATATATGAAAAAGAGTTATTAATAGATGTGGATATCTCCACTCGAAATAAAAATACAACCTTTGGGCTATTTTTAACGCATATAACGAGATAAAAATGATTTATTACATAGATCGTTGACGTAAAATCGTGAGCCAAAATAGCTACACAAACAAAAAAAAGACCAGATTAACGAGTCTAACCATTTGATCAACATCTATAATTTCCACTTGATGTTACCGGCTCACACGTCGACTAACGATTACTTGTGCGTATTTTTTGCTATTATTTATCAGACACGTCTGACGTAGAGGCGACAGCGTCTACGCATTTCATATTACGTTACACCTGGCGGCGTAGCGACCCTGCACGATACTTAGTCAGATCGTATATAAAACAGTTCTGTCACGTATCTAGTCATTGCTACGCCATTTCTATAAATAATAATGTTACGTTTATACAATTCTGTTAAATGAGAGTAAAAAAAATAATTTAGACAAAGCGATATGAATCTTCGCTGAAATAAATTATTACCCATGTAACAAATATTTATTTGAATTACTGACACATAAATTGTTTTGTGATCATAGTCTAAGAGGTATCGCTATCATCATAGTTGAAAGAAGAAAAAAAATATATCGAGTAGTTATAAATATTTTGATATAAAATTAATGTTTTGATTCATTTGTTATATTTGTTGGGAGACATTTTACCAACCTATACGGATGTTAAGGTGTTGTCAAGTCATAAGTCTTAATTTGACACCTTTACTTTTAAACTTATATACGTGTAACATAAATACGGGATGTAGCATATCTGATGATAAATTTCAACAGTATAATGTATGCACATTTCTCGACTAGTGTTGAAATAAAGACAAAGCGTCAATTTTAGCGAAATACGAGAACACCACGAAAGGGTATGTTTATGATATCATATTATGAATTAAAAAAACATTTATGATTGGAAATACTAGGTTTACTTCAGAGCGGGAAAATATTTAATGAATGAACATGAATCGTATAAAAAGTAAATTGAGAAGCCGAATAACTGATTTATGACTTATTTGAGGATTTATGTCTAAAGTTAAAAAAAACAAGTCGCGCAACAGGCTTTACAGGGAAACGCAAGTATACTTTTATCTGTACATAAAAAATATTATTACAAATTTAGCAATGAGAAGAAATATTTACTATAGTTAAATTCATTTAAACAAATCTTCTTTTTACGTGATAATAATCCATTTAACAGCTAATAGATGTTTTTTTAAGAACACATTAAATCTAAAAAAAACATAAAGACAAACCTATTCAATTGGCGGAATAGCTTCGATAAGACACAACTATAAATTAAGCACTGATTATATTCATAAGGAATAATCACAAGAAATTCACAAAAATAAGGAGTGAGAACTGACAAACTTTATATTAAAATTAATTCACTTTTTGGTTGACGAAATTCAATAATAAATCACTAAAACAAACTTCACTGGGAACACTCGAGAGAAATCCAGAAACAAAATAAAAGATCGAGAAACGTTTAATATGTATTATGAAAAATATTCACTTGTTGATTGAAGAATTTCGACCAAAACACACTAAAGGTTTATTCAATCTACTGGCTCAATAAATAAAGCAGACCATAAAAAATAGTGTTTATGGTTAAATATTCAAAAACGGAATCGGACTTCTTGACTGATTACAATCTAATGGAGAAGCTAGTTTATAAGGGTTGAATTTTCCCGCGTAAAATCAATCGGTTCACCGTCACCGGAAGTTCGATGAACGCACGTTACACGTATCGCCAGAACGCGATCCAATTTCCGAGTGATTTAGGCATGGCAACTCCAGCTAGCCAGAGTATATTATTACGGTTGGTTAAGTTGCTCACCAACTTTACTGGCGAGTTAAATGTATCTATCTGCCTTTGAACAAAACCAAAGACGCGAATAAAATGGAAAGTGCGATTTCACTCGCGGCGTCTTAGATATTGCTCACGATAGGGTAACCACTACGTATATATTCCAGAAAAGAACGAGCAATGACCACGATAAATAAAAGAAGGTTGAAAGTAATATTCGATATTTTTTCTCATGAACACTTTTACTCCAATTTGAAAAAATGAAACGTATTTTTAATAAGCTATATATAACGAAGAGTCGAAATATATTTATGGTTAGATGCGCTATTGTATGCATCATGCATGCAATAGCGAATCATATTTTGCTTCTGCTAAATATAACATATACCAGCTGATTGATTGATCTTCGGAAAAGTAAAATTTAACTTTATTAATTTACTTACCACGCAATGGTTTCAGGATGCGACTATTTATTGAAGATAATAAAAAATAACAAAAAATACCAAGATCCCTTTGACACGGACATTAATATATATGTATATAATATATATTTATTAGTGTGCCGCCTGTGTGGTCGACGTTGTTGGCTTCGGCTACGAGGGCCCGGGTTCAAATCCCGGTACGGACAGTTTTTATAAATTGATTTTTCAATCGATTTATGAATTTCTGTTCAAAGGCATGGGTGTATGTGATGTCTTGAATTCCCTCATCTCACCCATCCTATCCTACGAACAGGGCGTATCGAGAGCGATTAGCTTACCACTAATCCTGTCCTAGCCTCTATCCTTCTATCCCTACTCTCTTCGGAAAAAGAGAGGTTGAGCAACTGTCTAACAAGCAGTTCTCGTAGAAACACTTCTGTTGAGATAAACTCCATTAGGAGTCCATATGCTCCACATTGGGAGCGGACATGGTTTAAAAAAAAAATATCTTTCGGCCTATATATATATATATGTGTTTTTAATTGTATAAAGTGATGTTGACATGTTTTTATTTTCTATTCTAAAAACATGTCAATAATGTCATAAATTTCACAAACGCAATGGCAAAAAGCAGTTACGATTTTTTGATGTAATGAATACAATAATTGGTAATTGTATTCATTGGCCGCGCGGCCATAATGAATAATGGAGGCGAAGTAGTGAAAAATATTTCGCATAATTTATCAGTGTTCTTCGCAATAATGTGTGGTTTAAACGCGATTATCAAAGTTTTAATAAAACATTTTAAATCGTGGCATTGCTTTAACTCAGTTTGTAAAGTTTTTCGCCGAAATCCATGACTAGCTTTAACACACTTTTACCCAATATTTAGAAAAATACATAGTTTCCTTAACGGATATAAATTATTTTGTTTTCATTATAACTCAAAAAAATATAATGAATGGTTACAGTATTATTGTAAGTGCTTTACCCGTTGTGTTTTGCTTTAGAAGAGCGTTACCAATGCGATTGTTTCTTAGATAATGGCTGGCGACGCGGTTTTCTATTGCGGTCGTTGATAAATAACCCTCCATCACCTGCCCAAAATGACATGTATAAAATTCAATTCAATGTACCCCAAATAAATTAGAATGATCTCGGCATAAGTGATATATAAATACATATATCCAAGGCCGCTTCCAATGTGGAATGTATTGTCTCGTAGTGGAGTTTATCTCAACCGAAGTATTTTTTACGAGAATTGTATATTAGTTGATCAATCTCACTTCTTCCAAAATAGTAAGGATGTGACGATGACAGGAATAGTGGATAGCTGCTTGCCGAGTTTCGTTTTACAGATTGAAGAAGTATGAGGGAGTTTTAGACATCATATACATTCATGCCTTCGAACAGAATCCCATTGATCGATAAAACTGCTCGAACTGGCATTTGAACCCGGGAGTACCGTGACCAAAGTTAACGACATTGACCCCGCTCGACATAATATATATTTGCCCGTATTTAACAGTTTAATGTACACAACTTAACTGTGAAAGTACCGTTAAACGAAAAGGAATCGTAGTAATATTAATTTCTTTGAATTGGATTTAGAGAAAAATATATACAACCGCACTTTAAATCACCTTATCGGTAAATTTAGTTTTAGCAAAAAAATAAATAGATAAGATTAAAACTATTTAAAGATATCGTGTGGCATATCAGGTAAATATAAAAAAACTGGTAGGTAACGTTGCTATTAACTGTAGTTCTATTAATTATGATATTTTATCGCAAACGCTGTGTAGAGAAATATAATATGTATGTCACTTTGCAAAGGTAATAGGGATGAAGAGATGATTGCTTATATTCAATATTAGAGCTTTCGAGAGTGATCAAAGGGTTTGCCTGCCACGTATTAAGCGATACAGGAGTGTGATTGCAGTTTGATAAAAAAATACGCTGAATTTCTATGTAATATAGGAAGTCTATTTACGATGGCTATCTATGCTTTCTTCCATCGTGGATGTATACAGTGTAAATTTTTGTAAGCCCAAGAAATTAATTTTTAAGTGTGTATTTTAACTCGATAGTATTTCAAATATATTATATTTTTGAAAATATTGTAACTAAGAATATTTGATGCATTCAAGAAACTTTCAACGAGCCATTTTACATTTGCAGGGATATTTATTTTAAAATAAATAATATGTTATTCAATTTATTCTACTCTCTTGAATTATTTAGTAGTATTAGTCAATAATGCCAGATCTCACTCTCCATGCCACAAGAAGACGAATTTACTGAAATGCGCAATGTAAAGGACAATTTATTTTCCAATGAGTAAGTCAGAGATATTTGAGCAAGTCTCCCGAAAGGATGACTTCATTTTTTACGAATAGCTTAAATTTTATGATAACATCTGTATAAAACATTTTGTTATTTTTCTTCAATATTTCCAATTATTTTTGTGGAGATTTCTTACCCCAGCCGAACGTAAATGAGTGAAATAGCGGATGAGAAATTCACAAAAATGTGTATTACTGTGAATTATTTAGCTATAAACACAATACTAACCATAGAGAGCGAAGTGCGAACGAAAGTGACAAGAATATAATGCTATTGTGTTGTCTATGATCAATAATAACCGTGTGAAATGCTGTGTTTAGTAAACTCCCATAGTTAGACGTAGTGTTATTATTTGTCTCCGCCTTTGTTGTAAAATCACCAATATTAACCAAAACACGAAAAACCGGTAAAAAACAGTTTTCTTTCCGCGATACGTACTAACAATGCTTATTTAAATTTAATGATTACGACCCATTTTGACAGGTGTACAGCACTCATCAATACAGTGGGCATCATCTCTATATATATGCATTCATTTAAGATTTCGACTGAAGGTTCTTGGTGGAATTTCATGAATGTATATAATTTGAGAGATTCAAATTTAATATATGCATTAATTAATTTATTTATATGATTCGCCTTTTGAATCCCTTATAAGAAGAATTTTGTGATTATTAGCTTTATTCTAGATACTCCACTTTTTAAGCCCGTCCCATTCCTGAATATGGAAGGCAGAAACTTGAAGAAAGTACCGGTTCTCTCAACGTTGTAATTTTT
This sequence comes from Himalopsyche tibetana, assembly GCA_030503985.1. NCBI lineage: Eukaryota > Metazoa > Arthropoda > Insecta > Trichoptera > Rhyacophilidae > Himalopsyche > Himalopsyche tibetana. Next base: position 19,162,303 of record JAPJYX010000010.1, on the reverse strand, counting down.
CATAACGCTACCCTGCAAAGAGATTTCGCTACTCATTTTGATCTATCGTCGAAATACCTCGTTAGAAGTAAGCACTGTTTATATTTTGAAGGAATTTATCTGACTTAAGTGTTTTCAATATAATGAAAATCGACAAAGTGAATTTTGGAAATGGGTGACTCATATATATATATAAACATAAAACAGGACAGTTTGCTGATTACAAATACGAATAACTTCCACTGTGTCCAACTCCATTTAAATATAAGCTTCGCGGTTTTCCCATAAATTGAAGAATTTTTAAACTAAACTATGCATACATAATCACTCGTCAAGTAATGCAGCCAATACTATTGATTACTAAAAACACATCATACTGTGGTTATAACTCCGAAAAAATACCGAACTCCTTTTACCGTATTCGATATAACAGACCGCAAACTGTCAGTATGCATGTCATCATAATTATAAAGAAATCATCAAGACACCCAGAATCTTTTCTATAAAAAGAAAAATTAGTTTCCGGACTTATTTATAAATAAGTGAATAAGGTATTTTTACCAAATATTAAGCGCAAATATTAGACTAATTTCCTAGATTTCATTAGCCCGGGGAACATTGAATGCTTTATTTATCACATTAACTATAGATTCAGACAAAATACTTTGGTTTACATAATAACGAAAATAATAAAAAAATATATCACAATTGTTTAGAAGGAATTTATAGATACACGTTTTTAAGTATTATTCACTAAATTTCAGGACCGGTATTACTCCATAATTGAATTTCAAAATTGTAACAAACCTATTTATACATAATAAAAAAAAATAGTGACGCCGGAACTCCGGAATTCACAAATTGTTTTTACCAATTTTAAAAAATATATTTTCTTTAATATCTATCTACTCAAAGGCATAACATTTTCTTATATATTTTTTAAAAAAGTAGCCGAAGTCGCCCGATTTTCCCCGACTCCTATACCATCTGAACATCACACTCTATTCGATTACATTATAATCGGTTGAAAACTGTTCTCATTTAAATACTACATATAAAACAATCCGTTTTACCAATACCATGACTTCGCACTGCGATCTGATAGTTAATTGGAAAAAAATAATACAGAAAGATTAATAAAAAAAATAAGTACAACTTTGGAAGATGAATGCCACACATAAGATAAAACATCAGGAGCCAATGGCCCAAGAAGACGATAGATTCATAAGACTACTAACCTTGAATATGCAATCAATTTTCTGAAAGTATGTTTCGTAGATCAATCCAAAAATATGTTTACTAAAATCAACCGACATCAGATTGGTAAAATTTCCAATAAATTAAATTAAATTGAACTGTTATTTTTAACTTCACTATTTCAGATGTAACATTTAACCGTCAAGTATTCGTCACGAAAAATAACTCACTTCAAAATTACAGTGTATGTTACCGAATTGAATATTTTAAATTTAAGATTTCGACTGAAGGAACTTGGTGGAATTTAAACAAAACTTGTGTGATTGTACAAAATTTTAAGCGATTCAAATTAAACACCTTTAATTTATATTACACAAATGACCTAAACTTAACATTTTAACACAAACTTGTCAATAAAGGTTTGACGATAAACTGGCACAGTTCGAGAAGGGTTTATGATAATATCACAAGTATTTTTTTTTTATTATCAGATATCCGTCTGAGATATAAAATTATATACGTATTTCAGTAGAGATAAGATAAGTAATATTTTAATGTACAGGGGGTTACAATATTTACGTCAGTAAAGATTAGCATATGCGAAGGTAAAAGATACGTCAGTCGTATTCTATAAACAATTACAGAAATAATACATAATAATAATTGATAAAATCATCAAATTGAAATTTTGTACATTTAACTGATTAGATTGGATCGGAACTCGGCCTGTCAGTTCAAGTTCCTTCGTGCACTTGAACGCATGAAGATGCCGAAAGGAGAAAGCCGGGATAATGACAAAACTTGTGTGAATGAAAAAAAAATATCGATTCAAATTTAATATTGAAATTTCACGAAAATAGCTTCAGTTCTAAAACTTAAATTATCTATTTTCGAATGAATTTTCAATTTTTAACAACTTGAACGACTAGCAGGTACGCCATTTTATTGCGTAGTCAATACATAACACATTTTTTAAAAAAAATATTATTTCAATTTATATAAGAATCGCAGAATTGAATAAAAAGATAAAATATTAAACCATTTTTAGTAACGTATTTCTATTATAATTCACGTAAAACATTATTATTATTTGTACTTTAACTGAATTATAATGTTAAAAATCACGCAAGCCGCCCGTACCACGATCAGTAAAGAACTAAACATGAAAATCATTGTTTCGTTGGATTGTGACATATCTTCCCTGTATTTTGGGGTTAATGCTATACTATCAGCTGCTATCACCGATGCATGCCGATCGTCACCGGAAACATACGAACAACTTGTTTCCTATGGAACTACAACGCTAATAAAATAATGTAAAATTACACAAACTGTGGCGGTGGGGAACCTTAGCCCTTTTTATATAGGTCATCAATCACGACGTTTTTACTAAATCTAATTATGACCTTTAATTGTTTTCTTTAATTTATATACATTTTTGTACATATAGCTTATTGAATGCGGCTATATTGGATTACAGATAAATAAATGCGGCCTTCCGACTTGAAAAGGTTACTCACCTAGAAAAAACCTACCTCACCTAAAAGTGGGAATTGGTACAATTAATGTTTAGTTATCTTTTGAATATAAAATTTGAATTGTTCAAACTATGTACATTCTCACAGATTTTGTCACTAACGACCCGGGTTTCGCCTTTCGGCATCTTCAGGCGTTCAAGTGCACGGATGAACTTGAACTGACGTTTAGTAAATGAATGTTTCGTGTTTATATAAGAAATAAATGTATCATTGAGTTCAAAGCCATTGCTGGCGAAAAGGATAATAAGCTCATGGGAATACCCACAGATTTGAGAAGTAAGTAGTTTCAACCCTTCACTTTTGTACCCTATATAAATATAATCATAAAACTTTTGCCGACAAACAAATAAAATATAGTTCTTGAAACTACTTACTACATTCCAAGAGATGTCACTATATGCATGATATTTTAAAAATATTAAATACGTGTATTGTGTCCTTTAAACCGCGTCTCAAGTACTGCGTGTAAACACGCACATTTTGTATGACCGGCACTACGAGCACGAAATTGTATGGCGTGTTAACACGTCGGTGGCAGAGAACCGGTTAATCACAAAATCGATATAAAATTGTTTTTTTTATTAGAATGAACCATAAAATCTGTGCGGCATAGTATAAAAGATTATAGGATAATTGCGATCAAAAATGAAAAAGAGAAATGTCCGTAGTGCAATGGTCAATGTCGTTGTTTTACGTGACGGATTTCACGGGTTCGATTCCCAGTGGAAACAGCATCTATTCAATCGATTTATCGCAATTGTTCGAACTCATGGATGTTTGTGATGTATACAAATGTAAGGGTGTTACAATCCTAAAAATACAAGGCGTAGCAAAAACGATTACCTAGTCATTTCTATCTCTACTTCCTTGAGCGACTTCGGTTAATATGCTCGACATGGATCAAAAAAAGACAAACCATATCGACTGTGGAAAGGAAAAAGGACGTAACCCACAGTTTTTTTTTGATAATCACAATGTATACAACTCGATACACGTTCTATCAAAAGGATGCAAGCTGCAAATGCCGAATTAGTATCTAAATTTAGGTTTTACGTTTGAAAAAGATGACCTTGTAAAAAATTAAAACCAAGAAAAAAGACTGAAATAAAGGTTTTTCCTAGACAATTTCTTTAATTAATATTAGATTATGTCAATTAAACACCAGTTTAGAAGTCTCCGTGCACTCTAAGGTTGTGTATAATTCATAATTTGAATAACACGTTTTTTGAGCCTCCTGTAAAATTTGATGTGTGGGTTACGTCCTTTTTCCTTTCCACAGTCGATATGATTAAATATATTTATATTGGATGTACATCGACAATGAAATTATTTTTGATATCATCATTTAAAAAAAGACACATTGATATATAGTAACGAGTAACGACAATGTGTATAATTAATCATTTTTACCAAACGCACAACCAAACTACGATTGCTTGATAACCCAAATAGGCACACACATCATTACTAAAACGTGTTGTGGAAGGTTAAAAGTTATTAGTGCCAATGCTTGGCGATAGACAATCCAAAAATAATTACAAAACTAGAATCAATGCTAGATTACACTGTGAAAAAGGTTAAAAGCTATATGTAGATGGCGTGACCTATTGGTTAATGTGTTTTACTATAAGCTATCATACAATCGCAGTGGTCATTCATATTCGTAACGTGCTATTACGTCGCTATCTATTTGATTGACGGGTTTTTAATTAACAGGCTGTGAGCGTGTGGTTCGATAGCTTTCAACTGTATCGAATACGTAAAAAGCAGGTATGGTGTTTTAAACATCAATACATCTATTTTCCTAGTAGAGTGTTTTATCAAGTGTTAGATCAATTTCATTATTATTTTTCACAGTCGCAAGGAAAAAACAGTATTATTGCGAAAAAGTTTTCAAAGTGATTTAATTTATAACATATCATTATTTGTTATGTAATAATTGAGGACAATCAAGTATCAACACTTGATTGGTGTTATCTGTCAATTATTGGCGGTAAAACATCAAATTTGTAAAGATAAACATAATTTATAATACCGATGGCACCATTTTTATAACGTGGCCAGGACTGTAGATTGCAATACCGAACGAATATATTAATACCGGTATAATAAAAAAGATTAAATATAGAAACAATACGACCAATTACCATCAACAAAATATAAATATCACAATCATAAACGGATGGTTTTCATAAATAACTTCAATAATTCTGGGACCAATCAAAATCAATATAACTTACTGTAAGCAGATTCAAAATATTTTAATTAATTGAGTACAATTTTATTAAAATACGCGATGGTTTAGTTTTCAATTACGAAAACAGGATTTCTAAAAAGCTCCATGAAAACTGGGTTTCGGTTTATACAATTCTTATCAGGACCAGTTTTGCTAACAGAAGAAGCATTTTAAACGTAAAAGGTGAAAAGTATATTATAAAAATATAACCATATTTTTATCGGAAAATAAAAAAGCCAAGACACTCTTGGTTTTAAATTATTTGAGATTTTTATAGATAAATAATACTAAAAATATACTATAAAATATATATAAGTCTTACAGAATCTCAAATCTCTCGAATCTAGTGTGAAGTATCTCAAATTCAACATTGAAGATGAAACCGACATACTTCTGATTGCATATTGATTACATAATAATTTTAAAATGCAAATCTAAATATGTTCGCGTCCGAAACGTCTGCCTGTTAAGCTGGGTTAATGTCATTCCACATAAAAAAAAAACTAATGTGTTTATGCAAAGACCCCTATACACTTAAGTTCAAAAACGTAGTTTCATATCACACAAGTCTTGAATGAAAATACATGACTATCTCGGCATAAATAATTCATAGCATCGAATGGAAATAAACGCCAGAGCGATTGATAATCGGCATTTTATCCAATTATAGAAATCGAATATGCGTTTGATCCAGTTTGAAATTGCCACTCAAGTCGCGGTTGGTATAATTAATGCGACCTGGTATTCCGAGCTATACTTCGACATTTGATATAAGTTGCAATCGAGTTACTCTACAATGAGGTTAGCGGAATGAATTTAATTATTGTCATTTTGGTAAATAGGTTTTCCGAAAGAAATTATAAAAACAGTATTGAAAGTATACGAAAATAAGTGATGCCTTTCTCTTGTTTGTTTTATTTATTATAAAAATTATATTTAAGTAAATAGTTAATATTATTTAATTTTGGCATGGTGAAAACTCGGCCCGAAGAGACGATTCGATGATATCTTGAAGGTCAATGAAGTGCCACGGCTTCGAATCCTGCGAGGTTATTTTCAAATGTATCAGGAACTTGACTAATGTATACTTTTATATTCACTGTTAAAACTTGGTGGAGAGGCATTAAATTTATAAAATAAAACACTCTTTTGAACTAATTTAACATTTTATTAAAAAAAAAAAACACTCATTTGTACCAATTCCACTTTTATTTTATATGATCAGGACAGGTTTCGTTTATGACGCATCAGGTCATAACGATCGTCATGATTGATACCAGTACTGATCAAATAAAAGTGGAATTAGTAAAAATTAGTGTTTCAAGTATCGACAGTGAACAACTTTAAAGTGAATTCCAAGGTTATTTAATATGATTAGGACTGATTTCGCTCACCACGAGCCTTTTCATCCGATAAGAATATACATTATCAAAGGCTTTTATACTAAGCCAAGTGTACAGATAAACTACTGACAATAGGGAATCGAATAATAAATTATGAATAAAACTTAATTTTAATGCACGAGTCATACACTTCCTTTTCAGAAAATGTTTAAATAAGATTAATAATAGTGACAGTATGTAGAGTTCCTAAAACGGTCTAATTGGCACATTGTTCACGTGATTTAATCATTAACCAAATGATTGACGTCAAGACAACGGGTTGACAATAGACAATCCAACAATATTACGAATATCAATCATGCCATATAAAGATGCAAATTCAAATAGGAAAATCATATCCTTAAAATACATGCAAGAGAAGTCAAACAACAGCACGAAAAGAAAACAATCCGATAATAAGGATCTGAGCTCACATGTCGTGAATAGTTGATGTAGTTTATGAAAGCTAGTTAACCTTTATTAGATTCCTATTGTAAATTCCATATCTTGATATAGACATGTAACTAGTTATTAAGTGACAGCTATGTTCAAGTTCAATATGATGTTTAATTAACATTTAAGTTTGCACGGGCCGAAATTTATATAAGTACCCGGGGAATGTACTGATAACAAATTTTCTACCCGAGCACGCCATGAATGCACAATTTTCTGAATTCGAATAATGGCCGAGTATAAATTGTTGAATTTACAAATTTTAAATGAATAGCCAATCATCGCATGCTTTTGAAAGAACCAATACAAAATAGAGACTGAAATGAATAAACTATTGTTAGACTGTGTTCACCTCATAAATGCATCTATAGCCTGGTTTGGTCCTGGCAAGGTCAATATCAGATATTGCTTTCTTTGAAATATGTACTTATATTTTATTCGCAAATATATATATATTAATTTGGTCAATATCCGTAATTATAAAAACGTAGTTAGGTTAGGTTTGGTTGATAACATAAAGCTTGCATTGAGGTTAAAATACAGATCAATAACATAAATACTGGCTATACTTTATACATTACATACTGACCATTTATTATGAAAAATAGTGTAAATCGAATTTGGAATATAATCCATTATATAATATAACGAACGAGAAATGGCTTAAGCTTTAAATAATGTATCTTTAAATATTTAGTTTTCGTTTTACCTGATTTACAGAGAATTATTTAAAAACCGATTTTTTAAAATTCGGTTTCCATTCAATTGACAGAAAGATGGCGAGGACACGCATATCTTTGAATTGGGATACCAATCAATCTATGTATATTGATTACAAAATCATGGAAATATACCTAGATGGAAGTTCGAACGCAGTTGTGCACGCTTACGCATTGTGCTACGGCGGTCGGATAACGTCATTAAAAATTGTTTCATGTTAATAAGCTGTATTATATTTTATTGACAACAATGGACAAAAAACTATAAAACATACCAACTAGGTGTCTCACATTATTATTATGAATATGCATGCCATCATATCTAAAAATATAGTATGCATCTTTGTGTTATTCAAAAGGGACGCAAGTTACCTCTGGACGAAAATGAGATATTTGAGTAGTTTTATTACACCAATTCATTTTTCACGGAAACAAAACCTAGATTTTGGATCCCTATTTATTCATATAACGATGGCTTAGTGAAAATATATTTTATAGCTGTTTTTTTTCGAAATAATACTCGTCTACGTTTCATCTTTATGTCGTAAAATTATTGTTTTACCGTTCAAAAAGAGTCTTGATTCAAATGCACAATATGAGGAGCAAACATTCAAAAAGTGTTTTGTCACACAAATACAAAGCTTGGTAAATGATGATTTAAGTGTTGCAAAAGTGACGATTTGTATGAATGTGTCAACTTTATGATTTCATTTTAATATGAAAAAAAAACCTTTTTGAAGACTAATTTTGATTTCCATTCATAGGTTTTATTATGGGCTATCAGAATTGATATAAAACGCCATTTTTCAAAATTTGTGACAAAACACTTTTTGAATGTTTGCTCCTCATATGTCCATTTCATGCAAATTTTTATTCATATCAGATGTTTTCTAAGCATGCTAAACTATACATACAATATCTTTGCACTAAAACATCGATAATATGGCTAAATTTTCTTACTTGACAAAATATTTTAAAATAAGTTTTTACATTCCTTTGATAACCGCTATTTGATCTTAGCTTGAAAGAGTGTCATAATTTTTTTAAATAGATAATCAAATTGACTTTTTTTCATGTAATGTTGCAAATTGTTATTTACGCCTTTTGAAAAACTCGAACTGACGTAAACAAATGGCGTGCTTGCCGCGTCGTGAGCCGAAGGACAACGATTGTTGTCTGTTGTTATTTATTAAGTCCTGCGGCATGGACGACATTACATTCAGATACAAATTGGGTTCTCACGCCCTCGCAGCTCGCGAGTCATGCTTCGGCGTGGACAAACCGGCAGAGGTCCTTGAACTGAGATAACAGATCGGATTGTCGCATTTACATGACCGAAAATTGTTTGCATTGTCACTCCTTATAGACGACATCCTGAAATTTACGCATATATCGGCATTTCGGATAAGCGCAGCCCACACAGTTCTATCATGTATCTTCACAATAATACATTAATAATTTATCATCATTCGATTGTCAGGTTTTTATGAGTGGACTGACGAAATTTAAAACTGTAAATAAGTAAAAACATAATTCTCGCGGAGAAGCATTGCGTCATATATAAAAAACACCCCCTTCTACTAATTTTACATTATTTAACTTAACGTAAGTGAATACTTAACTTTTTCATGATAATTCAAACAAATAAAACATTGGCGACTTGCTTTAACTGTTTGGTATATGCATTTTATAATATATGACAACTATTATAAATCAGTTGGGAAACGCTGCTATAGATGTAATCTAGATCGAGGATTGTGAAAATTTTCAGGGTGGAGTACAGCAAGAAACTTTGATTAAGGGGGTATTCTAGTGTAGAGGCACGAACTTTGTCTGTTTTTTCGAGCTCTGTAATAAATAAACGAAGAATTTTTTTACGATTCGTTTATTTATATTTTAAAAATATATATATTTTTTTAAAAAATAATAAATTCAAAACTCGAAAATTTATCGGCTGGTAAAGGGAGGGGTACAAAAAAGAGATTGGTGTCCTCACGTACACGATTCCAACCTTCTTTCAAAATTTCAAATAAATTGGTTAGGTAGAACTTGAGATATTATGTAGAAAAAAAGTAGTTTCGAGAAAAACGCGTTTAAAGTTTTGAGTTTCGATCTGTTCTGGTCGGACCAGCTTAGTTGCTGCGTCACCAAAATCGTTGTAACTCAGTAAATAATTGAATTTTTGAAAATCCCTTTGAGGACATACTCTCAAATGTCTAAACTTTAGAAAAATATTAAAAAATAAGAATCGACTTTTTCAAATTTCTACACTAGAATACTGCCTTAAATATTATATGTATAATATGTATTGTGTAAATTATAATTCAGTCAAAAGATCGGACGTTCCCCAAGCCTGCACGATATGCCCCTTATTGAAAACGGACCGAAGTACTCGTTATGATACTTCAAGGTTTTGGATAGGTACTCGATGTGTATGAAAATAAGAAAAAACGAACATTGCATAAGATGGTGGATTCCAAAAATGTGAAAAATCTTAAGCGATTTTATCATATAGAAAAACCAATGGCGGTTCTGTGTGTGTATAAATTGAGGCGGTAATAATTATTGTAAGTAGCAATCCATTCATAAAAATACGAAGAGCAACTTGATGAAGGCAAGTGGACACAAAACAAAACAGACATAATCGGAATCAACTCGTTGCTTTAATTGACTATAATGATCGTGCACTTGATGAAAGTATTGTCCTATAAAACTGGGCAGGGTTTCAGATTCGAATACATATTTTCGAACCGTAAAAACGAAAAATATTTAGTAATGTACACAAAATCAAACAAATATACATAATCAGTAAATATTTTCAAATCTAAGTACTTATTGAACCATTTTTTCTGTCAATATCACTATGATATAGTATATTGTAAAAACGACAAATTTTGATTATTTTATTGACATAGTTTTTTTTCATAGTAATATTTGATTGTTGATGTCAGAAATCGACCATAAAAACTGTTTTCACCGCTAGATTGCAAAAAAGCACAATGTCAACTAACGGTTTTTTTCAAATAGGCATGTTCAAATAATTTAATTCTCGATGAAACGATTCTGATTCAAAGTGTAAATTAATGATGTATTTTGAAATAACGGTAAATTTTGAAAACGAAAAAAATAATTTATATCAGGATAAACGACGTAAAAAAACAATCATGATATTAACACATATAGGTCCGCAGATTTGCATACTAAAACATGCGCGGGAGCCGGCCGAATTTTGGGGAAATGGAACTTTTTTTGCGCTCACGTTTAAATTGCGATAACTATTTAACCGATTGATGTATATTTTTTTTTCTTTCAGAAAAGCGTTCGTATGGTTTTATACATATAAAAATATGATAAAATCAGTGTTTCTCAACCGAGGGTTTCATATAAAGAGTCTTAACAACTTAAAAATAAAGTTATTTAGTAAGAAATGGCTATAAAGAGTTGCAATAATATACACTAATTTAAAATAAAGTTACTGGTTACTAACCCCCCCCCCCTCATCTCCTTCTTCTCAGCAACGACAACTATTTTAGTTTTTTTGAGATATTGTAAAACCGAAAATAAACATCTGTTCTATATCGTAAGGTTTTATTCGCAACTCTCAGATATTTTTAAATAATTCTTGTTATATTTCAATTATTTAAATATTTTAAATCTTTGAGAATCGTTTGTTTTTGTTAGAATGGTGCAGGTATATGCTATTAATGAATGGTGGCCATTCATATGTGTAATAATTATGAAGCATTAGGGTCACATTTTTTTCACAGCAGAGCCATAAACTTTACAGAAAAAATAGCTCCTTGTCAACAGCGTCTCGAAAAGGGCAATAAGAATTACATAATTTATTGCTATTGGCAAGCCAAACATATATTCAGTAAAAGCGGTGCTTTGTTCGAAGTAAAATAATGATTTCATTTCTTTGAATTTAGGGTTGACTTTCCAACAAGAATTAGTTGCAAAATGACTATAAAAGAAAAAAAATGATACAGATGTAAAATGAATCTGAGACAATGGATCTGTGTTATATAATTATTGTCATGACTAATTTCACTTTCGTAAAAATCCCATAGAACAAACACTTATTTTTTTGTAAAGAATTGTGAAGCGGCCAAAGAAGCAATAAATAAACTTATCCGAAAATTTAACCCATATTTATATACGTAAACGAAGCAAAAGATCTAACAAAAAAAGATGCATTTTTCCATGAAAATAATATTACACCAAACGTTAAACGTTATACAAAAAATATTATTTACTAGGTGATACTGTGGAATTACTTCTATATTTACGATTAAAAAAAAAATATTTTCAATATATTTGTTTGACATTATCAAGTTCAATATCACTGGCAACCTTGATGTTAAATGTGAAGAAAAAAAATCATCACACAAAGTACCTTTTTTTTGTGTAAACTTACACTCGGCAAAACGAACAGATATGTTCGCGCGGACTCCTGCGCACTGAAAGTGAGATGCACACATATGTTCGCCCGGACTCCTGAGTGTTAATAAGAATTACTTTCTTGTAATAAAATTAAAAGTAATCAACCAAGCGATTCTCCATTATGAACAATTTTATAAACAGGATATCTTTTTGTGGGACATTAAACTGTTTCGTTGAATTGCAAAAGAAATAAAAGGCTTCCAAAAACTCCCAAACAATGCAAAACGCAAAAATGTGTTTCAAGTCCAATTCATTTGCCGGAATACGCGGAATATTTAGGCATATCAAAACAAACGGTATGATCATTGGCAAACGTTGGCTTTTTGTTAAAATTCATAGAAAACATACTGAGCCGGGCGGCTGTGTTTAAATGGAGTATGTTTGAATTAAACAATAATTGTTTGATGAGATTCAAAGAAAATATTAAAATCATGATATTTACGATTTGCCTTTTGATCAAACGAACTGCGACCCCATTACACCTTTTGGTTTCCAACGGAATGTCAGTGCAGAATTACTTACCACAGTATGACATATGACACGGTATTGAAAATAGAGATATAATGAAAAATATATACTTCACCTGAAAACTGCATGTATACATTTTAATAATAATTTATTTTTATTACGTCAAATTTTACTTTAGTCAACAAAAATAATTTTAGTAATATTTGTCATATTGATATTTTGGAATAGTTTGCACAGAAGATAGTTTAGACAAAGAGAAATAAACTATACACTGTTTAAAAAAATTACGATTCTATACGCTTAAACCAGCGGTTTTAATTTTTTGATGTTTTTTTAATTTATGTCCACTCCCAATGTGGAGCATATAATATCGAAAGAAGTTTTTCTACGACAACTGCTAGTTACTCAGTTGCTCAACCACTATTTTCTCGAAGAGCGTAGAAATAACAAGGACAAAACTAACGGTTAAATAATCGTTCTCGCTACGCTTCGTATTTTTGGGTTTGGAAAGGTGGTGAGAAGAGAATTTTCAGGCATCGCAAATAGCCATGAACAGATATCGATAAATCGGTTCCCGGTAAATTGCTCGAATAACAAGATAATCAATTTGTTTCCGTTTGTTCTGTCTTAGCCCTAGTTTTCTATGTTGTCTGGAAATATATAGAAACAGTTTGAGTAACTAATTAATATGCAGTTCTCGTAGAAACACTTCTGTTGAGATAAACTCCATTAAAATATCATATGTTCCGCATTTGGAGCGAACACGGCTAAAATAAATACTTACGAAAATTATTTTTATATTTCATTCTCTAAGCAAGTGTCGCACAAGATAAAAATGAAATTCGTAGAAAAATTCGTGAAAAAACGTTTAAATAACCAAGCAATTCGAATAATTTGTAATTCGAGCAATTTACCGGCTCCCCGATAAATCGACTGAAAAAATGTTGTTCGTACCATCGTACATTCGAGTCCATGAGATCCGTCACGTTAACCAACCCCTTGAACACTACGCCACGGACTATACTGATTTAGTATAACGGACTGATAATATAAAAAATGACAATTTTATTGTGACCCTATAGAAATTTAAAAAAAACAAATTTCAGCGTACATCATTTATTTGCACTGCAAAATTTCTCAATTTATTCAAGAGAAGAAATCTATATTATTACAATTAAACACTTGCAAAAATGAAAAATTATAGACAGAAGTTTAAAAATTAACCATCAATATAGAAGTAGAAGATTCTTCGACTCGGATAAATGTAAAACTGAAGAACTAGTTTCTATAATAAATTCAAAACAGTAAAAACATATTGTTTATTCTTTGTTCAGTTAACAAAATTGCATTGTCTATTATTTCCTCTTTGGCTGTCATGCAGAAGTATTACTACATGTGGGAATGTGACTTGCTTACATAATGTGTTGCCATTTACGCAACAAGAATTCCAAATACACATTGACTTACGTTCAAACGTTGCATTCACATGTTTTGTGTACGTTCATTTGTTTTTGTATTATTTAAATTGTGTTGTTGCAGAAAATCGTCGACGATACACCATAAATAGATATTCATTTGAATACCGTCAAAAATTTGATAAATACAATTTGATATATAATATTCAGCGGAAGTAAGCGGAACTGCACATCCAGAGACCGATAAATGTTTCGGGAGTTTGGGAGGGTCTGCTTACGATGATGATTGATGCATAGTTTAAGTTGACGATATGAAATGAAAATAGTACACGAATGTCCGAAAAACATCGCTGTAATTAGGATTCATAATATCGGTATTACCGAAACCGGGATCCCGATGTCAGATATTCTGATTTTTTTCAAAACCACATGAGATCAACTCAAATGGGATTTATTTTGTTAAGTCACTCGAGACTAAAGAAATTAAAAAAAAACATCTATGTCAAAGTTGAAAATAGAAATAAAATTAAAATCTTAATTTGATATCAACAAAGCCGGAATTCCCAGACCTACCTGATTGCTCGGCTAAAGCTCTTACAGCTTAACCAAAATAAACAACAATATTAAAATTTATGAACCAACCTGTTGATGTCATATTTCAGTAAAAGAAGCAATAATGTTATTTTTTATAGCTTGTTTTGATCATGATTCGAAATGTTTTAATACCGGAATTTAGTGTGAAATATTTTTATTGCACATTTGTATCTTTTTTGGCAATACATTGATGTTTGCAATACCGTGACGATAATTTTCCTGTATTGCAATTATATCTAGTTGGAAAATTAAAAAAAAAAATGAAATGTTATGGTATGACTGAATCTACATGCATATTGTTTAGAAAAATATTATAGCTTAAGACTTAAGTCAACGGAAATATTACTTCCACTAAGAGTTTTGGTCAATATGACGTTTTCTTCAAATTACTAGCAATCAATGGAAGCATGCATAAGGGATTTATGATATATGAAAAAAATTTAGGACATTTAGTGGTGTTTTTTTCATTAAATTTGTTTTTAAAGTTACTATAATAAAAATGGCATTTAATATATATAATAGATTGTAGTACTTAAATTTGTACGATATTCAAATAAATAGCAATGTACACATGATGTCGACAATTAGCAAATTTCGACATTAAACTGTGGTTAAAATTAGGATTTACGGATTTTTATACAATAATAATAAAAGCGAACAAAAACTCGTCAGGATAGTACTATTGGTATTCTTTAAAGGCAATAAATACTTAACATAATATTCCGCAATTAATTGTACTAGTTAATATGCTGTGTAAAATTCTTTATCATTAGAAATCGCCCTCAATCAAAAACTATTAAACTTAGAAGATACATTCCGCACATGGTGTTAGTAAGCAATGATCCAACAAGCCCGAACACACAACATCTGCCAATTGAATTACTCTCGACGAGAGTCATATTAATTCGTCCGGCTTGTTTTGGATCTACGCAGCTGATTTTTATCTATCACAATGTTTTTATTACGATATTCTTCATGGTTAAAACATTTAAAACGGTCCAACATTAACACAGCACTCGTATGTAGTGACATTGCCGAAACTCGAGACAAATCCAGGGTTACCCAAAGAAAAAAATGTTAATAGAGAACAAAATACTTGGATCGTAGGCCATTGTAGCGTATTTGAAGGGAAATCAATTAACAACAAACATATTCTTTGTTTGTCTACATACCACACAATATTAAATAGTTTATAATATAAATATACATAATGTACACTTTTTTGAGATTAATCGCATTAAAAATAAACATCACTTTTAAGGTGTTCACTGATTTTCGTTCACGCAAAATTTATTAGATCAGGACCGGTTTCGCTCATGATGAGCATTGTCAATTGTCATTGTTTGGTTGACAGACATTAAGATTTATTTATTATATACACTAATTGTTGATTTTTACTTTGTTAATGATAATTCATTGCTAACTGGTTTTTGTTGTAATAGTTTTCATTGCTAAGCGGTCTTCGACTTTTATTTATAGTTTATTTTCCTTGTATTTTGCTTCAATTCTTTTGCATGGTTGTAATACCAATTGTTTGTCATACCTTGTTTTTCTCACTTAACTTTTGTATAAATATCACTGTTTCATTGTTTTCTTATCAGTTGACAATGCTCATCATGAGCGAAACCGGTCCTGATCTAATAAATTTTATGTGGAAAAAGTACTAAAAATATTTTATTATTTTTATTAAAAATAAACATATTGGGAATATTGATTGAATTGGCATTAACTTAATAGGACTCCATTGTAATAAGAACAAGGGATAAAAATGTTGCATTCAAATACGGACGCCCATAAACTCTTTTTCCAGGAAATTTTAAAAATAAGCAGAGCGCAATTGAAGTCTTCCGATTTTAAATGAAATGCTCAACATGCCTGGCTCGCCGCTTTTATATCCTATATAAATATAATCATAAAACCTTTTCCGACAAACAAAATAAATATAATTCATAAAAATACTTACTACTCAACTCTGTGGGCATTCCCAGGGGCTTATCCTTTTCGCAAGCAATGGCTTTAAACTCAATGATACATTTATTTCTTATATAAACACGTAACATTCATTTACTAAGAGTCAGTTCAAGTTATTCCGTGCACTTGAACGCCTGAAGATGCCGAAAGGCGAAACCCAGGCCGTTAGTGACAAAATCTGTGTGAATGTATATGATTTGAACGATTCATAAATTAAGAAGAAGAAATAGCAAAGTATTTTAGTTATACAAATATTATTTTATATACGGTAGATAGCTATTTCGGCATTTAAGTCTTCATCAGAACTATCTTTTTATAGTTCTGATGAAGGCACACGCCGAAATAGCTATCAAGTGTAAGACCATATTATACGAAATAATATTTGTAGAACAAAAATAATTTGATATTTTTCACCGTATATTAGTAAAATCTATAAAAAAAATAACTACTTACACACTCTTTTGAACTTATTCTAAAATTATTTTTTCACCAAATTCACCAAAATCATCAGTTGAAAATGCTCGTGACGAACGTAGCTGGTCCTGATACCAATAAATAATTATGGAATAAGTTATCGTAAAAATATATCGTAAGATAAAATTATGGGGCAAGAATTTCATTAAAGTTATTTCATTAATTATTGAGACGGACAGTTTAATATTTACATCTGGCGATTAAAAAAATAAATTGATGTGATGACAACAAACTACTTAGAACTACTTCTATATTGTTTTACAACAGCGGTAGCCAAGACGTCGAAGCGGTTCCAACTCGACAGCCCGACGTTTCGAAACAAGAATTGAGTGTCTTTTATTATCATTCCATTTTTTCCCCTTTACACACATTATATTGTGCTTTGGATTATTTCACTTTGTATGACATCTGAGCACATGTAACACGGTGTAATTATCCCGCTACGACTGAATTCAGTATGAAGTCGATCGCAGAAGTTGAAAGTTTGGCCACCTATGTTTTACAAGATATTATCTAAAATAATAAATGCGTCAGCGTGACTCTGTTTGAATAATAGGCTTAGCAATGCTGTACTTAGTAAAAAGCTTTCGGCTGATTGGAAAGAATTCCATGTTATATTGTCGCATGCCATTAACTGTAATTGCTTGTGTATTTTATACAATTTTATCACAAGAGTGTTTTATTTTTACCGAAAGAATCATTAACTAAAGTGATATGAGAAATAATTTGGCTTCGAAGAATTTTCATATCTATAATGTTAATATCTGTATACATGGCCTATCTGGATAATTTTTGGCAGATTACTTAGCAAGCACTTTCAGGTTATCGTATGATTATAATTTATAAGGAGTTATTTTTCAGATGGGTTTTTTTTTCAAAAATCGCAAATCAGCTGATTATGTAATTGCTTATAAACAGTTTTGTACAAAAGGAATGTTTTATAATTAAATTTTAGAAGACGAACTGAGCTTATTTGTCAAAAATTTGTGTCAGAAATTATCTTCAAAGTTAAAAGAAGAAATAGGGCACCTGAAAAAATAATTTTGATATCTATGATAAGAAGACTTAGCACATAGGCCTAAAAAGAAAACACTAATCTATGACGGGAGGACTAAGCTTATGAGCGAGTTCCACACGAGAGTAAAAAATATGACATACTTACGTAGTTACATGCTTAGTTAAAATTAATTTAGGAAGTGTAAAGCGCACAGAAGTATACAATAGATATAATAACAAAATCATTAACATGGCCGTGTTGTAAATATTTTATTAATAACTAAAGCACATCAAAATGTTTTCAGTGTGTAATTCCATCTATGAGTTATACGTCAATTTCATGACAGAATGATGGAACAGTGATACTCGTTAGTTCGATACAATTAAAAAGTAAAATGTTCGATAATGAAAAACAATTATTCCCAAGCGATGAAATATAAATGTGAATTTAATTACCTTTAATGATATCGTTATGCTATATTAAGCCGAAAAAAGGATGAGGTTTGTTTAGGTTTACACCACAAGACGATAACATGAATATATAAGCCCCTGAAAGGTGAAGTGAGCCAAGTGGTATTTAGGAAGATATGCGTTAAAATATTCTACTTCTCTTAAAGCAGTGGTCGGTAAACTCATTAGTCAACTGAGCCAAATATCAACTATACAATGATTGAAATTTCTCTTAAGAGCCAAATTTATAAAATTTAAACTACAATATATAGGTAGGTATATTGTTATTAACTTAATTATGATACTCCGAAGCTGGTTTTTGCTAAAAATGTCTTCAATCTGAGGTACATTCGCTGAGGTCGCCTCTTCCAACTCTAAATTTTAAGAGCGATAGCTGACATCTGCACGTGGGGTGGGCCAAGTAGTTTCAATCGCACTGTGTCACATTCTAGGGGGCAGAGAGACGCAGTTTTCCGACCACTGTCTTAAAGTATCGTAAAAGTGAAGTGAACTGAGTAAATAAACACCGCAATAGTGTAATCTTCCTGAAATAAAAATATGCAATCCTCACAAAACATCAAGTAAAGTCGTGATTTTACTTAAAAGCCCAATATAAAACTTTAACCATTTTATTACTAGGCTAGCTTTAGTTTTAGAGGGCTCAATCATATATGTATGTATGTAATATTAATGGTTGGTTGCAACTGTTTCACAGAAGGCATTTATTTTATAAAGATGGAAGTGGGACGGCTAATTTTCTTATATGATAAAATGAATGTTGAATGCAGCTGAAGACGATACATACAAGTGAACGAAAATCGCTTCCAAGTGGGCACCATAATTTACGTCTTCACCTGCAAAAAGAGTCCATGTCAAAAACGTTTCGAGAGTTAATGAGGTTTCGTTGAAATCGATCGCCGGAATAAAGCGAAACGCAGAAGCCAACAGAATAAATGAGCAGAATTACAATTAACCAGCTACGTGTAATAATGTTTAAATGAAATGCCTGCTTGTAAAACAGCATTTGCGAGAGTCGATGAAAAACTCGCACGGCGTTTGTATGAGGCTCCCTCCAACATGAGAATGATTTGTTCCATCAAAACATACGTAATTTTTTACTTAGTCTTGACTCCTTTTTGAGATGTGCAATTACGCTAGGCTCTCAGGCAGTGTTTTTTTTTTGAACGTATTGTATTCGCGGCCCTTAATATTTTAGAATATCTTCGCGACAGAGACTGTCATCGACCACTCGTGTAGTCATTTTTTTCATACTCAACTATCGTCTGATTTATTTATATTTAACAGTAAAATAAAAAAAATAAAACAGTTACATACACGTGTTTATAAGATGATCAGGATCGGTTTTTCTCATCACGAGTATTTTCAACTGATTAAAATATACTAATACAAGGCTATTTACATATACCAAACCAAGTTTTAAAAAAAGTTTTAATAAGTAATTGCTAATAATATATATACTTAATAGATATGAAAGGAATTTACAGATATACATACAAAATATAATTAAATGACACTCGATAAGTCAATGATTCATATTTTACAAATAAATGACACTAATATTCATAAATTCAAATGTAATATCGAGCACCATCAGTCGAATTTTTTAATTGAATTCATATGTATAAAAAAATGATAACAATCAATCAAATTGTGTGTTACTGCACTGAGTCACACTTCTGTAAGCATTGTTAATAATCATGCAAGGAATATTGATATATGTATTATTGCAATGATTCGATCCCTCTTCTTTTAGGTAGGTGCATAGTAAAATTACTTAAACACTAGTCAGAATTATTATACATTTTATCTCTTACAGTATACAGGAATCGGAGATTCAATATGTATTTTATAAAACAAAATAAAATTGAAATATTTGAAAATGTTTACATAAAAATAATACAGTATGTATCTTTAAATATTACCGTGAAATCGAGTCTCGGGGGTTTCCTGGCTCGTAGTGACATATAGGCACGATCCATTCCAAATACTGCACCACTATCACAACGTAACATGTCTTCAGGAGTAAGCAGAACTCGTTGTTCTACTTGTCAGTAAAGTAGGTGATGGTTTGATATCATTTGAAAAAGTTAACCATTCCAGGTCACGTTGAAGACATTATCCATGCGTCCAAATATACTTATATGGACTTCAATACAGATTTTCAATTTGAATAACTCAATAGGATTACGATGTCACATATTTAAACTAATATTTTTTTAACTGTGGAAACATAATTTGAACTGTGGTTAAATGTGAAGTTTTGAAGATGCTGCCGTACTAAAAATACATATAAATAAATTTTAACTAAGATACTATAGAATATTATAAATCATTACAAATAATTCTTACGTGAAATAAAACTTCGTATCCATTCGAAAATATTACTATTCAAGAAAATATGTTTTATACTTCTCCGTTAAGCAAACTTATAATAAGTCTTCGATGAAAAAATAAATAGTGGTTAAGATACTTAGTACAAACTAATGAGACACATTCTAAATTTAACAGGACAAAAAAAAAAAAAAAAACTTGATACACGTTCTATCAAAAGGATGCAAGCTGCAAATACCGAATTAGTATCTAAATTCATCTTTTAAGTTTGAAATAAATGACCTTGTAAAAAATTAAAACGAAGAAAAAACACTGAAATAAAGGTGTTTCCTAGACATTTTTTTTTATCAATTTAATCAATTTAAATTTAGAATTAATATTAGATTATGTCAATTGAACACCAGTTTTGAAGTCTCCGTGCATTTCAAGGATGTGTATAATTCATAATTTGCTTATGGCCCAAATTTATCAAAACACATTTTTTGCGCCTCCTGTAAAATTTAAAATGTGTGATTACGTTCTTTTCCCTTTCATATGGAAACAAATTATTGTTTTTCACTTAGATAAAATGGAATGTTATCAATTTAACAAAAGATTAACGCCGATATGAATACATATAATATCGATTCATAATATTTATTTTATTTCCCGAAATGAACGTCAAAACTACCGAAACCGATAAAACGATATTTTTAATTGATATGGCTTATGATTATTCATCTCGGGTAAATCCGTAGATTCAGTAATGATACAATTTCGTAAAAAGATTGCACAATCTGTGGAAGTAAAATCAGTACCCGTATCAAGAAGCTAAATTTAAATATCGACCAAATTATTATGCAAATCATTTTCAAGCGTAGAAAACAAAAGAATCTCCTTTCCGACCATTTTCCGTGTAAGTCGATCCGTCGAAAATTCCGCACGTTTTTTTTACAATACGTAATAATACACCTTACGGACGGTAAAGACCTTGATCAATGACAGAGCGTTACTTCTATCGATATAAAATATATAAATTATTTTAATAAAGTAGTACCCGATGTTCTAACTTGAAATAAAAAACCGTATACATATCAATCTAGGTTAAAATATGTATAAAAACATATATCGTAATATCCAAGAATAATTTTGTCATTAATATCTACGATAAAGGTTTTAAAAATATATTAAGATGAATTTGCGGATTATGATGAAGTCAATGAAGATATTATTCAATCGATATATGTCTCGGAGTTGAGCTAAACCGTTCTTGTTGTAAAAACAGGACTGTGAAGTCGTGGAATCGGGGGGTTGTGTCCGGAGTCAAAATCGGAAAATCGACTCAGACTCATTTAAAAATATATATTTAATGATGTGTATTCAAACCACATTAGCCCATAGTGTTGCCACTGCATGCTAAGCTGATTAAATATGATCTAATGGTTTACATATCGACTGTGGAAAGAAAAAAGGACGTAACCCTCAGTTTTTCTAAAACAGCTTTTTTTCGATAATCACAATGTATACAACATGACACAAGTTCTATCAAAAGGATGGAAGCTGAGAATACCAAATTGGTATCTAAATTTAGCTTTTAAGTTTGTAAAAAGATGACCTTGTAAAAAGTTAAAATCAAGAAAAAGACTGAAATAATGGTTTAACCTAGAAAATTTCTTTAATTAATATTAGGTTATGTCAATTAAACACCAGTTTAGAAGTCTCCGTGCACTTCAATGTTGTGTATAATTCATAATTTGCATATGGCCCAAAATCATCAAAACATGTTTTTGGCGCCTCCTGTAAAATTTGATGTGTGGGTTACGTCCTTTTTCCTTTCCACAGTCGATATATATATACGTTAAAATGAAATGATTGAAAAAATTCTTTGGAGTCAGAGTCGCTTTTTTTACACGACTGTTAAAAACAAACTGGTATATTTACATTACACGGATTAAAAAATATTTATTTCAGTATAATGGAATAAAACGTAAATAATTACAAAAATATAGATAATAAATCATTTTTTTTAAATAATTCATTGCGTGTGTATAAATTATACGTCGCTCTCAGGAAGAAGCTTTGTCATGAATTAGATTCATGACAAAGCGAAAGGAAATTCGAATTTCCTAGATACATATAACGTTATCGCAATTAACAATAAAACTCATCTAACGTTATTACAACTATAAATAGTGCCCGTGTTTTATATCATCGGACGATGCGTGTAAAAACATCATTATTTGTTAGTTCAATGCAAAACTAAGAAAAGTGAAATTAAAAAAATGCAGATTTTATACAGTTTTACTATTCCGGTCTAACTTCGCACAGAATTGCGAATTATTCATCGGCGTCTCGACTAAACGTAAAGCGACAATCCACTGTGATTCGTCATGCAAAGAATCTGCTGACACAAGGTGTGCAATGCAAACATTTGTAAATCACTGTTTTTCTTTCTTATCAACGTTCTAATTTAGGAACTTCAAAAGTACCGATAAATTGAAATTATTTTTAAATTGCAACATCTTACTGCCCAAGAGGTTAATGGCTGGAACAATATTTTATGACAAAATGTTCATCACTGTATTAAATTAATTATTATACATATATAAATATATTACATATGTTAATGTTTTAGTCTTAGATTTGCATTAGACCTCTGAATGATAACTCGGTTAATGTGTCGGTAATTTGAAATTTCGTTCGTATTTTTATGCAATGTAATAGTTGAATTGATTTTTTTTACTGTTTTTTTGTCTTAATATCGTTTCAAATATAGTATAGTCGAGAAAAAACGTGTAACGCGGAAATAAATGTTTAAAATTAAATATGTCAGAAGTGAAAAAAAAAGTAAAATATATAAGCCTTAGTAAAAATGCGTTTACTTCTATATTTACGAATCTTACAAATGTTTGAAAGCTGCATAATATAATGAATTTATATTTGTATTATGCAAATACAATAGCATCAGATTATTTCATATAATTGTTCCATAAAAAGTTATACGATCTCGAACGCTAACGTGAAAATTAAGCGAGTAGTACACAAATAAAAAAAAATGAAAATAAACTTGCCATGCAACATTTTATGTATGATAAATATTATGATTCACAGAATAAATTTGAGTCATCACATTTTACCAACTAAACAATAAAAAAAAACGACGTAAACCATGGTAACGGTGAATGAACTAATGTTTATTAATCATATTAATGTTTATGGGTTATAATAATGAAGAGTGAATTACTTATTTCCTCTTATTAAATTATGTATTATTTTTAATGACATGATAACATATTATATACAAAACCAATTGATCTTCCGAATGCAAAGCAAATTTTTTTTTAAACCATTTCCAATGTTTCAACGGAATAAAATATAAATCAGATTGTGTTTAGATATCATTTATAATGTTCCGAAGAATGAATCTACGCAGTGTTTGATTAATGATCATAAGTAATATTTCCAGATATATCAATAATAAAAACACGACACCACCGTTACGGCAAATACCTATATACCAGAAACATCTTGGATTTTTACCAGTGAATAATAATCATTTAAATAATTAACCTATACATTTATTTATTCCAGGGGTAAATTAGCCTGACGATGAAGTCTCATTTAACTGATTAGAACACACTGACTGGATCGATTTTTTTTAAAAATACAACTAAATAAATATCACAGTAAATAATAATACTTGTTAAATAAGCTTACAGTTTAGTATGGGATTTTAAATAAATGAAATTAATAGTTAGTGTAATTCAAAAAAAAAAAAAATACAGTGAGTCGGTATAATTACAGGTCGGTTACGCTCATTGTGTGCGAAATCTCAACATAATCAATTTAATGCTTTATGCTTTCGCCAACTATTAACAATATATTTACCATATTAATATAATGCTTTTATTATAATATTGAAAATATTCTTTCACTAAGAGAAGCCGTTCGTGATAATAAAAGAGTTTTAGAATAAATATTTTTACTATGAATCGTGTCATTATAATTATAACGTTTGTTCACGAAAAATTCGATTTAAATGCTCAATAATTAAATCGAAATCTAATTTAATAGATTGATTATACGAGATGATAGATAAATTAAAGTAAACATAAAATTAATTAATCAAGGTAAACAGCAACTTCAAAAACCCACAGTAAATAACGGTCAAAATTGACTCATAACTTTTGAAATATAACGCACAGGTAATTATTGAATGAAGAGGGTGTTTCCCTATACAGCACACGGTGTTTCATTTACATTTTTGTGTCACAACAGGTGCTAAGCGATACACCATACTCTGCACTCGCGGACACACGCTGCAAGGAGTTGGTGTGTTTTTTAATGGGAGGGAGACCCTACCGCCAACGCGTTTCGATTCAAACTGAGACAACTCAACTGACGTTTGCCGTTTCGGGTCGCCGGTGGCGGAGCGCCTGCGAGGCCCTTGTTGAAAAACAGGATATTTTAATTTTGTACATAGAAACGCGGATCCACACGATGAATAAGGGAATAAGCGAAACAAAAAGGGTAGTTTGGTATTTAATAACGTAACGGATGACTGCACATATCATTAAGGAGGGATGGGAATAAATGTATAAAGGTGAAAATAAAATAGTCTCATTAAATATGATTCGCTAACCCAAAGCAACGTGGGATAAATCGAAAATACTAGTTTCTATATAATTGAACTATAAAGTTTGAGTTTTACTTTTAAATAGAGAATTATGGTTTTATTTAGTTGCTTTTACGGTTTATGATAAACGATAATAGTAGTTTTTTTTGTATACAATTATTACCTGTATCTAGTTATTTTACTAATCTCGCTGATGCTTTGAAGTTACAAGACGATAAAATGTAAGATTTTTCTTTGAAAAGGGACATTCACTGTTTAAATTAAAATATTTCAGTGTTTCATTATAAAGGTTTTCCTTTCAGCAATCGATAGGCATACTTATCTTAAAATCGACTCTTCACTTTATCTCACTGTTGCTTTGTGGTAGCGGTATAAACAATTTCAATTTAGTGAACTTAAATATTTACAGTTAATGTAAGAATTTATTCTTATCAAAATTAACTATATTGAAATAATTTTAGTTTAGTTGTTAAAATTACTGTAGTAAAAAAAAACTTGGAGGGCTGTGCATTTGGCATTGAGGTCGTGATTTATTGTATTTCAATCCAACAACTACAATACAATGTTTAATCTCTCCGGTTCATCAATACATAGTATGTAGAATAGAATTTTGTGACGGCAGGCTATTAAAATAAGCTTCTTCGAAGTTTTTAACAGTTTATAATTTGAAAAGCGATATGAAAATTTGCTCCATCTAAAAAATATTGAGAGAAAATATACCAATACTTTTTAAATATTCCTTACACTTAAAATAGATTTAAATCTACAGTGTTTAAAGTAAATTTTATAAACATTCATGAGTGTATTTTCAAGCATGGTATGATTTAAACCATTTGGCATAATGTAGACTTAAAAATGAAAACCGATAACAATACTTACAGGTTTAAATTTAATAAGCAAGACAGCAATCAATTTAATATAAAATAAAACATTACGCTACGTCGGTCCGGTAGTTATACAGTATTATTACCTTTTATTTAAAATGTGTAACACAATTGTGATTCATAATTACCAAATCATTTGTTAATTTAAAAATAAATACGTGATTCACGTTTTCTTTTAGTTGCTTTTGTTACAAGACCCGCTCAAGACGAAGGCTGTACACACGACAAACCTGTGACAAAACCGCAGTGATCGGTCCAAGTGTCTACGGATAACGCGGCGATCTGTATTATTTGTACACCTTATATGGCAAAAGTATTGGCTTGTACGCTTACTTTAATATCTAATCCAGTTGTCACCAATCTTTTTGGGAAACGGACCGGATCCAGTTTTTTAAAAACTTAGGGGGCTAGGCGACAAATAAATTCGTATTGGAACCTAAACAGAATATTCATTTATACGTGCAGTCGATCAAAGTTATCTTTTTTCGAAGAGAGTATAAAGTATATAAAAGATAGGGTTACAACAGGACTAGCGGTTAGTCAATGTAAAATTGGAAGAGCGAATGGGAATTTTTAAACGTCACAAATATCCATGCTCACGCAATAGTTTATTTAAATTATTGATTTTATTAAAATCATGCTTACTATAATATATTTAAAATGTAGTAAAATTAAGGCTATGCTCATTTATTGTTATCTAGTGTCCTAAATACCATGTTGACAAACGGTAGCGAATATTATTAATCAACATTGACGCAATGCGCTTAATGCTCACAATGAGACAAGGTATAGATGTACCATTTTAACTTGACTGTGGCAGAACTCGGAACTAAAATTGTCGCCCTAGGACGTGTTGACTATGGCAACGTTAATTAGATGCGATGGTGGCGCCCTCGCGGGCAGTCAAGTTACGCTGGTACATCTTTAGTAAGTAGCGGAGGAGAGATGGTGCGTGTGCTGTGCAAAATTGTGGTGTTACAGGCAGATGTAAATACAGATAATAAAATTATATTAATTTAATAAACATTGTAACTATCATAAAAAAACGTTAAGCTCTATGGTCAATTTCTGGGCAGTTTTGACAAGAATGGTTATAAATTCAGCAATTCAGCTGGTGTTATTGAATTACTTTTTATCTTATGAAATAAAATAATATCAAATGCAACTTTTAGTACTTAACAAATGAATATCTATCTATAAAGCATACGACGAAAATATTTCATTTCGAATAGTTATAATTAATGATGATGGCGGAGTTAAACAAATTGCACCTCAACCACGCTCGTCTCATTCACCGACTCTATTATTACTTGCTTTGTTGATTATTAAATAATATAAATATTCCGGTCACGACTAGTTGTAAGTCCCGGCGATGATTTGTTTGTCAATGCGACACGATGTACGCAAACAAAGCCTATTCCTCCTAACAATTACATAGGTATACTCCTTAACGATAAAAAATAATATAAATTTTCATTAAATAACTACAGACACCAATTCACATCAATCTTCATGATGTTTAATAATACAGTCTACGATATATTTTATCAATATTTTTCAGAAACGATGTACATTTAATAAGTACTTGTTTTTTTTTTAAAATAAATATTTGGTGCTGATAAACAAAATTATCAAAGATAGCATCAAGATTACAACATAAAAGTCAATTTGATAACTTTGTTATTCCACAGGTTTTAAAACGAATGGTGGCACGTATTTCGCTTCTTTGGGAAGCATTTCCGGACAAACTATCGTAAAGCTTACGAATAAACTAAAAATTGATTCTAATTCTTAACTTCTATATAGAGATGGGGATTTTTCTTTTATACAGAACGCATGGAGGGGTTGAGATACAAACACTTATAGTACTAATTACGAATTAATTACTTATATTTAAAATTAAGTGAATTTAGCAATGGGGTACCGCTTGTTTTTATGTAAGTTTTTCCCTTGTACCAATTTCGTTAATGGATATCTATTAATTTTTAATACAGGACATTTTCGATAGATTCGGTGGTAGCTTTGCGGAAGCTGATTTTTAATATAAAATTAAATTTGATAACTTTTCTATTCCATTTGTGTTACAGAATGTGACACGTGTTTCGCTTTTTTGAGCTTTACTCAACACTTTTATATTGCTGTTTCATGTTTTATCATATTATAAAGATAAGTACATGCGATAGAATGGGTAAAGAGCATTTTTAGATTTGGTTTGTAAACAATCAATGTCCTTAATACCATCATTTCAATTATAAAATATTCTCTAAGGCACCATTGCCCTTATGTGCTCAATTACATTGATTTTTGAGACGATCCATAGTTAACCCAAACTAAAATAATTTATGTCATCAATCGAAAAAGGGAAAGCGCTTTTAACCTGTTGAGAGCGAAATCCCACCATCAGGACACCTGCGGACTTTCAAAATAAAACGGTTACGCAGAGCGGAAGTCACGGTTAGCTGATGCCCGCGAAAGCTGAAAGGGGCTTTTGGGGACAAAGGGGGGCACAATAGGAGGCACTGGGCGTAACGTCACAATTCGGTGGACTGCATAGAATCACACAACATACGAGTGTTCATTGAGGGTTTAGCCCAATTGACAATAGTAAGAGTATTGAGTTTCTTATCACATTTCGAAAGGATTCACAGAACCGGTTGAAACTGTATCTTAATAGCATATGCAACGATGGGTATAACTTTTGCCAAACAATATTAAAATTGACTAGTAAGAAACTCTGGAACAATTTTATAACATTCGAGTTCCTAGCGGGGTGTTTCACATTGCAAAAATCTTATTATTTCAACCATTCGCTGAATACCAATATTATCTAGCTGATATTAATTGTATCAATGCAATGCAAATATTACACAATTTTTTCTGTCGGTGGTCACTCTGTACCCAGTCGCTCCTCGATCTTATTTTCGACGTTGTGTTAATTTTTTTACTTATTTAATTTTAAAGACAGGTAATAGGTTGAGTTTTAATAGTACTTTACTTGTTTTGTATTACTTTCGTTCTTCAAAAACTAAACTGCGATTTTATTTGTTATAAAATATTAATTTACATAGAGGAAACTTATACATATACTTAAATTTACATTACCATTGGTTTACAAGTAAAAAAATACTTTTTAGTTCACTAAAAAAAATGAAAATGCTATAATTTTCAATAAAATTGTTGAATTTGTGATTAATTCTGTATTTGAGAGCAATAGTGAAGCGGTTATTTGAATGAAAAAAATACTTCGCAATAATTATTATTAATTACATTATGTGTTCGCTTTATTATGCCACCTGTGCATTAACCAAGGAAGTTTTCGCTCTTGCTCGACTGTTAATATATTCCTGATTAGTAACATAAAATTCCACCTTACCGCTGCAATAAACTGCAGGTGCATTATATGTATTTCTTTTAAGAAATGTCAATATTGCATATGTTCTTTTTAATACATAGGTACATAAAATGGAATTATTATAAATGATTGCGTTGATATCGAAAGCGATATAAAGTTCAAATAATGTCCGTATTATGTAAATATTATTTTGTTAAAATTAAATGGAAAAATATATTGTATTATAATTTTCTTTCGATCAAATATATGATAAGCTTGATGAAAAATGTAATATTTTATATTGTTGGATTATAAACCGCACCATATTCGGCAAATAAAACAGTCTTTACTATCAGGAGGTGAAAAAGAAGGATTTATTCAAATAGATACGATATTTTTATACAATAAAAAGAATTATGTAAAAAAAAATCGTTACACCGTTAAATATTTTTAAAAATATGGTAAAAAGTTTCCCCTCATTTCCTTGAAGTATAATATTATATTACGAACCATCCCTGATATTAATTGAGCACGTCACTTTACTGAGCGCCAAAAATCAATATTGTCCCCAATTAAAGCCTTCAGCTGATCGTTATTTATTACAGTAGATAGATAGCTAGAAAATATACGGGAAAAAGATATGAATACTCAGTCTGTACTCTGTACCCATTTTAGAAATAAAAATAGTCAGGATTTTTTTTACTAGGCTCCACATTATTTTGGTAGGTAGACTTAAAATAAATTGTTATTGTAAGTTTATTTATACATTTTTAAAAATCTCACATAAACTATTAAGCATGTGCGAGCTACCAGATCTCCCTCGACCAAGGGTCGGCAAACCGCAACTCTTTGCGGCATCACTTCTTGTACTTATCAGGTTTTAAATTTTAATCTTTCAAATTTAATATTGAAATTCCACCAATCACTTTCAGACGAAATCTTAAATTATCAAGTTTTTGTAAATGGTATGTTGCAAACGTGTGACTCTTCTCACTTGAAAGTCTGCCGACCCCTGCCCTAGTCGGTTTAGTGATCGTTGGTGTAGTTCAAAAGTTCGTTTAAATTTTGTATTCGAAATCCAACACCGGAAAGATGTGAACCTTTCTGGCTTTTGTTCACAACGAATCCTTTTTATAGATTCATTCATATGCATGCCATGAATATAAATGAAGCATCCCAAATAAGTTGTATGCACAATTTTAAAAAAAACGCAATGTTCTGAGAATTGACAAAATTTAAAGATTGATATTACGAAAGATTATTAAGCGCACACCTTTTTTCTTAAATATTCCTAAATGGGAGACAAAATAAGACTCATTTTTCTTATAAGGTTGTGGATGTAGCCAATTTTGTCAGTTTTAAGAAGGCGAAATTGATTTAGGAATACCCATTACGATCGGTGACATCAAGGCTTGTTATTTGAAAGTGGTGGTAGGTCTTTATATGAATGCATAAATAAATGCACAAATTGATCCAACTAGGTTTTGCAATACCGTTATTGTAAATATCAATAGGGATCGTAATACCGGGATTAAAAGCAAATCATAAACGGGTGCTTTTCATAAAAAAAACCTTACGGTTTATAAAAATAATAATAATACATTATTAAAAGCCTCATCAATACTGGAACTTGATACAGCTTGTAGCAGATTGAAAATATTTCAATTCATCGCGAACAATTTTATTGAATAAAATATGTGATGATTTTTATACATTCAATATTCAGTTTTGGTTAGTTTTCAATACCGAAATACCGGTATTTTGTATTTATAAAAAATATATATGAATACCGGTATTGCTATGCTATCCCTAAATTCAACCATCTACTAGGTCAGTGATCCACAGCTCGTGGGCTGCGTGCAGCCCATGACGACATCGATTGCGACCTATAGACTAAATACTACATTTTTCGTGACTACTAATAAATATTGGCTAGCGAGAAGTAGAATTATTATTTATTTTGACGTTAACTCAAGTTTAACTTATCAAGAACGATCATAAAGCTGTCTGCAATGCAGGTTTAGTTGATACTGACATTTAAGTTTTATTAGCTGTTTGCTCTCCACAAAACGTTCGTCGAAGAGCTGTGTTACATGTATTTTTTCGGAATCAATTACATTGCAATTTACTACTATTAGCTAATCTTGTATGCAAATAAAATAGTATGCACGACAAGACATGGGAGAGGTTTCAATCACTTTCTGAAAAATGTTTATTCTCTACGCCGAGCAAAAAAGATTACCTATCACTGCCATAGGTACTCAACATACGGCCCTAAGTCATGTCGGTGAGCAACTACTTGGGTAAATAAATGTATTGTGTCAATAATTACAGTAAAACATAAACTTGACATTTTCACGAAATGTCAAGCCGACATATTGTGTTAATTGAGCCCAATAAAAAATTCAAACATAATGTTTACATTTTTTAAATTAATGATATATTTCAATATCAACTGTGTCGTTTTTTGACGTGTTCACATTCAGCGAATTAATCAAGCAAGCTGCAGAATATTCCTAAATTCAGTAAATGCATTGCAACTCTTAGGCTAAGCCAGGGGTTCGCAAATGGTGGGGAGTTCTAATGGAGGAATCGTTAAATCGTTAGATTATTTATTTTAAGATTTCGACTGAAAGTGCTTGGTGGGAATTTAAATATTGAATTTGAATCGTTCAAACTATGTACATTCTCACAGATTTTGTCACTAACGACCCGGGTTTCACCTTTCGGCATCTTCAGGCGTTCAAGTGCACGGATGAACTGACGCTTAGTAAATGAATGTTTCGTGTTTATATAAGAAATAAACGTATCATTGAGTTTAAAGCCATTGCTGGCGCAAGATTAGATTTTTTTTTTGTAAAGTTCTATAAAACTATTATTTTAAATACAACATGACAACATGTTCATCACTCATGTTTCATAAAATCATTTTCCATGCACATGGACGATATTTTTGAGCACTCTTGATTTTCTGCTTAAGTTTTTTTTCATTGAAATATGCTTCAGTTAATTTCAGTAAATAGTAAAAAATAATCTCAATAAATTTATAATATTATGTAGGTACATAACTACGGAGTGGTTATGTACCTACATAACCACTATTAGTGGAGGATTCATATTATAAAAAAAATGGTGTAAGGCAGATTGGAGTGAAAAAGGTTGGAGACGCAGCGCAGTGTAACTCAGGGCAACGCAGATTTTTTACTACACACGGAAGTACAAAGCCGCGTACGCAGATGCGTGTGACGCATACATGTGTATAGCCTGTGCTGCGGTCCGTGGCGACGTTACATTAAATTAAAAGTTAAAAACACCTTTTGTACTGATTCTTTTTAAGTGTTTTTTTTTCAGGTTTAAATTTTGAATAGGGTTAATTTATATTAAAATGTATTATTATGGTTTGTATTTAGTATGGCTGGAATAAATCTCTTAAAAAATATTATATAATATACAATATTCAATTAAAAATAAACTAACAACCAGTTGTTGAAATGCTGTATTATCATTCATATTTAAAAAACCTAATTGGAATGAACAAAGAAATTCATAACAAGCGTAATTTACACATTCAACATCAATTAGTACAAAAAGTTATTATTTGAAATTATCCATTTGAATCTGCTAATGATAGTAGCAATGGTGGACCGACAAATCAAGGGTTCCGAGCCTCGTTTACTAAGCGCTGCTATTTGAGAATTTTTTAATTCAATTTAAACTAACAATCGTTTTGTATGACATCCTCATTCCTCAAAGTGCATTCACTTTTCATAAACGAGTCTGCCTTCTAATTAATCACTATCGTTTCGTGCACCACACTTTCAAAGCACTGCATTAGCATTTTAAAGTTCGGTGTACAGTTATACGCAAGTTAAATATTTAATTGGTTTGCAGAAAATAATGGTTCGTTAGCTATCGTCACGCCTGCAAATTTTAATTTCTATAATATTGATAAAATATCAAGCTCGTAGCAGTACGCACTAGTTGTCACAAAAACTTTGAACAAAAAAATAAAAATAACTTAAACTTAAAATCAGCATTTCTTATTGCATACATCGCACACCCGCAACTAAACCGTCAACAGTCTTGAATTAGATATTACGTTTGATAGTATTAAGGCATCATGTCCCGGGATCCCGACCAATTTCGGAATTGAGGACAAGAACTGCGAAAGTCTCGAAAAATTGTTGAAAATAGGCAACCAGAGGAAATTTAAGAAATTCGCGCGAGAGCTAAAAAAAAGTTCTCAATTTTTTTTTTATTTTAGAAAATCCATTCTCAATCCAGAATTTCTACACGATTTTATGGTGAATTTTAAATCTCGGGTTCCCGTTAAGGTAAAATTAATAGCTCGTCTTCCATCAAGCGTTGATTCTAACTGGGCTTTTTCTGCTGTAGTATGAACATGTATGCTACTGCATTGATGAACAAGATTTTTTTAGATTATATATAATTCAAAAGCTCTGTTCTTCTGCGTACTTCTGACGGTTTGCAAACTGAATAGAATCTAAAAGCTTTCAATTCTATTCTAATTCGAAAACTGTCAGCAAACCGTCAGAAGTACGGAGAAGAACAGGGCTAAAGAAACAATTAATTTGAAATATTTAGGAAAATAAGTAAAGTATGCTTGTGATACAGATATCTCTCGCGAAACAGCATTGGGTTAATTTGCAATAAAGACCCAACATGCTCTGCAATTAAAAAACTATGCGTTTGAACAGGTGATTTTCCGCCTTACCGTTTTTAATACTCGGTAACACTGTTTATTTAGTTGAGGGATAAGTAGTTTTCAAAAAATCTAGTCAAATATTTGTATAACACCCCTTCCCGCGTCCAGTAAAAGGAAAAATCCAACCCATAAGTATATCCCGTTCATAAATAAAGAATTATTATCTTACGATAGAGTTAGTTTCAAGATACTGCACACGTAAGCCAAACAACCCGGAGGAAACACAACCAGTGGAATATTTGGTAGTAATTTCGCTATTTCTACAGTAAGTATGGTTTGGCAATTCAGATATTTAATTATAAAAATATCCAATACCTTTCTCAACACACATAACCATATTTCTTGTTGTACATACTTTAGTAGTGCAGAAGTAATTAATTATAAGAACAGAAAACGTTGTCGGAAGACGCTTAAGTATCCCATATGTACGCCATTATGGACAAAAAACTATAATCGATATATTTTTTAAACTAAGCAATACTGAATAAGTAAATGTGGGAGTTGAAAACTTTTCAAATACGAAATCAAACAATGGATATATTATTTAGCTATTATAATGTATGTCGTGTTCTTTTACAATTTAATAAATACAAAAAAAGTTCCTTTAAAATAAATGATTGATCTCAAAAATGTTTTTTTTTTTAAATTTTGTATATTACAAACGAAAATGTTCCATATTTGCATTGATCAAATCTGCCCACCCTAGTTACATGAAGTGTGAAGTCATGGTGGGTTGTGTAGGATTATTCATCCATAATGTTTTTTTTGTTACTGTTAAGAACACACCGAATGGTCGTGTCATTTAAATATTTCGCATGATATAAAATGGACGAAATCATCTCGAGACAGCATCGGATACGTATTGGCTCTACCGTGATTAGATACATACCTTTTTACGACGCCGCATCGTCATGTAAATGCATCTGATGAATTTCTCAGATGCCATGTAATACATCTCCAGGCAATAAAACGTACTTTTTATTATTCAACTAATTCAAATTCTTATCACGTATATCACAAAAACACACACACAAATACGAATAAGTATTTTATATAATAAAAAAAACACTAAATACATGCGCATTGCAATATTACTACTCAAATATTCAAACTTTCACAAATTCTAATATTTCTCATTTAATTTCATTTTATTTAATTTCTCATTTCTCATTATTAATTTAACCCTCAGTCGAAATACTTAATTTAATTAATTGTTTTTTCTAAGCATCACAAGCACTATCACTTAAATACAATTGATAATAAATTCAAATATATTTTATGTATACAATGCACTTGATTTCCCCGAGAGATAGATAATAATTGATAATATAATTTTTAAAAATCTAAAACTCACTTCAATTTATATCCTTCATTGTTATTATTATTAAAAAATATTTATGTAGAATATTTAAAAGTATTTCTTTAATATTGCAAACGTTTATTGTTTTCAAAAAATATTTTTGCAGTTAGGTACTAAATGTTAAAAAAGATTCAATGTATTGTATTGAAATAACTTTTGATTAAAATAAGAACAACCGAAATTAGTTGGTTAATGTAATAAAAGTTTATCACAAATTATTATGCCGTAAAAGTGGATTTTCGCTGGTAATTATAGAACATTCAGGATAAGACCTCGCGAGTCACTGGTGAAGTGATCGACGATATCGCACGCATTGTTGACGGCTATTGGAAGCGACGTCGGCGCGATTCGCCACCAGCCTCCACCGGCGACCGGACATGAGCCACCCGACAATGGCGCAGGTCTACCGGAAACGACACGTATCGAAGCCTAGAAAGGAAATGGCGCACGCGAGCTAACCGGCGTACGAATGACACCTCAATATATTATAGTCTTACGCCATACTTGGATGGCTTTTTCGTTTACCCTTTCTGAATGTAAATATTTAAAAGACGATGTAGAACATGGATACAGAATGCTGTACTAATTTTATTAAGTGCGCATGGGGAAAGTAAATAATTAAAGTATTGTGAATTTTAATAAATTCTCAGTCAGCCTGAAGATACTTGTCAATGAATTAAAAAGTTATTAACTTTGATTTTATATTAAAATACGTTTCCACAAATTATATACATCGGAAATATCTAAGAATTCGTATTTTTCTATCACGTATTTCTATTGTGTATTGTATTTTAGAACGTTATCTCATTCGCTTGATATTTTTTAGGGCCCGTGCATTTTAGCGTTTTGATTTGTTATCGTTTGTTCCATTTGAACCTCGGTTGAGAAACGCCGATCTAGAGGACTGAAAGTAGTCAGTATAATATCAGGGTAGGCATTGACCATATATTACAATTCAATAACCGCATTTAAGGAATTTGTTTATCGATCTTTTTATAAATTGTCGTTTACGATTTTCTACCTATTATTAATTTTAATTTAAAAAAAAAATATTTGTCATTACTACTTACGCCAATGCGTCAAATATTTGAAAGTTTTTAAGTTGAAAGATCATACGAGATATACTCGATGAGAAATTTTTATAAGTCACATGAGATTAACCCAAGGAGAATTGACGTCACAAACACCCATATCTTAGATCTCAATTGAAAAATTTAATAAATCCAATTTGACATTGACCTTACCGGGAATCGAGCCCAGACCCGCCTGATCGGTAGAGCAAGCTCTAACCAACTTGACCACAGCGGGTCAATATCAGTGAGTTTCTGTAAAATTTGGAAAATATACGATGTAAGCAGGTGCCGAAATCGCGACACGCTCCTCTAAATACATTGTGATGAATCAATAAATCAAGTGAAATAAAAGTGACCTTTTCACATTTAAAAAAAAAATGAAAGTATATAACACAATTTATAAATCCAACAAGCCTGTTGGTCACAAATGTCTCCCTTATCACTTCAGTTACTCGTCACCCCCAAAACATTAAATCTTCACATAGCCATTTTCTGCGGAAATCAAAGTAATAATTATGAAAAAAAAAAACGTACCAGCAAGTTTTCCATAGAATGGAATCCAGAGATGACATATCCCAGCATGTTGGACATCGCCTGTTTCTTCAGAGCTGACGCGTGTCATAACAAAGATATTTTACTCACGTGATGACTTTGCACTAAACAAATATTTGACGTATTCTTTGCACGTTTATGCATTGGAAACACACTTAAATTAATTAGCACTATAACACGGACGTAATAAACTTTTATAAATGAAATTCATATAAATTATCTTTGATATTAATGTAACAATATCTTCACAACTTTATAGTATGCTCAAGACCGGTATCGCCTAGTAAGTGAGCGTTTTATCAACCAATGTTTCGTCTAGTTCAGTTACAAATTCATCACTGACCATACCGTAATGATTTGAAATAATAAACCGCCATAGATTTAGATTGTCTATACTGCAATATAAGCTGCCTTCACTTATTCTTCATGTTTTTGAGGTTTGCTATTTTATTACAATAACAATTGTAACTTTATGTCTAAGCGAGGAGAATTAAATTTAAAAAATGAATTAGTGAATAAACTTCATAAAGAAAGTTTTGAAGAAGAATAAATAAACAAGACAATTTTTCTACTCTAGATTATTATAGAAACAGATTTATTACTACTTATAAGCCATTCTTTTTACATCAATATAACATATGATTTTGTAATTATTTATGTACCCATTTTCCCTAAAACGTGACGCACGAGTCAGATGCGTTATGGTGTGCTGACATCAACTGTTCTGACAATTCTATATATACGGGGGCCGTAAGATACGTCATTTATTTGTTCAGGGACATTACAACTAATTTCAGTATCGTATCAAATACAGAAAAAGCGTAGGGTGCTTTCATATCGACTGTGGAAAGCAAAAAAGACGTAACCCACACATATCAAATTTTACAGGAGGCGCAAAAAACGTGTTTTGATTATTTTGGGCCATATGAAAATTATGAATTATATACAACCTTGAAGTACACGAAGACTTCTAAGCTGGTCTTAAAATGACATAATCTAATATTAATTAAAGAAATTTTCTAGGAAAAACCTTTATTTCAGTTTTTTTTATTGGTTTTAATTTTTTCCAAGGTCATCTCTTTCAAACTTAAAAGCTAAATTTAGATACTAATTCGGCATTTGCAGCTTGCATCCTTTTGATAGAACGTGTATGCAGTTTGATACATTGTGACTATCGAAAAAAATCTGTTTTGAAAAAACTGTGGGTTACGTCCTTTTTCCTTTCCACAGTCGATATACATAGGTAACACCAGCGTTGTCTGGAAATATGTATCGCTTATAAAAGCTAGTTAATTCGCAACTAGGGTGGAAGGACGCACCGAATTTAAAAATAATCCCATTAATCTGGATAAGCTAGGCAACAGGTTACCTCTTTTATGTGATTAACAAAAAAAACTTGATAAATATTAAATATAATAGAAAAACTACAAATTGGTATATAATAGACAATAGGATTTGTTCGCAAAATTCATTAATTGAAGACTACGTCATGCCATCACGTCTACAGTGTGGTCAGTTTCAATTTTAAATTCGGATAGATTGTCTAGCAGTACTTACTCGAATAACACGTGGAAAGCGTGGGATGGACTTTATGCGACAGTAAATTGGTGACCGAAAGATATTCTAAGCGGTGCATTCATTATTGATCAAATTGTTCCACACCATGACCCGTACATGGAGTCGAAAATGGTGGAATGGTGTTTTAGAATATAGAATAAATTGTATTATTCATTGTATTATCGACCAATATTATCAATTTTATTTATATAAATAAAATATAAAGCATTTTAAAAAAAAATCGGGACCAGCCCTGGGATTCCGACATCATACAATTTCAATCCCAAAATCCCGGCATCAACATTTTGGTTCGGGATTAGATTCTCAAGTCGCGATTCAATTATTTTTCACACTGCCTACTATTAACAGATGTGTTAAAGTAGGAAAATGATATATTATTGCATGCTGAAACTATCTGACGAAATTATTGCTATTTAAACTTATTTCGGCCAAACATGCCGTTTACCGAAAACAATAACTTACTGTTGATCCATAAATTAAAAAATATTAAATTTGAATCGTTCAAATGATGTACATTCACACAAGTTTTGTCAGATCAAGCACAAGATCAAGCATTCTCAGTTCAAGTTCATCCGTGCACTTGAACGCCTGAAGATGCCGAAAGGCGAAACCCGGGTCGTCAGTGATAAAACTTTGAACAATTACATAATTTTAACGATTCAATTGTAATATT
Source organism: Himalopsyche tibetana (assembly GCA_030503985.1). Taxonomy (NCBI): domain Eukaryota; kingdom Metazoa; phylum Arthropoda; class Insecta; order Trichoptera; family Rhyacophilidae; genus Himalopsyche; species Himalopsyche tibetana. Next base: position 19,122,844 of record JAPJYX010000010.1, on the reverse strand, counting down.
GAAATCCCACCAAACACCTTCATTCGAAATCTTAAATTATGAAGATAATATTGATAAGCGAGTAGCAAGCACAATATAAGAAGATGTCAACAATTTTATAGAAGATTCTTGACCTACAAATTTACAAATCTACAAAGCCGTTATTATTATAAGAGTTGATTCCTAGGCCGGATTGAAAACTTTGGAGGGCCGGATCCAGCCCGCGGGACGTAGTTTTGTGACCGATGTCTTAATGGGTGAAGACATGTTTTTCGCAAAATTATCATAATCGATTCCGGATAGTATAAATCCGCAATTAAGGATTTTAGTATATTTTTAAAGGCTTAAAGGTTTTTCCGGGATTTTCAAGTAATTTTAAATGAATAAGTTAAAGTACTTGTTTTTACTCTTTAATAGTAAACAAATTACTGTGTGTATGTTCATAAAGTTCTCCGCCGTTTTTTGCAGGTTACTTTGACTTAAGTGCAATTTTTTTAATCCATTAATAAATAACATTTTAAATACATAAGATACTCGGATCACCATTTTTGAATTTATTTTCACTGTTATATACCCAGTGCCGGCGCGAGATTATTTGACGCCCTAGGCAACGGTTATTGTCGCGCCCCCTTTATAACAAATCGTCCTATTTTTTTCGAAATAAAAAAATACAATTCGGGATCATTAGAAATAGTATTTTGTCCGCTCCCAATGTGGAGCATATGACCTCCTAATGCATTAGCAGAAGTTTTCATACATGAACTGTTTGTTACTCAGTTCCTCAACCTCTTTTTTTTTAATCATACCGTCTTTTTCCGAAAATAAGATACTGTCTTACTTTTTTTACATACAAATAATTTTAATATTCCATTTGTGCGCCCCCTAATGGTTTGCGCCCTAGGCGGTTGCCCATTTCGCCTGTATGGTGGCGCCGGCCCTGTATATACCGCACCTAATGTAAGTAAGTAATTATTACTATCATTGTTTGTAGCTTACCCCCTCCCTGCATCCAGGGGAAAAGGACAAAACCCCGATATTTTTTGTAATTTATAACTTAATAATCAAAATCAATTTTCGGTTGATTTGTAAACTTTGCGATAGTCTGATGATGCTTTTTAACCTTCGCGTTCCGGAGCGGGGTGCAATCGTGCCCCTAAATTCTTATTTTACCAACCATTTGTTAAATATCGGTAATATCTAGCTGATATTTATTGTAATCTACAAACATATCCTACTGAATACAATGCAAAAAAAAAAATCTGAAAAATTGTAGAAAATAAAATAGATATTCACGTTTTTCGTTAACAAATGGTATTTGGGTCACATATACACGTTGCGTTTGAGTGTGTGCGTGTGCCGAGCGCAAACTCCACACACCTGATGTCATCGTACCCTGCGCCCGCGCCGGGAGAACGACGTCGCTTTACGATTAGTTCAGTCTGCTCTCGCCGCTTCTATTGACATGATGGATTTCTACCGCTTCTATACGCCTGACGTATCGTCAACGCAATATGATATGGATGATTCAAAAAGACAAATTGTCTCTTAATTTTGACAGGGCATGCTCAAAATCAACATTCGAACTGCTGACATTTATTATTTTAATTTTTACTTCGTTAAATGAGAAAAATTCTGGGGGGTACAAATGTACCCCGCTCCGGAACCCGTGTGATTTTTCAAGATATAGGTACTCGAAGGTTAAAGAAACGGAAAACGTATCACGTTTTTTAACACATGTGGAATAACATCACATTTAATTTCACATTAAAAACAATGTTACCGCCAAATCAATCAAAAATATTAAGATTATCTATTCTAACAATAACACTTTCGGGTCCATGGCACAGTGGTAAACGTCGTCGGCTTCCATGCCGGAACTCACGGGTTAAAATCCCAGCATTTTTAAAATTCTATGTATCGATTTCTATTCAAAAGCACGGTTATTTGTGATGTTTAACTAGTTGTTAGAGCGATGAGTTAACAACTAGTCTTTTCCTAGCCCTACCATTCTCTCCATACTGCTGTCTTCGAAAATAGAGGGTGATCAACTGAGTAACAAATAGTTGTCGTAAAAAACTTCTGTTGAGACACCTCTATTAGGATACCATATGCTCCACATTGGGAGTGGAAATGGATTTTTTAAAAAGTGACAATATCAAATATGTATGTATTCGTACTACTGGATATAAATCTATACAATTTTAAAAACATTATTTCAGTATAATTATAAAACATACATTTAATATCGCAAAGAAAAATAAGCTCGATTTAATTATTCGTTAACTGTTATAAAATATTTATGTTTTTGGCGTAATTCCATCGTAGTATTTTCTTATCAACGTCGGTATATAAATTTATATATTATTTAACCGCAAAAAAGATATTGAAATAAAATGTCAACTAACAAGAATAAGTATAATAACTATAGATATCGTAAGCCCAGCAAAGAGAATAATAGGTTTACATCGCTTAAGCAAGCCATTATGCTGTATATTGTTTTCAGCAAATTTATATCTTTAAAATTTAAATTGTTGCTAATCTTATCACACTAACACTATACTTCAACTATTACGTAGTATGATAATTTTAAATCATACCAACGGTTAAATAACAAAACACACACATTAAACAGAGAGTGAATTTAAAAAAATAGTCTATGAATTGAATCAAACTATTATATTTTTAAATACGATTCAAACAATAAACAACACGGTTATTTTGTATGTCAAAATAATATGTCCGTTTTCGAACACTTAAACTTATTTGCTTTTTCAAATTCCGAACAACAAAACATGAGAGTACACACACGAGTAGCAGCACAAAATCCGGCCTGTCATATACGGCAAAACAATTTGTTATGAATGAAATAAGCAGTAATACTCCAAAAAGAGGCGACCGATTGCGAGAATTGTGGAATAGGAGTTTCCAAGAGTGAAATTGTAATCGTAAGCGTGGGCAGGATGCGACGACTCGGTGATAGACGATACTCGCCTGGCCGCCAGAACTCATAGTCAGCCATATTGTCATCTCGTCAGAATGACAAACACTGACATGGTGAGCATTGTTATTGTTGATGTCGTAAATATTGTATAATATAATGCAGTGGCAGCCAACTTACAAGATCGAAGGTACACAACTATAAAAAAAAATGAAGTGTATCAATCAGGTAAGTCAACTATTGATTATTAGTATTTCCCGTAATGTTTTAAATTTTAATGTAAGAAAGCATGTGTATGCTCAATTTAACAGCAAGTTGATCAAACGGCGAAGAGATCAGACTCATCGATACACAGTAAAAGTGTTAAAATTTAGAATTTACAATAAAAAAAATATGGATGGGGGCGGGAATTATTCTTGCTCCACTGCATTTTACATTCAATGCAATGTGCAAAAAAAAAATATGTTAGAAATCTCATTATATATAAGATAAAGCATAGCAATGTATTAAGTTTCAACAGACAGACCCAAAGCATTCTAAAAAAATTAAATAGAATAAATTAAATGAAATCTAAATTAGAAAAAAAAATATATATTTAACCTTAGATGAAAGGGAGATTGGAGCTCGGCTCCACAGTTCCCCGTATAAAGATGAAATGACACTGATGATGATGTATTAAGTTTTACAAAAATATCAAATATTTTTCACTGTCTTTAGGTTTTAAGCTATTACCAGAACTATTTCTGATCTGATCTACAATGGCGTGATGCCGAAGCGTAATCGTCAATTTGTCGATAACACTCGGAGAACTAAAAATGTACCGTATTATAAATATATGCATACTCGTTCTTTGGCAACAGTTGGCGAAGAAAATATTTATCGACTAAGTTTTCTTTAAATATTTCAATTATTTTATGAAAATTCCGAACGTTGCAATGACAACAACTGCTAACATACTTAGGTAAGGTAGATCAGGGACGAATGTAACATCTTTTGGTTATGATCCTACGATTCTTTTATTCAATTAACTATACAAGTGTAAGAATGTGCTAGGCGGTAATTTGGGAGTAATAATTAATATATTTTTTTTATACTATTTCAAATATTACAAAATATATTGTTTTCGACAAACGTTAATTTTCGCTTTCGATGTCAAGGTTAAATCTACATTGCACGGATACATTTGTAAGCAAAACAATGGGATTTGATCTTAAAATTAATATTTAACATCGATTAGATTCAGACAAATGTAAAATAGATAGTACCTGGCACACTTACTGTGTATTCATTTTTAGTTTCATTTTTATTAATTTGTACATGCGAATCGTGCCAGTTTAATAATAAAAAAAGATTAGAAAAAGTATGCTGTTATAAATGTATCTGAATCATATATTTATGTTTAATATACAACATAAATAAATAACTATCAGAGGAAGTGTTACTTACTGTTTAAAAAAATAAATATTGAAAAATAATCCATTTGAAAACTTACATGGGACCACAAAAAGAGCTTTGAAAGCTTAATCGGTATTTCATAGAGCATGCTTATGTAGCTTAACGGTAAGAGCATCGTTTAGCGCTCACACTGCTTCTGATTAAAGTATGTATTGATGAATTTAAAAAATCAGGTGCATTTTAAATCTGCTGCGATTAGGGATTCTGTGTCGAGACGTCCCGAGACTTAACGGGTTTTTTGCCGTCTTGAGTCCCGGGACTTTTTTGGAAACTGTCCCGGGAATTGTGACTGTATTTTAATTTTGAAAAAAACAATTCTTGTGGTTACGAAACCCTCAAAAGGACTGATGTGTATTGAATGAAAGCAGATATAAGAGGGGTTTTAACAAAATTAAGTATGAATGTATAAAAGGGATCTGATAGAAAAACAGTTGTTTGGGATTTATAATTTCGTAGAAGTTTCAAATACCATGTGTTTATATATTGTAATATAACTGTAGCAAAATCAAATTACAAAATATTAAAATTAAACGTTCATACCTGATGTTGTTTTATGTACAAATGTTATTTTACTATTATCCAAAGGTACCAATGTCTCAATAGGACAAAAAAAGTCTAAAAGCTGTATTATGAAGTTACGGTCATAATTTTACTCCTGACGGCGGCTTCATTGATGTTTTTTCATCACATGTACCGTTATCAACCCTTTTTTATTAAAAAATAGCCGTAAGCATTGCACATATCCATAACATAAGAAAAATAATAATTATTTAACGATTTATTAAAAAAACGAGATTTTTACTAGTGCGTACTTTCAAAAGGCGTCGAGTGTATGTAATACATAAATATATTACATACATGCAAATATTTAATTTTAATAAAATTATAATTTTATTGAAAGGTAAATAAAAGTCTCGAGTCCCGAGATGTCCCGGAACTTTGACTTTATCACGCCTCGAGTCCCGGGACTTTGAAAACCCCGAGACTTCAGAATCCCTAGCTGCGATTGCAGATATACCTTTTCTTCTAAAATTAAATTAAATTCATTTATTTCTAGTTGAATAATTCATTTGTGATTAATATGAACCGTGTTACATGCGTGTCTAGTCTCCTCTATACCTCCATATTGTCCAGATAATTAATATCAACAATGGGTGAGTTTAGCAGACGATTTCGAGGCAGTGTAGCGCCCTGGGACGCCCATTAAGTCAGTGCTAGTTCGAATTATGGCTTTATTAGACTTAATTGGACGTAACAACCGAATCGACAATGACATTCGAAAATTGTCGGATGCTGGTAGATACCGCACTGGTATGTGTAGCCGCTGACCAGTGGTCAACCGTTGCTTTATCACCAGTATCATTATAATTGCCACAAAAGACCGAATTATATCCAGGAATTGAGAAGAAAATAAATGTTGGTCGCTTTCTAATAACCGACTTTTATGAAACACATTTAATAACGACAAGCAAATCGATTATTCCGATATGCCCTAATAAAAGTAAAGAAACGATTGCGAACGCAGCCTTCTGGTAGAATGTCCATGCGATCGCCTTCGAGTGATTCACAAATGTCATTTAGGTATGAGTCAGTTAAAGCTCTAAAACTGAACACTTTCGTTTACTGAAAATAACATTATATTAATTTAGTAATAAATTACTGATGTAAATTATTTAATTTGTAGGAAGCAACATTAAAAATATCAAAACTCTTATTATGAAGTAATTATTATACAATACATTTGCTGAGTGATAGCGTCGCATGATATTTTAACATGCTTGCCAAATTTTTATATTCGAATAGAGTGAATGCTATAGTACTAGGACACTTAATGGAATACTTTCTTTAAACATACTCCAAAAATATAAGCATTTATGTTAGGTTACACCAGATGTATGTAGAGATATGGATTTTAATAAGTTTTAAGGAAATTATGATACAGATTATAGAAAAAAAAGTTTTTTTTAGATATTCGTATTTGACTGAAAGAGATTGATAGACACAGTAATGGGACAGTATTTTACAGTAATTGGACACACGTGCCACAGTTATTGGACACAGCGTTTTAATCATACTCTAGCCTCATTTAACTATCTCAAGTCTTGGTAACCAACTAGAAACTCAATTTTGAAACATAAAAAACATATTTAAATCCTTCAAACTAACACAAAATCCATTTTTTTTTTTGGTATATTCATTCAAATGATTAAAATTCAAGTCACATTATAGCAAATATGATACAGAAATGTGTTATTGTTTTTCTTCGGTGGTATATGAATGGAATGCTTTTTAGGCATGAAGCTTGCTTCAAAAACTCGAGCACAATCCAATCATTCAGTCTGTACATTGTTTTCGATACTCATTTTGCATGTGTTGCATCTCTCCAGAATTTGATTTTCAGTGGAAATATTAATGGCTGATTTGTCAACATGAATCTTCAATTTACTATGTTAGGTCCGTTTTTTGTAGTCTGGTTATCATTTTGAATTTTTATAGTATTTAGTTTCTCACTCTTTTCTTTATTGCCTTATCTGCCATTATTTCTTCTCTTCCTGTATTTTTTTCGTTTCATCTTAAATTCTAATCAGTTACTGAACGGAAATATCTAATATAATGAAAATTTACCAATAAGTTTTTATTTACAGAACAATAGAGCCCACCAAACTTCATAGATATTAAATAATTTCAGGGAGATACGTACTTGTTCTGTAAAAAAAAACAAATACTGTCCAATTACTGTAAAAATACCAAAATCTATCATAGTTATTAGACAAACTTACTGTTTAGGTTATTTTTTTATACTACTGTTTAAATCTCGATTGATATTGACAGTTTGTAGTTTTGCATGATTTCATGAAAAGTTACGTCTCGTAATTCACTAAACTTTTATAGAAAAAATGCCAACAAAATTTTACTGTTCCTTAATGATTCTCCAACACCCGAGACAAACACGTTTTTACGCGTGTTTGGTGTGATATTGCATACAAATGACATTTTTTTTAATTTTTTCATCTAGTGGTAAAAAACTTAAGCTGCAGTCATATAGAAATGAAAAGACTAGATATATTTGAGACCTTCACACCAACAAAAATACTATGTAACACTTATTTTGAATGTTTAAAGTTGAAGCGTCCAATAATTGTAACTATCCAGCTTACTATAGCAATTACCCTATATTTCCTTTAACTTCAGACAATTTTATTTTTATTTTGATGGAAAGAAATGATTATTCATATCTATGACTGTGTATTCGCCAATGATTTTATTGTAACCATTATTTCTAGTACAGAATTTTGTTAAACTTTTACTTCTAATATTTTTCATGGAATAAATGCGTTAAGGAAGACGTAAATTCTAATTAAGCTTTGCTAAACTAATCTTCAAAAAATGATTTTAAAACAATGGGAGAGTTGTCGCCTTGATTTTGTTGACATTTGTAAACAAACCTTGACATTAATTAAAAGATATTTAAATTGAAATTACCAAATATTAATATTCGATATTGCGTAATTGTGTATTGCATAAAGATACATCATTAAATAAGCGATATAAAAAATTTAAAAAATGCATAAATTAATATAAAACTGTTCACCATACCATATCTTGTGAGAAAAAATACAGAACAGGCTGTGTGAAATTGTAGTAAAGATTGAAAAAAGAGGACATTCTGGCTATAATAGAAAAAAGAGTTGTGTTGAAAAAGATAAAATGTTCTCTTGAGACCTGTTGGCCAGCCTATCCTACATTGGTGAAACAGTGTGAAATAGAAGCAGTCTCCTATTTTCTTTATGTCACTAGCAATCCCACACTCTTTACGAATTAGAATCAATATCTACTGTAGATTATAGAAAATTCCCAAATACGCATTGAAAGAAAATTATGCAAGATATATTTATACATGTACGTACATACTAAATACTTCTTATGTATAGCACATTTCGTTGCACACTTGATTAGCATATAAACATTGGCCGACAATTAGATCAAACTTAAACAGAAAATAGCATCCGAGTCTTCCATACCCGCTCAGTCTGGGTCCACAGACAAAGACTATGATTTGATGACAATTCCTATTTAATAATCATGTCCGCTTCCAATGTGAAACATGTGGAGCTAATCTTAATGTACATTTATCTATGAGAACTTCGTGACTCAGTTGCTCAACCTCTCTGTTTCAAAGAGAGTGGGGATACAGAGATGAGGTTAGGAAATGACTAGTGGTTAGCGAACAATTTATGAAACTGACCGTAAAGGTATTGATTATTTCAGTTGATTTTATGTATTTCTATTGTCGCATTCCTTCTGTAGAGCAAAAAAATATATAAAGACAAAATTTAAGTAATTCAAATAAAACGTATACACGATTTTGCACACTATTCTAGTAAAATAAAATTCACATGGGCACGGGCTGTAATGTAACATTTTAAGCACTTGCTTCAGACTGAATGCGAAATTTTCATCACAAACGTGTGGCTGCTGCTCTCGCAAGCTTCGCGCCGTTGTCTATCATTGCTTTTAGCCACATTGTCTAGTTGAACTATTTCACAAGCCATTTTTTATTGTTAGCTTTGCTGTATATACACACATTTACTGATCATGGAAATCACTACTGCAAGGTTTCTTTTTACTAACACCATGCGTAAATATAATGAATTGTCCACATTTATCACAAAATCAAATTAAAAGACAGCTATGCCAAACACTTCTTATAATAAACTATATTGAAAGAAAAACCCAATCTTATCAGTTTTTTTTTATTTGCATGTATCATAGATAATTATTGTTTTATTTTTGATAATAATTAAATTTTACGTGATAAGTTCATTATTTGTGCAGATTGATAATTTATAGAAATGTGCATCAATGTAGGCTAATTAATACGTCAGTGATAAACAACAATTCATATTAAATCTATATATGTAAAAATAAATGTTTCTTTGTTTGTCCAAGCATATGGGACATATCCTATCTATACCATTCATCCGATTGCGATGAAACTTTGGTGAGTTTTGATGTGCACACCGCGAATGATTTTAAATTAAAACAATCATTTTACAATAGGTAGTGCAGGATTCGTTTCAACAAATGTTTATATTTCATACAGTTTAGCGGCAGTTTGTGTGTTTTTGGTGTATGAGTACGCATGAAATAATTGAATTGAATCAAATACATACAGCAACATTTTGCTCAGATAAAAAGGACAAAGCGTAGAAGCTACAAAAGTCCTCAGTCAAATGTTCAATCACAAATCAGTTTTTGTGCAACAAAACAAGTGTTAATTGTGAAATTCCAATTGTCAGTTGACATTTGATAATAGATATCACACGCATTTTCTTTTCTTTTTCCAAGTAAATTTGTAATACTCTTCACAAAGCATTACTTTCGCCGTCAAATCAATTATGCCACCCGAGCGACTAGCGATTGGGCGATCTACACCTCAAGCACGAAAGAAAAAGGCATCACCAGCTTCAGAAACAAACGAGTAACGGGAAGCAAGACTGGAAACCACTTGAGTACGCAATGCTCAAGCCTGTTCGTCTGAAACAGTCGAGCAATGGGAAGCAATGGTGGATACCGTTCAAGTACGCACTGCTCGAACTAGACGAAGCGACAATGTATAATTTTATTGATACTATAATGAATCAAGACGAAGCTTTCAATTATCCAACTAATTTTTTTAATTCACTTGATTTGCAGGCATGCCGCCGTTGTTTTTAAAATTGAAAATCGACAGGCCTGTCATTCTTCTCCGAAACATAAATCCACCACGACTTTGCAAGGGTACCATCGCTTTCAGTAAATTAATTAAGCTGTGATTCATTAACCACTAGTCCTGTCCTGGCATCATCCTTCTTTCCCTACACTCTCTTTTTTTCATGAAATATAGAAATCCACTTTTCCTTTAGATAATTATCACTGACAATCTACAAAATGAAAACGAATCCTAATTTTATTCATATCAACGTCCGACCCTTGAATGAAATTTACGGACAGTTGTAGTAAAAATAGAAACCGATTTGCAAAAAATAATTCTACAAGATGCCAAGTATAGAAGTTACAAAAGGTTTATGAGTCATTAGGCGGTGGGCATATGTATTGGATCAGTAATAATTAAAATTACCCACGTTCCCAACTCATCTTTTAATTAAGTAATCAGGAGAAAAATCAACTGGAGTAGTTAACAATATGGTGATAATATTCAGTAAGACCAAAGACACTGTATGTTTAAGTTGATCATTCAAATGTGGAAATTATATTCCACCAGGCACTTTCGGTCAACAGTATTAATATTTAATTATATGCTAACATAATACATATCGACTGTGGAAAGGAAAAAAGACGTAACCCACACATCAAATTTTACAGGAGGCGCAAAAAACGTGTTTTGATGTTTTTGGGCCATATGCAAATTATGAATTATACACAACCTTGAAGTGCACGGAGACTTCTAAACTGGTGTTTAATTGACATAATCTTATATAATTAAAGAAATTATCTAGGAAAAACCTTTCTTTCAGTCTTTTTTCTTGGTTTCAATTTATTAAAAGGTCATATTTTTCAATCTTAAAAGCTAATTTTAGATACTAATTCGGCATTTGCAGCTTGCATAGAACAGCAGTTTTGATAGAACGTGTATCAAGTTTGATACATTGTGATAATCGAAAAAAACCAATTTTGGAAAAACTGTGGGTTACGTCCTTTTTTCTTTCCACAGTCGATATGTATATACCAGGGTATTTAATACGACTGAACCGCTCCCTAAATCCAGACTGAGAAATACTATCAAAAGGACATATTCGATTGCACTACAAATTGGTTGCTCCCAACCATCCAGCTTTAAAAAACAACAACTATCAAGAAAAACAAATGAATTTACCTCCTCAGATGCAGAATTACGTGTGATTGTTGTTTTCACCGTGCATTAAAGTGCTTAAACATGATATATGAACAATTGAGAAATATATGTAAAATAAAAATGTGACGCTTGTTCATCTGAATACTGAGAATCTGTTGTGGCAGTATAGAATTATGTAATCTTCCTCTTTTATGTCTACTTCCAATGCGGAACACATGCACTTTTATCGAACTTATCCCAACAGTAGTTGTTCTATGAAAATTGATTATTACTCACCCAACCTTACTTTGAAGAGAGTAAGCATACAAGGATAGGACTAAGGACTGGACTGGTGCATTGCTAATCACCCGTATCGCTGCACCCTGTATTAAGTTCTGATGTGTTCAAAGTAATTCAGACATCATCAGCGTCCACTCATTTTATCACAGATCTATAAATTATAATCTTAAATAATCATTATAATTTAAGTCAAATTTAGTTACCTAATCATTTTTGTCAGTAAAATTATTGTCAGTAGGAATGAAATTAGCATACAATTTGACGATTGATCAAAACGTGTGATAACTAACTCAATTATTCTATATTTGAAACAATGTCAAACGTGCGGGCTTTACAACAAAGGAATGACAATTATTATTGTAATGATCTACCGAAGTATAAAGGACCAGCATTGAAAACCGAACTGCTAAGCCTGTATTGATGCACTCTATGTGATGGTCTGTATAAATGATAGGGTTATCCCTATAAATTAAATTATAATATAAAGAAATGATGGTTCGATTTCAACTCTGGTTGCAGTGATTTTAGGAGAATTTTGATATTTAAACTAAATCAATCAATTTAAACTAAATCATTTGAACACATCAACAATAAATAATTGACAGTTAAAAAAAAAACCGAATTTATTGTTTTTCCAGTTTACCCAACTCACGAATAAACTAAAATCTGAAAATCTTTTTTTTCCGAAGCAAATAAATACTTTTTAGCTATTTTAGGAGTCAATAAGTGCATCAATGTGATTTAAAAACATTTCTCTAGAGGTCTTAGGTAATAATAATGTTTTAAATTTGTACTCCTCATTCCCTAACATATTGGGTGCTTAAATGAACAAATGCCAGTATTCCTTTCACTTAGATGCCAATTTACCTTCTACCAAAAGGAAGTTTGCCAAGATAAATGAGTGATATAGAATGAATAGTGAACAATTCTAATGTAATCCAAGAAATTCTCTGAATACAAAAAAGTTAAATCTTAAAAAATAGCTCACCGAAAAGAAATCATTGTTGACACACTCTCGAAGATCCGGCTCACTAGCAGTTCCTTCTAGATGACCCCAGACACCGGGTGATCCTCTTCGTTCTTTTTTCACCTCCGTCGAGGATTTGCACACATCTTCGACACTAACACTCGGACGGGACAGTCCGAAAACTTTAGGGCTCAACTTATATTTCAATAATGAGTCTTTACTAAACGTTTGACGATAGTTTTTTACCTCGGGAGCGATCACATTGCAATGGTTGGTTACATGTTTTGTCTTATTGGAAAACATTGTCTTTTTAGTCTTTTTGCCTTTGAGTTTAACATTACTTGGGTGTAAAAAATGATGTTGGTCTTTCTCTGTGCACTTGTTCGTGTTCACACGGGATGCATCCTTGACTTTGGAATTTTTTAAGCCGAAAATTAAAATGTCATCAACAGATGTCTGCAATTTTCTCGATTCAGATTTAGTCTTTGAGGAATTGGCAACAATTTCATCGTGGCTCTTTGAGCTATAAATTGATATATCATCGGTCGAGTAATTTTTATCCTTCTTTCCGCTGTAATCGTGACTCTTGGACGATGTGACGCTCATATCATCGTAAAAACAAGCTGTCACTGAATCATTATTTCCATTCTCTTGAAAATAATCACCATCGCATTCGGCGACATCCACAGCTCGTTCCGAATAAAGAGCGTGTCTTCTATCTATCCAGTTGAATTTGTCAGATTTGGTATAACATTTTTCATTATTTGCCAGGTTTTCATTGTACATGTTGTTTTCATCAGGATAGATAATCTCATAGTGATGTTCTTCATAACAAGTCATACCGTCAGAATAAACCGGATCATAATGAGGTGATCCTCCGCCTGCCGTTGCACTCTTCTGATTATAAAGCTGGCGTGGGTGCTCGTGAAGATTAATTCTGCTGGGAGATTTGCAAGAATCAGTTTTTCTTGTTTTATCGCTGGGATTGTAACGATCAGGGATCGCTCTGACTGCAAGTTTATTTTTAACAGCATGTTTTTGAACTTCGTTTAGAGAATGTAAATATCTGCCAGTGGAAGTTGAAGGATTTTTTATTTCATCAACTTCAAACCTAATTCTTTCATTACCTCCAGATTCGGAAGGCTCTAATTCTACTTTTTTTGAATAAAATATGTTTTTAGGAGCCAACTGTGTTCTTATGTTTCCTAAGAGTACTGGATCTCCGTGATTCAACGGTCTTCCTTGTCCGCCGAAACCTTCCACAACTGGCATAGTATTGGATAGAAATTGGCCGTGCGGATCCATTTCTAGTCCCACAACTCCAGCAGGTCTCCCGCTCGCTTCTCTCAGCGGGATGTTTTTTCCTTCGCGTAAATTAAATGCGGGTCCAGCATGAGGAACATTGAAATTATTTCGGACTGGGTTTGGAAAGTCTACAACTAATATTCTATCAGATATATTCTGACAGTCATTGTGGAAGCCGATACCGGAGTCACTATTGCTAGACGTCGTAGTGATCTCGCTGTGATTGCTGGGCTGAGGAGAATTTGCGACAAATTCATTTCCGTGTATGCGTCCGGCCTCAGGTTCCCGCAAATCCTCTGGCTCTCTTGGATTATTCTCCATTCGTATTTCATTTTGAAACCCCACTCCTATTTCATTTTGTATATTATTTCCATTTATCGGATGATCCACTCTGACATTCTGTTTTAAATCATGAAGCATCTTGGGACGGTTGATCTTTCTCACAAAGTTGACCCCTCGAGGGCTGCAAGACTTCCTGTCCAAGTTTGAGAGGCGAGATATATTTTCAATATTACATTTACCAGAAAAGCCATTAGGAGGTTTCAATGAATACATTATTCTGATGATATTGACAATGTATTCAGAATTGTTGGGAAACTCTAAACACATTCCGGAAACGGGATCAATGGTGCAGGTGACTTTGAACGTGTCAGCCTTTTTTAGGTGAGTTTGGTGGTCAACAATCTGAGTGTCGATCATAAAAACGTGGCAGCTGTTTGAAATGGCAATATCATATTCTCTTTGGGCTTCCTCTTTAATCGAGTGATCGCTGCCTTTTCTAGTATCATCAAAATCAAGAATTTCAATGGGATAACTGGCACTTGTGACTAGACCAAAGAATCTGTAATCGTTTTCAGAGCTGCAACTGACATAATTCAATCTCTTGGCAGGGTATTCTGCTAATAATTCTCCAGAGGCATTTTTAAGCGTCATACACGATGGCAATATCGTCATCAAGACTGTGCAAGGTGTTCGCTTCTCTTGACGCATTTTTCTAATACAACTCCTCACTGTTTGAAGTTTGGAGCTGGTGGCAATCTGTTTAGGCATTTCAATAGTTCCGAGATAGCCTACAACAGCACGACATTCGATGGAGGACACTTTTTCCATTAGTTTCATGGTCGGTTCGACCCTTACATTTGATGTTGGCGGTTTGTGAATATCTTCATTAGCAGTTGTCAGATTTTCAACAATAATTGGTGGCTGACAGATTGTTACTTTGTCTGAAATGTAAAAAGATAGAATTATTGATAACATGAAAGAAAACTAACATATATCATAACAATAGAGATTAGATTGTCTGAGTGTGTAGTTTACATGTCTAATAACTCTGATATCAACCGCAAAACTTCCATGTTGATTCTAAGGAGAGTGGCTTTCATAATCTTCAACAATTATTAATGAACTGAACATTACTAATAATTGACAATTATCATACTATTGACCAAACCATGGATATATTTCATTGCCTCTGGGTACTAGTGGTAAGAGCTGAGCCCTAATGATCGGATGGTTTTGGGTTTGAGTCAGCAGGGATCAAATTTAAATTGAATCAATCTAACATTTGAAATCTTGGGCATGGATGTTTGTGATGTCTTTTCTCATCGAGCTTATCTCGTGTGCTTTCAAAATATCTGTTGCCTTAGCTATTATTAGCTGCAATGTATTTTTTTTATTTTTTATCAAAACAAGGTATTTTCGAAATAATGTTGCAACTCAATAATATATTATCAATGAAATTAGTGAACATAGAATTTTCAAGGATTTTAGGAGGTTTTCAAAATGAGCTGATTTATGTTTCCTAAGTAGTATATTATCATCTATTTGCTTCTGTTGTCAAGAAATAAGTGGTTTACAAATCATGCAATGTGATCTAATGATCTCGGTTGACCCAGGCAAGTCAATACCAAATTATTTTATTCAATTCAACATTTGAGATCTTGGGCATCAGAGGTCATGACGTCTTTTCTCCTGGAGTTAGCATCGAGAAACATAAAAAAGTCTGATGCGAGTTTATCTCGTATGATTTGAAAATTTCAAAACAATTGGCGTTTATTTATTGTAATGCCAAATACCTTTTAGCTTATTGTTTATATAATTAATTTTAAAGGTATTTTTTTTTTAAACCATGTCCGCTCCCAATGTGGAGCATATGGACTCCTAATGGAGTTTATCTCAACAGAAGTGTTTTCTACGAGAACTGCTTGTTACTCAGTTGCTCAACGTCTCTTTTTACAAAGAGAGTAGGGATAGAAGGATAGGGCTAGGACAGGATTAGTGGTAAGCTAATCGCTCTCGATACGACCCGTTCATAGGATAGGAAAGGTGAGAGGGGGGAATTCAAGACATCACATACACCCATGCCTTTGAACAGAAATTCATAAATCGATTGAAAAATCAATTTATAAAACTGTCCGTACCGGAATTTGAACCTGGGCCCTCCGTAGCCGAAGCCAACACCGTTGACCACTCGACCACACAGGTGACATAAAGGTATAAATAGGCTTAATTTCATGAAAGACACCAAAATTTTACATAACGGATAAAATGTACCCTATTAGTTATTTAATTTTTAAAGTACCTAATAAAATTATTAATAATATTAGCAAATGATTTTTAGTATTTTCCCCAAAGTAAAATAACCTTTAATTTTCCGAGTATAGTATAGTATAGGCATGGATATATGTGATGTCTTGAATTCCCCCCTCTCACCCATCCTATCCTATGAACGGGGCGTATCGAGAGTGATTAGCTTACCACTAATCCTGTCCTAGCCCTATCCTTCTATCCCTACTCTCTTTGTAAAAAGAGAGGTTGAGCAACTGAGTAACAAACAGTTCTCGTAGAAAACAATTCTGTTGAGATAAACTCCATTAGGAGTCCATATGCTCCACATTGGGAGCGGACATGGT
Organism: Himalopsyche tibetana; assembly: GCA_030503985.1. Taxonomy (NCBI): domain Eukaryota; kingdom Metazoa; phylum Arthropoda; class Insecta; order Trichoptera; family Rhyacophilidae; genus Himalopsyche; species Himalopsyche tibetana. The sequence continues at coordinate 19,106,153 of JAPJYX010000010.1, read as the reverse complement.
TTAAAAAAAAAAAAAAAAAATAGTAAAAGTATTCAAAGCAAATGTGATATGCAGGTCTATAGTATAACCGTTTACGTCAATTATTGCGAAATAATTATCATTATCGGCCACTTTTGATATCTTTTTGTGGTTTAATTAATGATAACATTTCAATGATCATAATATGATAATAATCACAATATTGTGTGACATTATATTTTAATTAACTGTATTAACTATATTACCTGATAACGAAGCAATAAATAAAAAAATATAGAAATCGGATGATTTTTGTCAAATTTGTCTCCATCCAAAAAACAATAAAACTACAACTCTTGACCCCACAGCATTGTTTCTGATTCGACTTGTGGCTAAGAAACACCAACAAAATCTCCATTAACAGTGAGTATCCTACTTAGAAGGGAATGTTTGTCTTTATTGTACAATAATACAGACCTGGATCTATATGGGCACCAGTAACTTCTTCAAACATGGCTCCCGTCTTGAGATCCCTCACCACCTTTATGGCACGGACCTGTTCCAAGCCTGGATTAACCATTGCACTGACATTGTTTATGTCATTCTTATTGCTTATACTGGGATTAATAATCACACAATGCGCCGAACTAGAAGACGCCAGCACAGGTTTCGAAACTGTCATATTATCCTTGTTCAAGTTGTTGGGCACCCCTGACGAAGGTTTATACTCTTTGTTGCCGATATCTTGATCGATAACAACATTATTTGCTGTTTTTATTGCACTTGGACTGTAATTAGAAATCCTTCCCGCTTTATACATACGCGACTTATTTGCGTGAGGATATTTCGGCCTCTGTCGGTTGGCCGACCTCCCATTCAAAATATCTTCGTCAGAACTATCAGAAAAGTAATTTTCCGCAATAGTCATTCGGATGATACCAATAGAGTTTCCAATAAGTTGAACTACAGCATCGTGAGGAAGTTTCGAAACATTCAAGCCGTTCACGGATATCAAGAAATCTCCAGCGCGCAATCCCGCCGAATCAGCTGGAGAATCTGATACTATACATGATAATATACAAGGCTGTTGCCCTGATATGGTAAATCCGAATCCGTTATGTCCTCGGCCGACTTCGACTGTCCTCACTCCATAGTTTGGTCTTTTTTTCCTGCGTCTGTGAGGATGCATTTCAAAGTATTTTCAAACTTTTTGTTTGCAAACTTTTATCGGGACATAATCTTATCTGACGATTCCCGCAAAATTCAAACACTCACACGCTACAATAAATAATACTAATTTAATTGTCGATTCTGTCATAACCACTTTTTTATCGGCGATTATTTATTTCAACAAATATTTTTGTTATAAATCAAAAAATTTCACTGGATGTTGATATGTCAAGCACTCTAACACCACGTCAACTTGTTTGACAACATAAACTTTTGAATTTTCAAACCACCACAGCATACCTAATCACTCAAAGTCGATATCGTTGATAGATTATTTAATGAGAATATATTTTTTAAGAAATTTGCAAATATATAAAATCGAATCTGTGGTTCAGATGTACCACAAACTCCATAATATTTTGCCGGAGGCTAAATACTCGTTCGCCATCTCTTTGAAAATATTTTCAACTTTCTAAAGTTTCGCTACCAATCACAGCACGAAATTGAGCAGCGGGAAAAATTTGAACTTACTAGAAATATGTAAATATTTGGAATCTTTATAGTTACTGTTAAATACGAAAATCCATACTTTTATAATTTATTTGAAATTAGTTCCAGTAATATGATAAGTATAAAGACAAATTGTGAACATGTCATAATAATTATCTTAAGAATGCAAGATAATCGACATAACGGTAATATTCTAGAAAACTGTGTTTTATGATTCGAATGTTTTTCGAATCATAAAGGCATTATCTGCAACTAAGAGTCTTATCTTTGAAAGCTTCAGAAAATGGTTTTTCAAGATATGCAATCAAATTGAAAATATGTTTGCAACAAAAAAGTTAAGTTAACGGCAGTGGCGTAACGACCATACAGCTAGGCCTATGCAATAATCAAGGGCTTAAGCTCAAGGGCCCCCAATTTATATCCTTATTTAAGTTTTCGAAAAAAAATAAGAAAGTTATTACTAAAATCTGAATATTTTTTAAAATTCCTTGTCAAAAGAGTAACTGGTGACAGCATCTTTCGCCTGTATGTGCGAAATAAAAGTAAATACCTATTTTTTATCATTATTCCCTGCTAAAAAATCTTGAAAAAATAAGTATTCTGTCCCATATCCCAGTGCTTCCCAACCTTATTCGTGCCACGGCCCCCTAAATCTGAAATAATAGTCTGCGGACCCCAGAAAAAACATTAACACAGAAAAATGTTCACAAATAAATATTTGTACTTTCTACTGAAAATTCGTGGACCACCAGGAAAAACCTGCGGACCCCAGGTTGGGAAGCACTGCCTTATCTGACGACAGCTGAGAATTTAAAACTCGCAACTGTCCTTTTTTTTATGGATTTTATTTTTGTAATAAAAAATAGATGACCCTTTGATCAATTTTACATATGGGCCCAGATTTTCTATTTACGCCAATGGCTTACGGTGAACCTAGAAATGGTGTAGAGTATAGGCTTTTCATGGCCCCAGTAACTAACTAGTAACGTAACTAACATCAGGGTTAGTTACGTAAACACAAACACATCGCTAAATTCATCCTTTTTTCAAATAACGCGCATATTCAAGATCGCAATTCATTAATGCGTGTCCTATAATCGTAATAGAAAAAATCAATCAATTTAAATTTGAATTAAAAAATATTTATTTTCAGGCACGAATAATCCGCAAACCGGATAATCCATAAACGGATAATCGAGAGTACACTGTATTATGTTTTATAGCCTACGATTATTAACTAAATGAAATCGTTGAGAAAAGTTGCAAAGTCCTTAAAAATTTTGAGATTATAGTAATTATTGCGAAGAAAAATGTCTTCTTCTTTGGCCATATTCGCTCCCTATGTGGAGCATGCCGCCACGCGGCACCTCCATCTTTCCCTGTCTCCCGCCAATTGCTTTGCTTCCTCCTATGGCATGCCAGCATCCCTCAGTTCCACCGAGTACATGCTATGGATAGTACCCGACGGACGTCCGGGGTGCCGGAATCCCACAGGATTGAGACTTTCCGGAGGCATCCGCAGCACGTGACCCAGTTAGTTCCAACGTCTCTCCATAACCATTGACGCGACGGGACGCTGTCTTGTATGCTCCCTTATCTCTGAATTCCTCACAAAATTAAACCACCTAACCCCCATTATCCGACGCAGGCATCTGTTCTCGAAGCTCAGTATACGGGTTTTCTGAGTCTTCGTCAGGTGCCATGATTCGCAACCGTAAAGCAGTAACGCCATAATGCAAGCGCTTAATAAGTGGCATTTGGTTTTAATCGAGTACAGTTGTGTGGCCCAGACAGTCCGCATTGAATTTAATGTGGCTCCAGCAGTGACGTAGCAAGGGGGGGCGGCACATTTCTGTGGGCGGCATTTTTGAAAATGTATACAGAATATGTATACAGAACCAATGTAAGCAATATCACATTCACTATATATTTTCCGCCCACTTACATATATACTTTTTTGGAGGCGGCGTTTTTGACATTTTCAAAGGTAAAAAAACAAATTGTTTTGGCTATAGAATTAATGCGAGCTTCACTTCAATATTTGTCTATTTTGTTGTGCTTTGTGACTTTCTAATTAAACACAACTTTTTGGGGGTCGCGTTTTTAAGAAATAGAAAAATAACTTCAGAGGTAAAAAACAAAAATTGTTTCGTATATTTAAATAATCAATGCAAGCGGTTATTAATTCACCATTTTTCCTAGCATGATTATGATTTGTAGAAAACTAAAAGTAAGATCATGATGACTTTGCTTAGGAAGAATTCAAATTTTTGATGCTTTTTCTGCTAAGCAAACAGAGATGTGAAGGAAAATTGAAATACTTTCACTTACTCTTATACTTTCACAATTTATTTAAAAAATCTCTTCCTTATTTAATTTACATTCATACCAAATGTACACTCAAAAAAATAAAAAACATTTGGGGTAGTTAGTTTTTTTCCGACTACGGCAGGGGTGGCGAACCTTTTTGGTTCGGCGTGCCAAAAGTCCTCAAATATTATTTCTCGATTGTGTAGCGTGCCCAAGCAGTATTTTTTTTTACAAAATAGAAAAAAAAAGATTTTTTAAACGATTGTCGTCTATCTTGAGAAACTTTTGAAAATTAATAAAACGAATGAATAATTTACAGATTATTTAATCGAAATTTTCATTTTTTAAACATAAAAAATATTTTTTTTGAACTTGGAAATCGTTCGCCTGCCATCAAATTTCTCAAACGTGCCACCTCGGGCACGCGTGCAGTAGGGTCGCCATCCCTGGACTTCGGTAACGACTCCAACTCTACAAGCATGTTTTTTATAAAACTTTAACTGTCAGATAAAATTGATATTGATAACGTTACTAACAATTTTGTGAAGAGAAAAGCCAGAAAATTAAGTTTCCCAAATGTTATGTTTACAAAATAAAATCTTGTATCTTTCGTTTTAAATTAACTTACAACTTTAAATTCGTTTACTTATTTGTAAAATGAATACTTATAATAATAAAAACAATTTGCCATTTTTCCTCTAAACATAATAAAAAAGAAAATTTACTAATATTTTTTTGACACAAAAAAATTCTGCTCTGAAAAAAACTCAAAAGAAAAAAAAATAACAAAATACAATATTTTTAGTGAAATCATATTTATGAATAAAAAAAATTAAGCCACCTGTACAATCTCATAAAAAATAGAAGTATTTTTAAAAAAAAAAATGGACCAATTATTGGGGGGGGGGCGGCATATTCAAGAAACACCCTGGGTGGCGGGACCCATTCCTACGCCACTGGGCTTCAGCCATTCCTAAACGAATGGCGAGCTCCTTTTTTGTACTACCGTCTTCGGGGATATGTACGCCGAGGTATCTGAAGTTGTCAACCCTTTCCATGATCTGTCCCGCGCTGGTAAGGGTCCTATCAGAGTCATGACAGGTTTGGTTACATATTACATTGGTCTTACTGGTATTAATTTTTAGACCAATGCGACCAGAGTTAGTTCTTAACCTAATATTTGTGGTGTGGGTCAAAGTTACTATTCGGGCTACAAACATTGAGCCATACTGTTTTATTCTATGTATTTATCAGGGCTTCGAACTGGAACAGAGCCGAAAACCGTTATTTTTGTCTGAACGAAAATCGGAACCGAATCGAAAAAAATTTCGTTTTTTTTCGGTTCACACTAGTATTTTGGGCAAATCGATATAAACAAATATTTTTCGTAGAAGGATAAAAATATCCTGGGACATTATGAAGACGAACATATTTGTGATTATTTTATCGACTATAGATTAGAATATAGTTTTTTTTTGCTTTTTGAAATGTTTTTTTGGTAACAGCCACACACATGTGGTTACGAGCTCTTGCCATTGCAACTCTAGGTTGTCTATGAATCTAACATTCCTCCAAGTCCGATCCAAAATGGCGGATTCCGAAGGGCGAAAATTAAGCGATTTACGGGTGATAGATCTGCGATCAGAGTTAGAAAAACGTGGCTTAGATAAAAATGGTGTCAAGTCTGTGTTGATGGATCGGTTAGGAAAGGTAAACTATAATTGATTTTGGATTCTTGACTAACATCTCGTAAAATCGCCCCGTTGCTCTTGACACACCGTCGGCCATTTCGGCTATAGTTACGTTTCGTCGTTCTGTCATATTCGTGGTTACAATTTTCTAGTTTCAGGATTGCTCCGATTTATATTAAGAATATTTGTCAGCTTTGCCAAGTTTTTTAGTAGCTTAGCGGCCCTGTCGCAAGCGGGTTGGATTTTTTTTGGGTTTTCTGACAGTTAACATTAGGATATGCATGCGCTTTTTTAATTCGTGTTAATCGAGGAAGTAATGTCTTCTTGTGGACGTATTAATTCAGTTTGATATCTAGCACTTTCAACGAATTTGATTCTTATACCAGAGCCAAGGTATTTTTCAAGGTATAGCGTATTTTTTTTATTAATATTTACTTGCACCGAAGATTTGATTATCGAGACTAAACTCTCAGTAGTTTTCGTTGTTGTTGCTAACATTACTCTTAAGTCATTGTATTGCTTAACATCATGTGTGTGAGACCTGTATTCTGGTAAATTTATTAACGTCCATGTATTTACGTTAATCTAACGATATGTGACGATCAGTGACGATCAGTTGATTGACCTGACCCTCATTTTATTCAGCCGTTTGTCTTACGCCCGTTTTCCACAACGCGGTATATAAACTAAGTGAATATAAACCATTGAAAAGCTTTATGGGGACATTTCTCAAATGTGATTTTAGATAATAAAAACAAATCTCTAACGGCACTATATTTAGACATGAATCATGTGTCAGATATATGTTGGAAAAATGAGATTCTCTGGGTCACTGCAATAGAGAAGTTCAGCCTAAGTTTGTGCAGTGCAATGGATAAAACTGATAGAAGATCAGACAGAAACTGACAAGGCTTTCATCTGACAGTGTACCGTTAGTGGCTGATAATAACTAAACAATACAGTTTTAAAAATAATACAAATCACTAATAATATAAACCTCTTACCTAAAATTTTTGTTAAAAATAATATATATTACAACAACCTAATCTATCACAATATAATGAGGAATAAAAGATTGTCTTTCCTACGCCATTATAATAGGTTGTACTCCTTTTCCAAACCGAGGTTCTTACAATTTTTACAGTTGCAGCTTTTTTTTTTATCAAATCTGTTCATTACTTTGCAATGTTTGTGTTGTCCATAGAAGCTGTATTTTGTATTGTCACTTCGACAGCAGCATTTAAATTTGGTGTCAACCAGTTTAAAGAACGCAGTTATAGTAGTAACCCAATACAAATTACTACTAAAACATACTGAAAACCAATGTACGCGTAGTCAGTATATATACCACATTTTATTAAACACATTCACTGCTTAATAAACTAAGAGTACATTGACTTTGTACTAAGAAACCAATCAAGATGATGAATAGTTCTGTGCTGAGATACTTAGCTTTTTCGTGACGAAGCAATTGCTACATAACAGATAACGCACCCAGTTTCTGTAGTAGAGAATGTACCAGTTATTATTAAAAATAAATAGGTACGTTAAACCTTACGTGACAGTTAAACTTACCGATATGTATTGTCAATCCAGTAAGGATAATCAGTAAATAAAATTAGATTTATCAATTTAGTAGTGTAAATTTTCAACTGGCATTATGGCTTTAAAAAAGCACAAACAAGTGATATACAAGTTTGTTGACCGTCATTCTTCTATTTTTATTTTTGTGGGTGTGTTCCCATATAATGTATCATAGATTTACCGGTACATATCAATCCATCAAAATTAGGTACAGGTAAAAAGCTTCTGCCGCATTCATTGTCTGTGGATAGGAATCACTTTCGTGTCGTACCACAAATTATTGCAACAAGATAAGGAAGTTAGCAATAGTTGCCTAGCAACGACAAAACAAAAAAACAGTTAATTGCGATTTTTAAGGAACGAAAAATATCCTCATTTCTGTCAGGCTCTTTGTTAATTCTTTTTTTATACTCAATTTAAACATTTTAGTGCTCATAGATGGCTACGCTAGAAGTAATAACTTTTAAAGAATATATTCATCAATAAATTTTAGAATAATTAGGTTGCTTTAACATTTCAATTCAACATTTACTTAAAATCAAAGTTTACATTGTTTCTATTCAAAAAATGAGTTGCACTGCAAAAATATGGTAATTGTTTAGGAAAAAAACTATAATTTCAACACTAGAATGTCATCTTTTTTCTAAAAGTGTGTGAAAATGTCATGTTAGTACATTCTACGGAGTACAGTTGGGAATGAAAGATTTCTTTGTTATTAAAAATATAGTGCGGTGACTAATGTCACCTTGATAAAGCTGGAGTATTTTGTTAATGTCCAATGTCATATTTGTCTTTTTTCACTAAATCATAATAATTAAAAGAGCTTATGATTGACATAATTGCAATATTGTTGTCAGGCCATCAAAGAAGAAGGAAAAGATCCTGAAGATTATGTGTTGGAGGTGACGCCTGAGAAAAAGACTCCCACAAAAAAAACTTCACGGTCAGGAAGCGTGATGGAGGGTGAGGATGAAGGGTGTGATGAAATGAGTGTCGACGACTTAGTTGTCAAAGATGAGGTGATGGATGATGAACCTGAGTCTGAGCAAGATAAGGAAGCTTTAATCGAAAAGTCTGAAAATAATGAACCAGTACCGATACCGATAAATATTGAAACAAAAGAGGAAACACCTGTTCAAGTGATCCCAGATAAGCCGAGTCCTGAAGTACAAGAAGCAGCTCAACTCCCGCGCAAAAGGGAAGCCCCCGAGAGCGTGGCTGAACCAAAGCCTAAAGTGATGAAAGTGGAAAGTGCCACCAAACCCGCAGACGTTAACGGCACTGACACTGAGGATTCTATCCATTTGGATTTAGCAGAAGATGAACTTCTCAATGAAGAGGTACGATTTTCGATTCATCATTTTACGTGGAAATTAAAGCACATTTTAATAGTTGTGATGTAAATTGAAAACTATAACTGGATTTTAGATGTTTTCATTAAAAGAAATTTTTCTTCTATTGCAGGGTGAACGAGGTGTCAAGGTCCAGAAAGGTATGAATTTTTCAGTTTCTTATACTAGCTTTATGAGTATTAAAATTGATTTGTCTTGAATTTTATCAACGGTTGCTAAAGGTGCGGCTTAAAAACAAATTTAAATCGATGAATAGATTGTCCGAGAAGTGAATTACAGTGAAATTTTTAAAAACCGTGAATGGAGATGTGAGACATACAAAGTGGCTTGATGAGGTGTCTACTGCAGCATATCTTCTGGAGAGACAACCCGAAAGTGTTCAGATACTCTTCATTGAAAAGGTGCATCCGGAGAGAAGAAATTTTCTGTTGAACATTGTGCGCGTATGACAGTTTGTTCAAAATTTAGATTCAGAAAGCAAATGGAATCAGAGTGGATATGACATTTTATTGGCTTCAAATTCTCGATTTCTGCTTTGCTTACGTAAAGGGAAAAAATCAGAAAGTGCTTTGTTTCTGCTGACTACATTAGATTAGAAAAGTGAACACATGGAACTGGGCATAAGGCTAAATCGCATATAATAATAATAACTGCACCGTGCCTTTAGTAGACCGTTCTCTGCATTACTATTTTGCGGCTTCATTCTGTCATCAAGGACGTCTCTATTTTATAATCTGAATAAAGTTTTACAGGTCATTTTCTCGGATGCGTTTTAGTGAAGAAATTATCTCGGAAACCACTCTCGGTGACGGGAACCGTCCCGCGGATCGCCCCTTTCGGGGGCGGAAGCGGATGACTCCCGTTCACCCTCCATCTTCACCGCTTATCTTTATGTAGATAAGAGCAAGACGTCGCCTGCTGCCGCCGGAACGACTCAACGGCAGCCGAGCGGGACCGACGGCGGCGCCAAGCAGAAGGACGCCGCATCGTCATCCGACACTTCCAAAGTCGTCCAAGACGAAGCAGCCGATGTCTCTGATAAGAAACCCCAGGACGCCAAAAGCAGTAGGTTGGTGTCGGCATCTGCCAATCTTCTATCGTCTCAGAACTTCCACCGAAAGCACCCAGTCAGTTGGTAAGATCACCCTCGAGGAAGCGCGACAGTTTCGTGATGCCTTTTGTCATTTGGCTCCTGTCACCGATGCGCTTATTCGGAACGGTGTCCGACTCCGAGTTTGTGTATCGGTAAAGGTAGTTCTGGCGAGTGGCACTACGGAGTCTACCGCGTCGTCCCAGAAGAGAAGCAGAATCGTTGCAGAAATCTTTACAAGTAGCTGATCGGTGAGCCGCCGCAAACTTTTCCTGCGCAGGTCATTTCTCAGATTTGCTTTTTATCCTTGGACTCTCATCAAGCGTACGGCGCAAAGTTTTGCACCGTGACATCGCCCATCACCTGCTGAGAATAGAAGAGTTCGGCTTCTGTTGAATTGCGACCCGCTTCCTGCCGCCATCTCCTGAGAAGGATGCTGTATTGTAATTTGTCTGCGGTGAAAGATCCACGTGTGGCAGACTGAAAGGATATCCGTCTCCAATTGATGGAAACGGTGCAAAACTTTGCGAACGGTTCGCATGTTTCAATCCACGCTGACAAATAGTCTTCTGCTATAATGCACTAAAGTGCTTAGAGTTTACAACAACGTCCGACATAATTTTTACATAACTATTCCTGAGGTGATATTTGTCGGGGGCGGATCTCTTATAGTAAATTTTAAGATTACTTTCAACTGTCAATTTGAATGATGACGGTGGACTCAAACTGTGAGAGAGAAGACTCAAAACATGCAGCTTGAATAATATCTGACGGCCACACGTATGCAACCATCCGTGAAAAATTGTTAATGATGTAACGCGCAAAGACTTGGACAGCATTCACCTGTTGAGATTCTTCTCGTATGAGTGTTCTTATGATGCAACATCTTACGGGAGACATATTTCCCAGTATCTGCTCCCATTTCTGAGTATTTTCCTTGGGATTTCTATGATTGGTACCTTATACTGACTCCGGAAGTCACTCGTTTTCACCTGAGACGATTCCATTTTGCGTTCGAGATGTGCTCACGATTGATAGAAGAATATCTGAAAACATATTCTGTACCAGATTCGACCCATAAATACCAAAAAAGCTAATGCCAATATTGACTCTGAAGAATAAACATGACCAAGAAGCGATCGTTCTTTAAACTGATACCGTCATTCGACAGCTAATGAGATCGACGCCCCTGACAAAAATCACTCGGCGGCCCTCGTCTCTCAAGCGTGAGAACAGTATACCGATTTTGATGTAGTTCATGAAATTTTGCAAAAAGATGTTAACTGACTATATTATATTACTTGATACTAGTATAAATATTAATTCACGTTTTTCCCAGATTGGTCTGTATCCAAAAAAAATGTTTTTTATTTTTGTGTGTTGCAATAGTAGAAATAATAAAAGTAAAAGAGAAAACCTTATTCAGCAATAATTAATTCACTCTTCAAAGGGTTAAAAACTTTTAACTAGTGAAATTGTTTCATTTTGTTGACATTTAATTATAATAGACACAACTGCCTAACATATAAATATGTGTTACCTTTTTGTAAATCGAAAAGTTAAAACTGATAATAATCGGTTAACAACATTTTATAATTTTGCAATTCCACGTTGTTTTCTTTCACGTGGCGTGTTACTTTAATTTATATGTGTATTGAGTGTCATTTTTGGGCAAACTATTTGTGGAAACAGTAAGGTTCATTAACCTCCATGAACTGCAAATTTTATAGTACTTTTTACTTGTTCCGTGTTAGTTATCAAAGAGTGTATTATTGAAATAAACATTTACATTGTATGAAACAAGAAATCATATTTGAATAACTTCGGGAAGCTGAAAATATTTTTTGAAATTTGTATTTTTGTATCTTAACCTTTTGACCGCGGCTCGGATCCAAATCGGTTCAGATTGGGCTGCTATAGCAGTCATCCGCGGTCAAAGGGTTAAATATATCTATTGCTTCATTTGATGATAGATACCTACATGATTTATATATATATATTTTCTATTAAGACAATTGCTTCTAGCAACAATTATTATTTAATTTATAAAACAGTAGCTTCTTTTTTAAATACATGAATTTCAATGTTCTTTGTCATATTTTCAGTACATTGCCAGACGGAGAGAAAGGACAAGATGATAAAGGTTGGTTTTGTGACTAATTTTAGTATTTCATTGTGTACTACGTTGGCTTTCAAAATAACTTAATTTTAACCATCTATTCTTCTATTTGTACTGATACCACTTTTGTTTTATATTATCAGTACCAGTTTCGCTCATCAACAAGCACTGACATTGACAATACTGATAATAAATGAAGTCGGTTCCGATCATATAAAATAAAAGTGACATTAGTACGAAAAAGTGTTTTATTCTTTGAATATAATACCTTCCTACCGAGCATAGACAGTGAACACATTAAAAGTGATCTATTCTTATACCATTTAATAATTTGTTACTGTATGATTTGTAGAGTAACATGTTAACCTCTTGCACTGCAAATAAATTTTTCAGTAACAGACATTTTCAGAGGCTAATTTTTGTAATATTTTAATTCTCATCTGCTGTGTCAATTGAAATTCAGATGCCAAAAAATCTTCAAGCGGCTCGAGTCGCAATCTATGGGTAAGCGGATTGTCCGGAATCACCAGAGCCAGAGATCTTAAGCAGTTGTGCTCTCGCCACGGAAAAGTGATCGGAGCGAAGGTGGTCACTAATGCTAGGACACCGGGATCCAGGTGTTACGGCTACGTCACCATGGCCAGCGGTCAAGATGCTGAGATGTGCCTCAAGTATCTGCATAGGACCGGTACGTATCATATTTTTTAGGTAAAAGACTATTTTTCATATGTTAAAAACACAGATTGTTGTAATTATGTGGAATATTTTTGCAGAACTTCACGGCCGTATGATATCTATAGAAAAAGCAAAATCGGAGTTGGGGGGTAACAGTGGAAATGTACTAATGGGTGGGCCAAAAAGTCAGTGGAATAATCGACAGCCAGAGAGGCAACGTCGACCTGCACCTGAAAAAAAAAGTGAAACCCTACTCACTGAGGGTAAAACAGAGGTATGTTAAATTTGTATGGCATTCAACACATGAATCATTTTACTAACCCCTTTACAATCAAACTTTTTAAGGGATTTAGTAGTGATTTTTATCTTTTCTAAATACCGATAACCTGAAGAAAAACGAAATTGAAATTTGTATTTTTCTAAATATAATTTTGATTCTTGATATAATATTTTATATTTAACATACCAACGATGAATCATTTTATTGTTGCTGAATTGAATCGCGCCGAAATGTAATTTTACACTCTATATTGCACACTGATTTGTGTGCAAATATTAACCTTTTTGCATTTTTTTTTGTTTATTTGCTACAAATAATAAAAATCACATATATATGTTTTTTTTATCCATATGTGAAGAAATAATGACAATTCAATTAAAAGCACGAGAATGGCAATAAATATTCAACTTAACTAAGTGTCTTAAAATTCTGAATAAATATTTTTCTACTTGAAATAATTAATTTTATTAGACAACCCGTAGACCTAATTTTATAAAAAAATAAGTTGTTCCTCAAAGGTTTAATAAAACTGATTTGCTTATACGAACAGGTCAATAATATACAAATGGCCATAATACAAATGAATAGTGTGTTAACCCTTAAGGCGGCAACATCTTTAAAAATGTTTCCTTCTATTAATTGTACTGTAATAAATATAGAACACTTAGAAATAATTGGTTTGGTTTATATCAGTAGTCGGCAACCTTTTGAGAGACTGGGTAAAGAAAACATTTTATGAAGAATAATAAATTTGGTTAGTGGGTAAAAGTTAAAAATATTTTTTTACCATTTATTCTTTTAAAAAATCATTTTTAGAAAATATTATATATATTTTTATGTAATATATAATATATTTGCATGATATATATCTGTAAATTCAAAAAGCACATAAAATATTGTTATTGGTGGCTTCCTTGATCTTATTAAATAAGTAATTTGATAAAAAAAATATCATAATTTCTTGTCGGGTAACTCAAAATGTTGAAGTGGATAATTCAATTACCCGCGTAGTAGGTTGCTGACCACTGGTTTATATTGAAGCCGAATGCTTAATAAACATGCCAACGCAAAAAAAAAAAAAAAAAGCACCATATTTTTGACATTATCACTTTGATAAATATATCCCCTACAGATATGTCATGACATCACTGAAACAATAGCTCATGTTGTCTGGAAAATTGGAACTCTGCTCAGTACCTATCCCAGTGTTATATTGTTACTTCAAATTGCATATCATTAATCACTTGCATTTACATTTAGGAAACACATAAATTGTTTGATATGTTTGACATTTATGACATTTTTAACTAAAGACAAACACAAAACCATCTAGACATTAATTTATCATTAACAGTATAAATGATTGCTGCCAACACAGCTATATGATGGAAAAACGTGTTTTTCTGCCATAGAATGCACACAATAGTTTGTTTTTAATTTTAATCTCACTCTAAAATAATACAAAACATAAAAATAAAGATCTCGAAATTATTCAATTTTACTCGATGAAACTTAAATATGATAGTCATTCTTGAACCCGCGATAAGGTGGGAACTGCACAGTTGTTAGATTTGCCAGCCATCTTTCAAACTGGTTAATAACAAAGCGGCAAACACGATAGATCAAAAGGGTTTTTAAAATCGATGTTTATAATATTTAGACCTGATTGCTTTGTCAACCGTAAAGAGGTAGCAGTAAAAGCAGAAATCAGGCGATATTTTAATAAAACAATCGGTCCTGTATGCGAAAGATTTCCTACATTATTGTTCGCAGCCACAGGCTAAGTGGCATCAATTATTTCTACAAAAGGTGCAAGCTAAGCAGCCATTTTGACAATTATAATGGTTTCTAATTCCTGATGGTTTACTGAAACTGTTCCGTTAGAATCCAGATGTTCATTCAGTATCGTGTTTATTCTATAGAATGATGCATACATCATAAAGCCTAAGGGTTTTTCAAACATCTGTTTTTGAATCTCGTATTAGTCTTCAGTTTTATTTGTTTTTTTGTTCATGTCTGGCATGCACAAATTGATGAACATGTGTGCATTAGATTTTTTACTCAGATAACCTCTCAATTCATTTTTCAACCATTGTGTTATTATATTTTATTACACATAAGAACTATTGAAGGTTTTTGTTTAAAATTTCTTTCCCCTATTGTATAAACCCTTATGTAATAAATTATTTTTATAGCAATGACGACAATCACAATGTAGGAAAAAGTAATAAATTGTAAATTAAATAATTTGAAAGAATGAGAAAGGTTTAAATATATTTTTTTTAATCATTCAAGAAAGAG
Source organism: Himalopsyche tibetana (assembly GCA_030503985.1). NCBI lineage: Eukaryota > Metazoa > Arthropoda > Insecta > Trichoptera > Rhyacophilidae > Himalopsyche > Himalopsyche tibetana. The sequence continues at coordinate 19,091,113 of JAPJYX010000010.1, read as the reverse complement.
GCGAGTTCTCCGAGTAAAGATAAAACTGCTAAAACAGTTAAAGAAGAAGACGCAGAAAAAGTTGTCGAAGGAACAAAAGTTGTGGATGCTGAAGGGGCTGTCGATGAAGAAGGGCTCCGGGAACATTTCCGCTCTAAAGGAACTTCAGAGGAGCGTCGTAAAATTGTGAGCTTAAAAATGAAATTATGGCAGAATTTTTAAATTGACTCTTTTTAAAGCATTAATATTCAATCTATGTGACCCGCGACATGTTTTTTTAAAATTTTTTAAAATAAAATTTGACCCACTTTAGAAAAAGGTTCGCCATCCTTGATCTAATAGATAGTTAAAAATATCATAAATGTTATAATTAATATAAACAACTACCTATCGCTAAACAAAATTATATGTATTTTTTAAAAATTAGTTTCATACATAAGTGACTAGGATTTATCATGACTTCTTTTTCTTTTATATCAGTTACAAATTCATTTTATTAATTTACATTAAAATTATAATAACTAAATTCATAAACTTTTTAAAAACATGTTTTTTTAAAAAAATAAGACTGATTAAATATTTACACTTTTTGTATTAATAATGTTAATTTCATTTTTTAAAAAAGTAATCAAAGTCTCCCATTTTTTTACAACTCTTACTCATACATTTACCCGATGATTTTCATGCTTTTATTGATTGATATTTACAAAAATTAATTTTAAACTTTTTGAAGACATTTTATTATTTTCTATTTCATAACATTTTTCATCTCTAATACAATTTACTGATGATGATGAAAACTTCAGTTTAAAGTAGCAAGCTCCAGAAGGTATCAGTTAGTGATGTTGATGACTGGGTTTTTTTTTTTTACTGAGGAGCAGTGCCAAATACCAAAGGGCATTTCCAGAAATAAACACCTCTGCACGGCAGAGATGCAACATTTAACTCTGTTTACATTTAGAAAATATCTTCTCAACGTTACCAACAATTTATTTATTTCATTGATAATAACCGTCACAATTTTGTATCATGATAGAGGCGAGTGGTAATATTGTTTTAAATGAATAATCTTAGTTGTTTTTTTTACTGGGAAAGCATTTTTTTTAAATGTCTGCAGGAATTGGCTGATAGGCTAACATTGGCCACTCATTTATTATGCACAATTTTTCTTCTTCTTTTATTCTGATTCTTTTATGTTTGTTTTAAACCTTTTAATCTATTTTCAGAGAGATCGTACAAGGCGTGGCCGCAGTCCCATTAGGCGAGTTCCAGCAAAGGATTTTTTGTCATTCTCCAAGATAAAGGTAATTTGTTTTTCAGAATCATTAAACATGTTGAAATAGTTAGTAAAGATTTACATTCCAATAATGTCAACTTATAACGCAAAACTGATAAGTCTAAAAAAATATATTTTTTTGGTAAAATATTACTTTAAGTTAGCTTCGTAAGCTATTAAATAGCCGAATGTAGGGGAATGCATGTTTAACTCGTTGGGTGCTAACGGCACGCCTAGCATGTTGGTCGATTTATTCAAACATGCCATAATTTGCTTTGGAGTGATATTATTTCATTGTTTTGCAACAAAAAATAATAATAATATCGAATCGGTAGTGCGAGCCTGCAGAAGTCATGTTTTTTCTTTTTGTTTTTTCACATAAAGGTTAGTTTACACTTTCGTTTAGAATACGTTTACTACATAAGTTTCAAATTTTAATTTTCATTATTTACTGTTTTCATTTTACATTCTTTAAGATTCTTTGAGTATTGAAGTGTTCTGTCTAGAATTTTATACATAAAAAACTACAAATATTTTTTTTTAAAGAAGTAAGTCCGTGGTAAAATTTACCCCAGAAGGAATATGTGCAACTAAATGGAAAGACCGCTGAGACGTTCTGACGATTTCGTCAGAAATTTCATGGCTGGAGTGGCTACGATGGTCAAATGCATTCTTGGCATGGCTACGATATTCAAATGCATACTTCCCATGTATAAAAAAAACATGAAGATGTTATAAAAAATAGAGATTCATTTATTTCAAACAATGATACTAAATTCTTATTATATGTACAATTTTCAAAATTCAACTTAAATATCATTATATACAGGTTACAAGTTATTGAAAAATTAGTATGCCCCCCCCAAAACAAAAAATTAAAAGAGTCCATCTTCCTATTTTCTGCAAAACATAACCAGATAGAAAAACCAAAAGAAGAAGGTGCAAATATTGTTGAAATGAAAAAAGGAGAGAAAAGCCTCTCTTTTTTTGTCCGGAATATCCAAATGAACCGGGTTTTTGTCTGGATCCATGTTTTCGGTTATAACACCAACAAATGCTAAGTATTGCTTAATACAATAATATTGCTTAGTGCAAGTTATTTTTTAACCTATTTTTTACTATTATGTTATATTCAATTTACATATATGTTTACAAAAGATGTAATTTTACTCACGAAGAAAAGTAATTGTATGCTATTTTTTAATATTGATAAATGTATCTAATGTTTGCTATGTATTTATGTATACAATATTATATAAATCAAAAAGCTAACATGCAATTAATTTATTTACAAAAATCTTGCATTGTAAACGCTCCTTTATGCAGGCGGCGGTTATTACTAAGTACCATAAATTATCCGGTGACCGGCTGATATTTGCGAGACGAGATTATTATTATTATTAATATTACAAAATCAGCATACTACAATGCATACTCCACTAAAGTCCGCATTGAGTGTGTTAACAGATTTTAAAGGTTTTATTGCATATATTAGAAAAAGATTTAGTTGGTAATTATATAAATGCTTTATTTTTGTAACGCAGCAAGAGCGTGATGCTCAACATGCACGCGAACGCAGTAGGCGAGAGCGCTCCGATGACCGCAGGAGAAGACAGTCTGAGGAATCTCTTCGAGACCTTATGCGGAAACAGCGTGAAGAAAAACATCGTCTCGTCACGGAACGTGAAAAGCTCAGGATTGAAAGGTATCCATTCTAATGTGAAACATTCGTCAATCAATACATTTTAAATCTACGTTTCTTTTATCGAATCACTCCATTGAATGCCACTACACCTAATTGAAATCTTTAAATTATTGATATGTTTAATAATTCTTTAATATTGTAATACTTTCAGGGATCGTATTGAGCGTGAAAAGTTAGAACTCAGTCGTTTGGAAAGAGAAAGACAGAATTTAGAGCGTGAAAAATTGGAATTAGAAAAATTGGAATTGAAGAGAGCCCGGATAAGGTATTATTAATTTTTAATTATTTATATCCTCATAAATATGCACGGGCTGAGTAATCTTGGTGGAATATTAATTCTTATTGTTTGTAGAAGGCTCAGAGCCTTAACCTGTCGACAATAATATTAGCAAAAATCCATTATTACAATCCATTCATAATCATGCTGAATATAAGATTGTGATATATCACATTCCATGGCGCAGTTGGCAACGTTGTTGGCTTCCATATCAGACCTCACAGTTTCGAATCCCAGTATGAAGAGCATTTTATTCAATCGATTTCTGTTTGAATGTTGGTGATGTCAAAAAAATCCCTCCCAGCCTTCCGATGCTAAGATTAAAAAGAAAATATATAAATCTTTTCCCTTTTTCCTTGGGAGCCAGTTTACTCCTAATACTTGAAAATGTTGATGTCAAATGATTGACATTTGCTCTGACTTTACAAGTGGTTTCTGAAATCAAATGTTGAATAATAGGATACTGAGTACGGTAAATTAAAAGGTCATAATTATTTTCAGATTGGATGAGGAACGTGGTCGGGCGGCTATTAAGAGGGGTGGTGGCTTAGGAGGTGGCGGTGGTGGTTACGGAATGTTTCCATCAACGTTGCCGAATGCTCCGCCACCTCCTTCTGCATCTTGGGCAAAGCCTCAAGGTCGAGCCCCGCTTCCGTCTCATTACGCTAGAGGTAATGCTGCATCCAGCGGCGGACTCAGCAAGCGTAGTGGGGAGAGCGGACTTGGAAACGCTAGGTTAATTATTCACTTATTTATTAGTCTACTACTACTGTAAATTGATGATAAAACTTATTCAAATATTTGTACACCAGTTCAGCTTTGCTCTCACCGAATGGAAAATTTCTAGCCGTTTCTTTATTGTTATCGATTCTTTTTTTATTGATTTTTAACCTTTAGAACGCAGCAGCATTTTTCGAAATGTTTTCTTTCATTGTACTGTAATAAATAGAACCCTTAAAGATAATTGGTTTGGTTTATATTGAAGCCAAATGCGTAATGAACATGTCAACACTAAAAAAAAACAGTAAAGCATAGTAATTTTGATGTTATCACTTTAATAAAAACTTCTCATACAATATGCGATGACATCACCTTTGACACTGGCTGCCATTATTTGAGAAATTGGAACTCTGCTCCATACCTATCCTAGTATTATACTGTTACTTCAAATTGCATATCATTAATCACTTGCTTTAACATTTAGGAAACACATAAATATTTAATATCTAGACATTTATGACTGTTTTAGCCAAAGCCCAACACAAAACCATCTAGATATTTGTCAATAACATTGCTACCAACTTAAATATGTTATGGCAAAACACATTTCTCTGCCATAGGAATGCACACAATAGTTTGTTTATAATTTTAGTCTCACTTCAAAATAATACAGGCCCATAAAAACGTAAAAATAAAGATCATGAAATTATTCATTTTTTATGCGATAAAACTTAAATATGACCCCCACACAATCATTTTTGTAAGGTGATAAGGAAGCTACTGCCCATGAGCAAGAATGATTGCTGGTTACTGCACATGCGCAAGGTGTGCCCGCCGTCTTTCAAACCGTTTCATAATAAAACGGCAAAAAAGATAGATCGAAAGGGTTTGAAAAATTAATGTTTATAATACGTAGACCTAATTGTTTTGGCAACCGTAAAGAGGTAACACTAACAAGACAAATCAGGCGATATTTTAATAAAACAATCAGTCCTGTATGTAAAAGATTTCTTACATTATTGTCAGTTGAAACTTGGCGTCACAGATGCTGTGACATTCGCAGTGATCGGGTCAAAAATTGTAAAAGTAAATAAAGGAAAGTATGTGTTGAGAGGGTAATAAACATCTATGTTGATTTTGATGTTAACTTTGTGTTAATTTATTTAGGTTTGGCCCTCCGTTGCCTCCGCCACCACCCCACCTCGATGTTCCGACTCCAGCTTACGAGTCTAGACCGCAGACAGCATCCTCCTCAGACAAGAGGCCTAGAGATCGAGAAAGGGAAAGGGACAGGGATTACCATGCGCCTCCACATTCTGGTTCATACAATTATTATATTATTATTATTATGGTTAAAAGTAATCTTAAGTTGTGAAGTAATTTAGAATGACATACTTTCACTTGTTTTTGCGTATCCTCGTAATCTTACTGACTGACTCTATTCACTGCTATTGGATCACATTTCTACACAATTGTGAGGATTGTATGTGTTGAATGCGCTCAATTACTGTCCAAGGCTCTGAAACCTGAAATCCTCCAAAATCTTACCAGTACATTGACACCCGCAATAAATTTAACCAATAACTCACTTTTGGTCTATTTACTTTATCTAATAATTTATTTCTATTTAAAATTTTATTAAAAATTCTCCATCCATATCCACTTTCGAACTACTAGGGCAGAACTAGTGGTAAACCCTTTTACGACCAATTTTTTTTGAAGGGATTTGATTCATTGAGATCTGTCACAAAAGCTACAGCATTGACCACTTTGCCACGGACCTGACAATTCTTAATTTTTTTAAAATATTTTTTTTCAAAATTCAATTTCATTGTGCAAAATTTAATGCTTACATTATGCAGAAAATACGGAAAAGTATTCTATTAAAAACTAGAATTAATACAAATTATACCATCAGAAAATCATAAATAAGTAAGTTTGAATAAAATAATTATTTTTAAATTTGATTTTTTATTTTTTAAAATAGTTTTTTTTTTATTATCTAGGTAAATTATTATTTTTTGTACTTTTCGCCACATAGGACAAATTAAATGTGCAGCGAAGATATGTTGAAATTTTACATACGTTAAATGCAGTTATATTATCTTTGTCGCTTGGTACAAAATAATACTGGGCGGTGAAGCTGCTAAATGACCGTGGTCCTTAATATTTAGATGTAATGAACTTTTTTCCACAATTGTTTCTTTGTTAGAGTGAATTTATATGCTTTTTATTTACAAAATCAGCAACTTGGTGATTTTGTTTACAGGTGGTGGTGGCGGAAGCGCTGCGGGCGGAGTGAAGTACGCCAGCAATGGAGGAGGATCTTACGATTCACGGCAGCCGCTGCCCCCTGGCACTCGGCCCAGGGATCAAAGGTATCTCAAGCCACATCCGACGCCCCCAGCTCCTCCACCTCTGTGAGCTACAAAAAAATCAATCTACTGCAACATTTTATTTCATCTCCCATAACAAGCATGTTGTTTTCATCCTTTTATTAATCGCACTCGCAGTCTCGGTGATGTGCCAATTATTGGTACTTTTCTATTTGCCACAATAACTCTTAGCCTAATTTATTGTTGGTTTCTTAAGTGATAATTTATGTAAACATATTATATGTTATATGAAATAAATGTTTAATTCACTTTGCAAGGGTAATAAATAATGCATGGGAATTTTTAGCATAGAAAAATACATGTTGTCAATTCGAAATGATTAATTTCCCCAGAATTATAATTCAAAAGTAATTAAACGGAAAACAGACAGATGTTCTAGTGATCTTTCAGATATTTTTTTGAAGTTGTTCCCTTAAATGAAATTGCTAAACATATGATCCAAAATGACTTCCAATTCAAAGTTGGCAAAGATAACTTACAACTCTTGCGTCAAAAATAGTAAAGATCCTTTATTGGTTGCTATTTTGAATCAAAACTAATTTCCTTCCCTCTCCGTGAAACACTATATAATTCCGTATTTCAATCACGGCAAGTATTATTTTGACATTATTTTCAATGCAACAAAATGGCATTGACCGCTTCCATGTACATTTTTCAATATTATCAATAGTTAATGATTAAGTATTTAATTGCCCTAAGAGCAAGGAAATTTTCTTGGAAACTAAATTGTCTCTAGTTATCTGACAGTATATTTAAGTATTGGTTTGTTTAAAAGCATTTTATATTTGTATGTGGCACTAAAATTTTTTATTATTTTTAAAACATTTTTCTGGTAGCATGTAATTTAAACCATACTAATCTTAGATAGCCATAAAAATCTTCTTTTTTCTTAGACCTGACCTACGAAATTAAGATACGTTATAACAAAAGATTAAACAATTTCATATCTCCCCGATGATAGATAGCTTTTTTTCATTTATCGATGTTCATCACTCGGAGTCGAGCTCAACCATATATTTTGTTTGCATGCTTTTCTAAAATTTGATTATTGGCTGTCAATTTTCACTCACCAACAAAAAAAATCAATTGACAGTATTTTTTAAAAATATATATTCTTAGTACACGCAGGTTTGAATGCTTATTTTGTCTGTCGCCATATAGTAGGTACACCATGGATCAAGGTGACAGCCGCAGCAATGTGACCAGTAACTCTTCAGGACTGGGAGGGGGCGGCGGAGGAAGCGGAATCCGCGATGAGAGAGGCGGCAGCGGAAGAAACGATAGAGGAAGCGGAGCTAACTATCACAGCAACAACACTGCCGGAGGCGGCGGAGAACCTCGCCGATCCCCTAAATTACTACCGAGAGATCGCTATGGAGATTCCTCTGTTACCACTAAAGGTAAATATATAATCAAAACATTCACAGTTGATTGTCAGATCGTTTCATTAAAAGTAACAATTTTTTGTTATTTCAATACCATCTATTTCTATTTTGATAAGTGGCATGAAGATTTAAATGTTTTCAAGTTTTTACAAAATGACATCAAGAATGTGTTTTCGTTAAACAAACTGTTGTTTGCAGAATATGGTGATCGCAACCCAAATTGGCACGGAAATTCAAATTCCAATTCGAATGCTTCCAATGCTGCTTTTCCGTCTGCTCAACACCACGCTGGATCTTCATGGTCCAAACCTAGTCAGTATTAACTATAAGTATTCATAATTATCGGGTCCGTGTTAGAGTGGTCAATGTCGTTGGCTAGGGCCGCGGTGCTCACAGGTTTGAATCTCAGTACGGGCAGCTTCATTTTTCAATCGATCAATGAATTTATACCCGAAGACATGGATGTCGATGATGTTTAAATTCCCTCACACCCATTCGATCTCTACAACGGAACACAGCGATGACAATAAGCTAACCACTAATCTTATCCTTGCCCTATTTATATTATATTATTTTTTTACATTTTATAAGAACCAATATGTAAGTTTACAATATTTTAGCTATTCAATAACTAGCTGTAAGCCTGTTGCCCTCAACGGGAGGATTTTTGTTACATTTTTAAATAGTCAGAAAATTTACAGGCGTGAAAAATAAATTGCAAACATACGAACAGCGCTATTAATATAAATATATTGTATTATGTTACCAATAAATAGAGCATTGTATTACGTCATTTCAGTCTAAACTAATAAAAAACTGAGTGGCAAGTTGAAATATTATCTGTCCGAACAGGACACGTGTTGAACATTCCTGGCAAGAGACTCGGGCTTGTCAGTGTGCGAAGTAAATCCGCGCCCGAGTCACGCTCGGGCAAAACTGTCAAATGGTTAAATAAAAAATTGATTTTAATGTTGAATTATTATTAGAACTTGAAAAAGCTTAAATATATAAAATAAACTTTATGGGTATATTTTTGTGTTTTTTATATTTTCTCTCATTTTGTAAATGGTTCTGATTTTTGATAAATTAATAAAAAAATCGATGCCCAAATGATTATATCAATAAAATTGAGCAAAAATTTAATTTGATATATATATTGTTTTCTCTAACTAGATCAGGGGTGGGAAACCTTTTCATTTCTAAAGGCCACATTCATTTATCTGATTCAACATGAGTCTGCAGTAAAGAAAACATTGACACCCCCCTTTTTTTCGACTGTCTAAATATAACGGGTTGATTACGCTCTTTTTCCAAATGCTTACGTATAATTTTTTGATCAAGTTGAATATTTTGTTCAAGTCAAAAGACCGCATCAGAGTAGCCAAGAGGCCGCAGGTTACTCTCCACTAAACTACACCATTGTGTTAAATATTACATATTGAAATGAAAGTGATCAAATGCGTCTAAAAATGCACCTATTTCATAAAATAAAAGTATTAATTATAATTGAATTATAAAAGCTTTATAATTTTTAATGTGATGGATGTTCCTGGATATTTGAAATGATTAAATTTATATTTGACTTCAATGATGTAACTGCAAGACGGAGAACTGAATGTATTTCGAGTCAAGATCGTTACCGTATTTGATTGCTGTGTAGGTACGCAAGCCATTCAACGTCAAATAATAATTTTTGAAGTTTCGGATTATTTTGTCGGAAAAATAATTTCACATGTTCATTCTTCTTCGAATTTGGTGGAACGAGTCCGAGAAGAGTTTAGAATGAGACAACGTGCAATGTAACGGATAGATATGTTACGAGATTCAGATGATATTTTTCTGGTGTTAGGGTTAGAAAATTAAAATAATGTCAGATTTCTCTGCGGACGACCAAAATTTTCTATGGTCTAGTGCAGGCGTGGGGAACCTACGGCCTTAAGGCCGCATGTGGTCTTTTGGCTACGCTGGTGCGACCTGGCCAATTCTCTAATTCTATATTTTTTTTGTAATTTCGTAAATTCTTGGGATTTTCAATGTCAAAAAAAAGTCCTAAAAAAAAAGGTCCCACACTGGTAATTTTGAGAAATCCGCAACTTTCTGGGCATTAAAAATTGGCATGAAATTGTTTTCGGCCAAAAAAATCCTAGTCAACGCTTACTGCGGCCTTCCTGTCGAATCAGAAAAATGAATGCGGCCTTTAGAGAAGAAAAGGTTCCCCACCCCTATTAAGGACTTTACTCGAATTGACCTTAAGTACCTTTAAAAATTTCGCCTCGACTGTAATGAAAGATATTTTTTGTGTTAAAATTATTAGATGTATGAAAAGATGTTAACATGAAATTATGGTATGTGATTCATCCAGGGATTTTAGTATTTAAAAATTGTGAATTTCGAAATCCCTCGATCACAAGCGGTGTCTGGGCCGCGGTGAGAATTAATCAGCTTAGTTTATTCATTTCATGAGTTGGTAGTTGGTTCTGATTATGTTTTAAAATGTAGTGGTGTCATAAGAGGGATTTCATATTGATTGGGTTCTAAAAGATGGCACAGTGTCCTCGGGCAGGGTTTCCCAAACTATGTTATAACACTGGTGTTCCGCCGAGCCGGAGTAGGTGTTCCGAAAAAAATTGGAATGGTTTTGCATGCTGCAACACAGTTTGAAAAAAAATCTTAAAAATTCAACTAAGTGTTCTGTTATATTTTCCGGACTTGCAAAGTGTTCCATTCCAGAAAATGTTTGGGAATCCCTGTCTTACGGAATGTGCCAACACTGTTTCTCAAAACACATGTATGATTTTTTTTTTGGCTCTAGTATATTTTTCGATTGCTTAAGTCAAGCATGCGTGTTCAGATATAAAATTTTAACACTAGCTGTAATTTTCAGGCGACTCTCGCAGCGGGGGCCTCGAAGGCGGTAGTCGTTACAGCGGAGCTGGGGGGGGAGGAGGAGCGATGTCTTCCGGCGGCAACTATTCAGAATCCCGATATGCCACTCACCAACCTGCTCCCCCCGGTTCGGGACCTTTCCAAGAATCGAGATACCCGTCAAATCCGCAACCATACTATAGGATGAAGTACTGAGATGTGTTTGTTTCTTTCACGAATTCCCACTTTGACTAGTAGGGCTTCATTAATTGAATTACTCCTGCTACATTTATTTACCTTTTTTTTCTACTGGAAGTTCTTTGTTCTGTTTTGTTTCAAAATAACGCTTTTGTGCTTGTTGCATAGGAGCCATATAAAGATTTTAGGAATAAGAATCGTCCGCATTATTTTATATGTCGGTCAGTCGCATTCCTATTATGTGGAACTTTTTCTCGTTACATAACGTTGCTCAGTGTGACCGTCGCTGCGGGATAAATGCGACAGCTCAATAATTATTACTGCTGAATTATTTTAATCAGGAAAGAGCTCTGCCATCTATGTTATTTGATTATGTTAAGAGTTATAGTTCCGTAGCATTGTGTATACATTTTTAACCAATAGTATTGAAAATATTTTGTAATTTTATCAAAACGTTTCATTATGTACTGAATGGTGTGAAGAATGAGCCGGACATAGTTTTGATTCAATGCAAATTTATTTTGCACCGACATAGTATGTTTTTTGACACAGAATGCTTAGCCTTTTCTGAATGATTTTTGTCATTAATTTAGCACAATATTTGGAGAACTACCTGTAATGGGTCAACTTTGATGTCTCGCAATATAGGTTCTTTCCATAAACCTCCAAATTTGATTTCATTCCAAGTCGATCAGTGAATGCAAACAATCCTTTAAAAAATGTATCATTATTATAATACATCAGATAAATATCAATTGATCAGTGCTCTGTGGGGTCTAATTAATTGATAGGTATTATTATAATTTTTTACACTTCTTTTGACATCCTTAATAATAAAATAATAGGGTTTATTGAAGTATGAAATAAATGACTCAATGATAGCCTAGCTAATTTACGTTTAATTAATAACCCTTGATTTTTTTGAGAACAAATCTGTTTCACTTACCAATTTCAAGACAATGAGACATCTGATTTTAGTGAGATATTTGTATGGCACTTCTTTTAGTGGACATTTTGTGTTATTTCACTATCTCGCTTCTTTACTTACTTCGATTAGATAGATTTAACCAATATCATATGTATGAATAATGTAACCACTATTTTATAGATGTAAAATTATCATAAATAAAGTAAACCATACCGTCAAGTTTTCCCTGTGTAGGCAGAAAGAATTGTGGTAAAATGTACATACCCCCTAATTGTGTCCTCTGTTGAAACTATTTGTGAAATAAAATGAGGAAACTAGTTTGATGAACTTTTATTTATTATCATTGCATAGATTTTTGCAGCACATTTTGAAGAAATAAAAAATATTGAGGAAATATAATTTTCAGCTCATATAAAGTATATTGACGATATCATGGATTTTAAGAAACGATTTGTCGATTTTGGAAATATTGGGCAAGATGTTATACTTATTAGTCAATCTTTGACTCTCCACACTCTCCGAAGCATTACCAATGTAGTATCCGATCTTCAGCTGGAGTTGTCCGTTTTTCTAACAGACTTTTTATACTAACGAATGTGAAATAGGAGAAGATTTTTCAATATCAGAAAGGAGGTACCCTAAATTGAAGACCTTTGGTCTTAAAATGGACTTAATGCTCGGAAGTACATATCTTTGCGAAAGTACCTTTTCAACCATAAAATTCATTCAATCAGAATACAGATGTTATCAAATTTGCTGCATTTGGCAACTACAAACATCAAAGTTGATATAGCTACTTAAGTAAACGACACAGAGCTGCCGTAGAATTCTCATTAAGATAAATGAAATTATTTATCTTGAATAATGCTTTAATAGAAATAATTGAACCTTGTGACTTTTTTAGTATTTACTAAACCTAACCAATGTTAGTCTTCGTAATTTTATAAATGAACACTACTCTATTTAGTGCGGTCCGCGGATAAATATATAAACTTATAAGTCATTACACACATTATATAAGTTATCATTACATATTGTGTACTGACAAAAGCATATGGAAAAAACATGTTAAAGCTCTTAACCCTTACTGGTCCTATGTTGAATCTCATTCGACATCGATTTTATACTGGTGGGTCCTATGTCGAATGTCATTCGACATTTTTTTTCATAATTAGTATCGAGTTAATATTAGTTTAAATGTATAGAATTTTTTTTTCACTCGTATCTATTACAATGGTATTCTGAGCAGAGGATTAAATGGTTTTTATGAACATTTAAATCTGTAACTGTCTTCCTGCAACTGATACAAAAGGATCATTTCAGGGACTGGCTCGGCCCGCGCAGCGCGGGGGTTCTACATTTTTCTCTCCGACAGTTACGCTTGACCCATGCGCTTGAAAACTATTACCGAAATTTGTTCTTATTCAAACAATTGTATCATTGCAAAAATGTCTAAAATCGTGAAAAATAATAATTTGATACATATGTTGTATGACATGTGAGAGTAGACCTGGACTATGAATGTTTGTACCGTTATCATACTTGAGAAGTTTTTGAGTTATAAATAATATGATCACTATTGTATATATTTCAAATTTTTTAGTAAGTAAGATTTTACATTTTTTTTAAAAACGGAGTCTGACCACGTCAATGTGGGAGTTGGGGTTTTTTACGGTTCTACAGCCCTACAACTACAATAAAACAGTAATTCATATGAACACACTTTTATTATATAAATATTTCAAAAAAACACATCGATAAGGAATGTTCATTAATAATAATTTTCATTTTCATTGTACATAATATAAAATTCTTTTTACAAAGCTGAATACATAGAAATTAGTTTTATTCCTATTTAGTTCCTACACAACTTATAAATTATTATTATTTGAGACATCTACATGATAAACATAAAATAAGGATATTTTTTTGTCTGGCCTTATCTTTGAAAACATTCACTTTTAATTGCATTGACATGTCCTACATTCGTCAAAACGAAGGATGAAAGATTTTTAAAATATAAAATAAACCAATTGAAAGATATAATAAGTACTAGATTAAAATAGAGATGGATCATTTTTCTAAATGTTGTGGACACCATGAATTATTTAATAAAACTAAAAATGCGACCAAATACAGAAATTAACTTTTTAGTGTAATAGGTCTATGGGAGGTGGGATAAAAAATTGACTTTAAGTTGCATTGAAACAATTGTGGCACTATAATGCAAAACATACTGTTTCCAAAATGAGCGACATTGAGTTATGTATGCATATAGGGTAATTTAAGCTTAAGGAATCGACTGGTCCTATTAGTTTAATATAAAATGTCTAAAACACTCATTTTCAAATTGGAAATTATATTTTTATGCAAATGTTAATTTATTTGTGTTATTCGTTATAGTATTTGACTCCATTGAAAAGTTCGAGTTTTGGAAATGGTACGTTTTGCATGTAACCCCACAATTCCACTTTATATAATAATTTTAGTTTCGTTAATAACATTACTTTTTATTTAAAAAGTATTACCCCAGTATATTTATTTCTAAATGATAGGTGACTATTTTATAAAAATACATAATTTAATAGGCATAGAATAAATGATAGAAAAGCAATATTGTATTTTGTCAATTTTATTTCTAACTGCTTGTCGAGTTAACTGGATGGCTGCCACAGACGAGATATCTCGTAAATTTTTTTAAGCTTAACACGCCAGAGACGAGTTATCTAATCAAAAATTAATTATTGCAAATTATAGCCGGCGTGCTAGGTACAAACATACTTTTTTTCTACGGCAGCCAAAAGGTTAATCAATTTAAGCCGGATAGTAATAAAATTGAATGACAATCAAAGGTATATTTATGATTATGTTTCAGTAGTAATAATATATGGCACTTTGTTTTAAATTTTGCACATTTCATTTTTGGCTCAAATATTGTCTCTAATTTACTTATTTACACGACATGACATTTTTAAGGGTTTCATATTATTGAAGCATAGACATGATACAGAAAAACGATGTTAGAAATAATAATTAAGGAAGTTAATGCAATTTACATATAAAATAATATATATTGTGCGCACTGAAAAAACATAGGAATAGGTATAAAATTATTTTATCAAGTATTTTGTGATACATACGAAAACACTAGAAAAGTTTAGTTAGGTAGATGTGATATAGAGATAATAATTTTATTAATTAAACTGCACTGTTAGGCACAGTTATGATATTATTCTTTTGCAACTGGAAAAAAATCAAAATCATATTATCTTAGAAAGGTTTTTTGATTGATGGACCATGAGATAGTATAAATTCAAGATGTTATCATTTATCAACGAACCATTAAAGATTATTATCAGAACTGGTATTGATATAAACTTAAATTGTACATTCTCAGACTCACTTAAAGAGACGAAACAGTGTTGTTAGCGACAAAACTTATGGAAGTGTACACAATTTTAATAATTCAAATCGATATTGAAACGCCATCAAGCACCCTCGGTCAATATCTTAACACATTGTTGTCGGGAAATAAAAAATTAAAGCTAAGAGCCAGTTTTTGCGAGTAGTTATTATTTATCCTTTATTCTTTAAATATATATTTATTATGTTAACAATTGTTTACGTAATCGTAGTTATTTTTAATCACATAGCATGCGAATTTTAGATTATACATTTACCTATATATATGACTATTACAAATATTGATAATGAACATGTTGCATAGATTGATTCATAAGTTTTTTGATTTCTAATGTACTGATCGCTTATGTATTCATTATTTTAAAAAAGTGGTGCATGTGACTCAAGATGTCGAAAGCCAAAACCTGGGTCGTTATTGACAAAACTTGTGTGAATGTACATAATTTGAACGATTCAAATTTAGTATTGAAATTCCACCAAGCACCTTCAGTCGAAATCTTAAATTATAGCAGTAAAATAAGTTTTCGCATAAAAATGTACAATATACAGGATTTTCATATATCAAAATTATAAAAAATATATATATCTGAGAAATAGTGCTGATTCTATATTGAATAAATTCTAAAAAAAGTTTATAAATTATTATAATTTTGAAAAATAGATTTCTCATGTGTATTTTCATGGTATAAAATAACCATGTTTTCATTATAATAATTGCACATGCATAATAATATTATGTATTAGTACAAATATGCACATTTACCTGAAACTTTTCAGATTTGTCAGACAATTATCTATATAAATTTCTAAAAAACTATATATATTTCAGACAATTATCTATATAAAAATGTACTCTTATAGTATATTGACTTTTTGTAAAATATTACGGTATTTTTACCGTCTTTGGTTTGTAAAATTCCAATAGCTGATGCTAATTTATAAAGTTAATCTAAAAATCCAAAGTTGGCTGCGTTATAAATGGTTAAAAGCATTTTTGAAGATGCACCAGAGCTTGAATATAAATAGGAAGTTGCGGAGTGCTTAAAAAACAAAATGCAAATATACATCAGTCTATAACGTCATAATGCAGTAAACTATATTTTAAGTGTTTTCAGACGCAAAATACGAAATGAGCGTATATGTTGTATATTTTATTCAGTATAGCCAATTGCTTGTGCATATATATATAATTTTCAAATTGAAGTTTTGTGAAAATTGAATTAAAGCCTATGAAATGTGACAGCAATTGATACCATACATTATCATTCAAATTTAAGATTCTGATATCAAAAATTTATGAATTACATATATTGAGAGTAGGGTTTCCTACTATATACGGTTTAAAATATCAAAGAAGACAGTCCTACCTGAGGAAAGATGAATATTCTATTTGAGACTGCTGTAGCGAGTGGAAAATTAAAAAAAGGAAAAAGTTGACACCTCACTTACATTTTTGTCATGAATAGAATAAAAGATTGTCACTTTCATTGACCCTTTCCACGCGGAGTAATTTGATTATTTTATATTATGCGCATTGCGGTGAAAGGATAACCTTGAAAGATTTTTTGCTGATCTGTGAATTTAGTTGGAATGAAAAATATAGTATAACACAATGGCATTTTTGAATGTTAGTTGCTTAACTCTTTGATTAGTGAGTTATTTTTTTATTAAATAAGGGTTTTTAGTCCGTAAGAAGCTATTACTTTCGATTTGGGCCTAAATCTTTTTTGCATTCATTTGTGGATATGAGTTTTCTACATTGATTCAATAAAGGGAGTCGGTGTTTGATGATGTTTGTTTACAAATATAAACTTTATAAAATTCGTTCACTGTCACTGATAAAGAAATAATAAATAAAAAAAAATATGAGAATGGAAATAAATAAAAGATGACAAAATATTTGAGTGTACATGTACACCCGCACTAATCAAAGGGTCAAGTTGTAAGAGTGGAAAGTACGATGATTGCACATTACAGTTTATTCTAACCATTTTTCAATATTTTTATTCTTTTACGTTATTACTAATCGGCCACTACATAATTATTTGAGGCTCGGGTACGGACAGCGATATAGATTTATGAGGTAGAACTTGTCCTCCGTTCACGTAGAGTTCATCTTGAACGATGACATCTTCGCCGAGCACTGTGCAGCCTTCCATTCTAACCCATCTTCCGACGACGCAGCGCCAGCCGACGATGCATCCCTCCAGCCAAGCGTGAGACTTGATAGTGGCACCCCGCATTATTGTACTACGTTTAATGCAAGCTCCTAAAAAAAAAAATGAATGTCTAAATTAGGCATAACAGTCCGTGATGAAGTGACAGTAGCATTCAGATATCTCACTAAATCAGTCTAGTCTTCACAAAGTTATTCAAGATTGAGCGGTAATGCTATAAGTATATTTAGTTTTAAATATTGGGCTGCTACATACCGTCATCTATGACAACATCTGGCCCGATTGTGACATTTGGTCCGATGCGGCATCCGTTACCTATCCGAGCTGTAGGATCCACTAAAACGTTTCCGACTATTCCAGTTGACGAATGAAGCATTTCAGGACTCTTGTTTCGGAGACTAGTCAGATACAAGCACATACCTGGAACAAAAATTATTTAGATTAGAGCTGGATTGCCCGCTGCGTGGTCGAGTGTCAATTTTGTTGACTAAGAACATTGAGGTCACGGGTTTGAATCACTTTTGAGGTTGAGCAACTGACTAAAAACAGTTCTCGTATAAAGAACCATATGCTCCACATTGGGAGCAGACATGGAAAAAAAAGAGCTGGATAAATGTATATAAGACAAAACTACGCTAACCTGTCAGGAAATCTTTGGGTTGACCGACATCCATCCAGAAACCTTCCAACTCCATTGCAAAGAGCTGACTTTCATTCGACATTTCTGGGAATACTTCTTTCTCTATTGAAGTCGGTCGCAGTTGTATTCTTGATAAAATTGAAGGGTTGAAGATATACAGACCTGTGAAATCATTGAATGGTAAAAGAATTTTTGAAGATTGTCATCTAGCGCACGTCTCTCAGCCAGGGTCGCCGTGGCCTCTTTGGGGTCACAGCGTGTCCCAAGGGGGGCCAGGGCCACCATAAATACAATTAACTAATATGTTTATTACAGTCAAATAGAATACAGCAGAAGGTGAAATTTATTTCACAAAAAGTTTTTCGCACATTTTGTATTCGAAATTATAATTTTTAGTGGAGTTAAAAAAAGAGTAGTCTCAAGTCAGGAATCTGCCCATCCCTTACTTTTTTGAGTGATCAATCCCGGGACGGAAAAAAATTTAAACCCCGAAATTACGATAAATGCAATGCATGCAACAAGTTTTGAGGAATTTCACTTTGGCATATTTCTGGCAAACATTTAAACACAGTTAACGAATGTGAAGCCGTAGTGTGAAGGTTGTGGTGTTATTCTTAGTATTTTTTATTTCATTCTTCCCGAGACTCGAAAAACTAATTAGTATGGATAAGAGTGCCACAGGTTCAAAAAGGGTGAGAAACTAGTCTAGTAGATACAAATATTAATGTTTTATAATAATAAAATGTTGAAGCATTAAGTTGGTAATAGCTTACTAAGAAAGAGTCAAATGATTAATTAATGAATCTTCACCTGCATTGATTTTGTTTGATACAAATTCTTGAGGTTTCTCAATAAAGCTTTGTATCTCCCCATTGTCTTTATACAAAACTACACCATATTTTGAAGGCTCCTCTACTTTTGTGACTACAATAGTTCCTTCCTGAAAAAATAATTTACCAATTATATTATTCTGTCTCAATTCAACTTAAAGTTTCACAACGATGGCATTAATAGCTTGCTTTATAACTAGAGTTTGTAGAGCGATTTTGACATAACCAACCAACAAAACTTTGTATCCATAAAAATAAAAATAATAAAACATTTTTAGTACTTTTTCCACATAAAATTTATTAGATCAGGACCGGTTTCGCTCATGATGAGCATTGTCAACTGATCCTGATCTAATAAATTTTATGTGGAAAAAGTACTAAAAATGTTTTATTATTTTTATTATAATGCCATTCCACCAAGTATTGACAGTGAACACCTTAAAAGTGACTTTGTATCCAATTTAATTGAGTATAATTGTAGACTTGAGCACTTAAAAAACATTTCTTTAGAATTGTCAGTGACATACATCACACCTTTATTAAAATAGTGGCACTATAAGAAATTTCGCATTTTTTACCTTTGAATGCCAGATTGTTTAGGTGACTGCATTCAATACAAAAACAGTTGCATTTAATTTTCGTTGGGCGGTATCATAAACAGTGGTTTAGGAAAGGGTCTTGCCGCCCAGGGCGGTCCTTGAATTTACCGCCCCTAATATGTCCTCTAATTTTGTTTTTAAATCACTTTGACTATTTTTATCTATGAACTAGGTGTTTTTACTACAAGGTGGCTTAATTTTTTTACGTATGAATATAATTTCTCGAAAATTTATTTTTGAAAATACCGCCCCTGCTGCACCCCCCTTGCAACGCCACTGATCATACATATATGTCACTATTCCCATATCTGTAATTTGTACGCTACTTGAGCATACAATGACATTCTGGCAAGTGACATGTGACAATATTTTGTGTAAGTAACTTTTACTGAACAGTGGCATTTTTCGTGTCATTATTTAAAAAAAATAATCTTTCAAGAGTACTAATATTGTCACCTTTTGTTTAGTGTTTATTAACAATCTTTCGAATATGTTTAATTTAACAACAAGAATATAGCGATATATTATTTAATGAGGAAATTATGATACTTAATTTAAAGGTAGTTACAATGCAAATAAGTGGAATATGGTTTCTTATAATAAGGTAAAAAATAGCAAAGTATTTAGTTTTTTTACGATTAGTTGATAGCTATTTCGGCGTATGCCTTCACCTAAATGCATTTATATTTTGTCTTACAATCTTTATTTTATTAAAATATTGCTTTATTTGGTCAACAATACCAAGTTGAATATATTTATAATACTAATATTATAATTATTAATAAATTTATAATATTAGTATTATAAATATATTTAATAAGTTTTTTTTATACCTCTATAATCATCCAAAAAACCGAAAACTTTAAATACGTTTTCTGAGAAACTACGCTTATCGCTATTCAAATAAAGGTGTGATATGTTCGTGGAATGATATGATCAAAAAAAAAATATTGAAAATTTAATCAGTTTACCTTCCCATGATTTTTATGAAATTTGGCCAATTCCTTAAATGGGAATTCACATATAACATCGGAATTTAGAACAAAAAAGGGTTCTGGGCTAGCAAGTAAAATATCTTTGGCTAATGCTAGCGGACCAGCCGTTCCTAAAGGCTCCGATTCATGTGAGAAAATGAGGGTGACTCCAAGTTTTGAAACTTCTGCGCTCAGTTCCTTTTCCATTTCATCAGCACGGTATGAAACTGCTAGGATGACCTAAAATAAGACGAAAAGATTCACTATACTTACTGTAAGAGTTAATGATACAAAAATGAGAAAACCGTTAATCCATTTTTGTAAAACAATTATAAATATAATTTATTTAAATGTGTTAAAATAAATAAACGATGATGGCTTCGGTTTGCGTTGCTTACAGATTCAAATCACAGTATGGATAGTTTCATGAATTTGATTGATTTATGACTTTCTGTTTGAAGGCGTATGAATGCTGTGATGTGCAAAATTATAATTTAGTATACCACAAAACAGATTCAAAAGTAAGATTAAAAATTCTTTATTGTTTATTGGAAAATGTATACAAAATATTATTTAAAGAAATGGTATTTCCAGCTTTTTTTTTTATTCGATAAACTTGGTTTTTTTCCTTTCTGCATCACACCGAAGATGATGTCTCCTCAATGATACAGTTAAGATACATTTTATTTATATACAATTTGATAGGCAACAATAAATAATAATTACAAATATATAGATATTAATAACAGTGGCAGTTCCTGAACTAAAATCTTGGGTGGGCTAGAGGAAAGTTTAGCATTGTATACGATTTACGAAATTGTGTATTTTTCCACTTTACCTTATACATTAATCTACAAGCAAATAAACAAATATTACGACACTACTGCAAAGCATAAATTACTATATAATAAAATCAATGCTAATGTAAGTAAGAAATAATAAAATAATAACCTTAAATTCGTCTCTTTCAAAGTGAAATAAAAATTACAAAAAGCAATACAGAGCTGTCACAGAAAGTCAATATCTGTCACTTTCATACAATACAACGATATTTGTGTTTGAATGTATGGGTGGTCATGGACAAATTCAATTTAGCCCCCAACGAATGACAGAAGTTTGATAATTTGACGCACAGTCGTGTGAGCTTGATGAAGTTTCCATACATACAAATACAAAAAAATCTAATCGTGATTGATTGCGCCCCAGTGTAAGTGAAAAAACACGGGCTAGATCTCTCAAGCCCCTGAGTCGTTAATACGTAGGTGTTGCCAGACTGACGTCACGTTGCCTGTTCTCTATGAAGTATTTATAGGGTTATTATTTTTTTATGCTGGCTCGGTTTAAAATTGTAATACAAAACACAATTGAGAATATTATTGTAGGTAGACAAAGCATTGTCTTATATTGACAGAGGAAAATCAAAACGAAGATATTGTATTCATTTTGGGAAAGGTTAGATACGCTTATAAATGTCTTTATTTTGTTCAACGGCCGAATCGCTGTTCATTTTTATTCAGCCATCTAAAGTTTTGGGTGAAAAATGCAGGTCGGGCTTAGCCCACCTAGCCCAGTACCTAGAACCGCCACTGATTA
This sequence comes from Himalopsyche tibetana, assembly GCA_030503985.1. Classification (NCBI taxonomy): domain Eukaryota; kingdom Metazoa; phylum Arthropoda; class Insecta; order Trichoptera; family Rhyacophilidae; genus Himalopsyche; species Himalopsyche tibetana. Next base: position 19,069,148 of record JAPJYX010000010.1, on the reverse strand, counting down.
ATAAAGGTTAATTAAAAACAAAGAATTGGTATAATTACAAGTAAAAAAACAATTAAGTAATAATAAGCAAGAATGATAGTTAATGGCACTAATAAAATAACTTTTATTTTTGGAACAGATGTGATTAAGGATTGAATGGTGAGGGGCAGGGAAGGTAAACTTTTTCTCCAAAAGAAGTAGCAAATTTTTTGAAGTGACAGAAATTTTCTGGAGACAAAACTAGATCTGGATGGCCGATAGGACCATCATGGTTATCCCTACATAATGAAAACAATATACCTCTTTCTACAGACATAATCGGACAATTCCAGAGAATATGCTCTGAATCTTGATTACTGTCACCACAAGGGCAATGTGGGCTAAGTTTGATTTTAAATTTATGTAACTTGACATTAAACAATTTAATTTAATTTTAAGTTCGTTAAGCTTTGGAAATAGCCAGAAGGGGAAACCGTTGTCCCCGAAGAAGTATTTGACATATTTCCTGTCGTTGGGTACACCTATATGCCCAACAATTTGCAGCATGACACGCAATACCGAGGAAAATTGACTTGTAATAAAGCCGAGACGTAGGGAATGTTAGCCCCCAACTTACCCTAACCATACGTGCAGTCTTTTCGAAGCTTGTCTTAGCACTTGCTATAGCAGTTTTCACGTGGTCCAAGAAAGATTTTTTTTCATCTAATATCACACCGAGGTTTCTCAAGGTTCTCTGAACTGGAACTGTGATTGTATTAAACTTTATTACTGGTTTTCGCGTCAGTTTTCCTTTAAGCATTATACTACATGTTTTATGGGGTGCAAATTTTAGTTTGTTGTATTCTCCCCATGCAGCAACTTGCTTTAAACAGTCAGTTGATAGCTGTTCGAGAATGCTTCTACTATCGCCTTGAATAAACATTAATGCATCATAAGCGTATGCTTGTATGTGCGTATTTTGAGGGAGAGGGAGGTCTAACAGATCATCGAATAAAATATTCCAAAGAAGTGGTCCAAGAATCGATCCTTGAGGACAATCTCGTGTGATATTTCTTTGGATTAAAGAATTTCCGGTTGAAATGATTATCTCTCGTTTTGAAAAATAGCTTACAATAATTTTAAATAGATCAGATGGAATCAGTTTCAATCTCAGTTTCAGTTTAGTTAAAATCATTGGCCACCATGCATTGTCAAATGCTTATTCCAGCTGTTTAATGTGGATAAGCTCACTCGATTTTCACCTGAGTAAACATTCACTGTTATTGTTATCTTCTGAACTTCTTTGAAAGCACGGCTGTGAAGATTTTATCTTTGAAATGTAAGATTTTAAGTGCATCAGCTATTTTTGAGAAAACTGAAATCCCATAAAATCACAACTAAAGATTATAAAAAAATAATGATCATGTGTGGGAATCTCATATAATATCAGAGATTGAATACGAAAAAATTTCAGATTCTGTTTTTTACTGCTTAAAATTAGTTGTTACAAAAAATATTTAGGTACATTTGTATTAAACGGTATCATACATATTTAATTATATCCAAGCGCACTCAATAAACGAATCTACTACTAAAGGTTTATGTCTACTATTAAAGATGGCCGGTGATATTTTCATATTTTCACGTCTTTCGTTGTTAATAATAGTTTAAATTAATTTATTAAATTATCATGTTGCAATTACAATTTGATAAATTATGTTCAATATTTGATAATCACATTGTTTGCATTTATCAAGTGAACGTATATGAAGGTTTTACTTGCAAACCCAGCTTATCCAAAGTTGCTGAAACATGAACCATGAATGTAATTTAGTAGATAAAAATAAATTTTGAAAGTATTTTTAGAAATCAGCCCCAAAAATGGCTTGAAAACATCCAAAATATCATTTCAAAGTAATGTAAGACTTAAAAAACTTTTAAATGAACATTGTTTTTCAAAATGAAATTCAAGTTTCAAATTTTTTAACCATTTTGGAATAAGCCGTGTTTGCAAGTAATACCATCATATATTAGTATCAGTAAGATAATAAAAGTATATAATACTGTGTATGTCAATTTTCAACATTAAATACATATATGAATGATATTTCTTTTCAATATAATCAAAAATATCGGCCCCATTACAATACAGCAGAATTTTATATATTTTTTTCTGATATACATATTTTCTTTGAAAAATAATCCATGGTGGAAGTAAGTAGCTAAACTGACATATAAATTTGGAATTTTTCGTTTCCAATTTATTTTATACTACAACGAGAATAAAATCATTTCTTATTTTATTTCAAGATATTGTTTGCATTTTAAATGAATATTAAATGTATTAAATTATGAAATTCACATCTCTAGCAATATATTATTGTAAAACTATTTAACGGAATAACGTCTGACATTCGAAATTAGCATCTTACGTAAGGTATAATAAGGTCTAAAATAGCGTACTAAGTTAGCGTAGCTAAGAATTTTTTATCCGCATTTATGAGGGATTTTTTTTTTGCGGGGGGTGGAGCGCTTTTTAGGAAGCAAAACATACTCCGTTCATGTAAAGTATGCACTTTTTGATGCACGTATAACAGGAAAGAACCAATATTTACTATTTTTAACAATGGTAAAAAGATTAATAAGTACATGGATAGTGTTGAAACATTGAAACCTTTGGATACCTGGCTATTTATTTGAAATAATTCAAATTTCTCCTCACAAAGGTTGATTAAAATTAATTTATGTCCAGTTTATCCTTCATCTGACCTACTCAGCGACCTCTAAATTATAATGGAGAATAAATAATGTTCATAAAATAAGCTTCACAATATTCAGATGGAAGTTTTCGTTGATCATTTACTTGATAATTTTGAAAATAATAAAATCATATCGACCTGTGTTACGCCGGCTTCGATAAGGGCTTCTATTTGGTGTAATAGGATGGGTTTGTTGGCAAATTCCACTAAAGGCTTAGGTCTACTTAAAGTTAAGGGTCGAAGTCTTGTTCCATAACCTCCCACAAGAATCAGTGCCCTCAAAGCCCCCAGTTGTTTGTCCGTTCCACACATGATTTCTAAAATAGAAATAACTATTATAAACACATCACTTCCGAGGGGTTTAATTATAAATACAGGTGCACCTGATTAAACAACAGGTTTACTGATTTTATCACACATAATTAAACAAATATAATAAATATATGCTCGGGCACTTACATCACTAAGGAAATGACACGTTTGCAAGAGAATTATAAACGTGCGATATATTAATGATGACGAATGCTAGGATGTATTTTTTTAAAAGCCGAACAATACACGTCATTTGTAAATATTATCTTGATACGTCAACTTGGGTGAACTTATAAATCTTCTCTATGGTCAACTTGCATCAACTTCAACTGCAGGAAGAACATAGACAATAAGGAGTAACAGTATTGATAGAAATGTATGTTCATTTTAAAATGTGAAGTATATGTGTCCATTTCGACTGTGGAAAGGGAAAAGGACGTAACCCACACAAACCAAATTTTACAGGAGGCACGAAAAACGTTTTTTAAATGATTTTTAGCCAGAGTCAAAATATTAAATAGATATAACCTTGAAACGCATATAGTCTAATAAACTGGTGTTTTATTTACGCTATTCGATAAAAATTAAAAACGTTATTCAACAAAAACCAATAAAATTGATGGTTACGTCTTATTTCCTCGACAAAAATGATTGGCCCCACTGAGCTTAAGCAGCTTACCGCCTTTTTCCTCGCCAACCTCTAAATGACTTGATAATAAATGAAGACATACTATGGCACGATGACAGCTAGGAATTTGAATGACAATGAAAAATGTGTACAATAATCATTTAAAAAGTACAAAAAATAAATCTAAATAATAAAATATTGATATAGTATTGTAATAGCTACTACTTTATTATATTATCTCTAGTCGAATATCCAGAACGTCTTCTGACTTATTCATGGCCTTGTATTCCGCATGGTACTTCTTCGGGATTACATAATTCCACGTCCATAATAATATTATCATCAATATCTCCATACAAGCTGTTAATCAGAGGACATCTTCAAAATATGCCAACATCAAATTTGAGAATGTAATATAGAAATAATGTTGGTTATAGTTATAACACGAGTCTACTAACGGCGTGTTGCGAGTGAAATTTAAGCACATTGAATTATGGCAACAATTGCTATTTTACTTTTAATTTCAAAACATTAAGTTGAGACATAAGCTCTGTTCTTCTGCGTATTTTTGACGGTTTGCAAAACTGTTTTCGAAAAAGAATCTAAAAGCTTTCAATTCGATTCTTATCTCAAAACAGTTTGCTAACCGTCAGCAAACCATCAGAAGTACGCGGAAGAACAGAGCTATAGTTTATCATACATTATGCATAAAAAAAAGAGAGGAAGTATATATCAGTATTTAATATTTATTCCATTTTACTTGCAGTGTAATCTGAACTGTCCTTAAAAGTTATTTACAAGTTAATAAAATATTATGCATCGGAAAATACTATAAATTTATTAAAGCAGTGAATAATAAAAATATTCGCCCATTACATTGATTTGAATCGTAAATACAAGTGAATTTAAATCATTTTTATCAAAAACATTGAAACTGCACGACACTTAACCTAAAAACTGCACGGTGGTGTTTTTGATAAATATACCAAATATTATGGTAATTTTCTCAATTGAGATTAACACGAGATCATTGATCTATGATTTAAAGCATATTATGGTAGAAAAGGGGTTGTTTTATAACAATTTAAATGCAATTTACGATAACCCTTTGTAAGGGTGAAATACAAATTTGAATACGTAATCATACGTAATATTAAACACTTAGCTTCCTTATTTGTATTGTTTATGACATCCAAGTTGACGCCACACATCTTTAGAATATTTTTGCTCTTATATATTGCCATTTTAATGATATAATTTATATTTAAACAATTACTTTCATACGGATCGTTGATATATGAGTTTACCGGTAGAAGAGTAAGCAAAAGATTTAAGCGGCTCAAGTCTTCTCGGTGGTCAAAACTGACACGGCCGGCCGGCAGAGGTTGGTAAAACTGCAATAATTCCTATACATTTACGTCGCAAGCTGCTTACCGCTTTTTTCCTCGTCGTAAAATCTTACCTCAGCGACTAATAATGTCATTGATGTGGTTTAAGTCCTTTTTCCTCGACAAAAATTTCACAGGCCTTCCTTTTTAAAAAATTAAAAGCTTAATTTAGATATTAATTCGGCATTTATAGCTTATATCCTTTTGATAGAACATGTATTAAGTTGTAAACATAGTGATTATCGAATAAAAGCTATATTGAAAAAACTGAGGGTTAAGTTCTTTTTCCTTTCCACAGTCGATATACAAAATACCTAGAAGCAAAATCGAGTTTGTTTATTCATAAAAAATGACCCACTGGATTGGATTGTTAATTTTGACGTGAATACGTTTTTAAATTGCTTCTAAAGGGAGGCAATTCAAAAAAACGAATGATAACAAAATTGGGAGATACAGTTTGGTGTTGCAGCTTCATATATTTTATCGCTATCCAAAATTTAATTAGACCACTAGAAAGCTAAAGAATCAAAGAATTTATTGGGCTATGTAAAGACTGTGATACATCGTGCGGGACGGAAGGGGAAGCGCTGCCATTTTGAGGTAATTTTGCTGCGTATCGAGATTTCTATTTCGTATAACTTTTGACTCGAAGAAGTTACGATGTTAGTTCAAGTTTCAATCGTTAGCTCTTGACAAAATCTATCGATTATAGATAAGCCATTATTGTGATGTTGTTACTGCGACTATAATTAGGTGTTAAAATATAAAAAAATATATCAAAAATATATAATCTCGAGCTATACGCGTCAAAAAGCCAAATCGAAATACAGAGATCGTATACGGTTGAAAAAAGCTTCTCAAGAGCAATCGAATGGTACCATTAAAACACCATATGACCGAGTCAAGCAGTGCAACGTAAAAATGGGGCGTAATATCACCTATTACGAGACGTATTCACGTACAACACACGACCGTGTCAATGACATAGCCACACCCCATTTTTTTAAAAATCAGACTTGATGATTATCTAACGTTCGCCTAACTATTCTATGTTTCAAAGCGTATCCTGGCAACACCTTTGTGTCAAGTCAGGAGCTTATAACCAAAAATTCTGTTCTTCTGATGGTTTGCAAACTGTTTTCGAACTAGAATCTAATTCAAAGCTTTGATCACATAGTTTGGATTGTTGTTTTGACAGTTGGTTTTGGTCTTTTGCGTCAAAACCACATTTCAACCGTTTGCAAGCCGTCAGAAACAGTTCATGCCCTGAAAACGCGTACAACCTCCAACCCCAGGATGGCGAATTTTGTTATAAACGACAACTAAACGGACTAAATATCAAATGTCAAAATGACAGTTAAACGTCACTAATGTATATTTTATAAAAGTTAGTAAACAAATATTTAACATGATTGTAAATTTCCGAAGTATTTGGCTTAAAAAATTGTTTTGTTTGACTTGAAAAGCATTGAGTATTTTAAAACGTAATTATAGGAAACATTTGTACATGAAATCGCATAAAAACCAATATTCAAGCAAAAATTTTATTTTTGTATCTGTCAGCAACGATGAATAACAAGGTTTTACACTGTTAATCTATACTCTAAAATTTAAAGTATGGATTAGAAGAAAAGAATCAATTTATTATTGACAATCGATATTACAAATACAGTTTTTCATCAAATCAAATTTTTGACAGTGTTGAAAGCTTTGAATGATCAGGCATGGTTGGCAATAGTCGCCCCAAAAAGTTGGTCGTTTACGAGCTGTTTTATGTTTGATTTTTTTTTTTAAAACTTAAAAAAAGTTTAAAATGTATTTAAGAAATGAATATGTACAATAATGACCTTATATTTATATTTTAAAAACTTCTTAAGCAGTGGCGGTTCCTGACCTGAAATCTTGGGTGGGCTAGAGAAAAGCATAGCATTGTATACTATTTACGAAATTTTGCATGCTTCCACTTCATCTTATACATTAATCTACAAGCAAATTAACAAATACTACGACACTACTGCAAAGCATAAATTACTATATAATACAATCAATGCTAATGTAAGTAAGAAATAATAATACGTGACCTTAAGTTTGTCTCTTTCAAAGTGAAATAACAAGTAAAAAAAGCAATACAGAACTGTCACTGAGATTCGATACCTGTCACTTTCATAGAATACAAAGATATTGGTATGTTTGTATGGACCATGGACTAATTTCAATTTAGCCCCCGATGAATGACAGAAGCCAGTAAATTTGAAATACAGTCCTGTGTGTTTGATGACGTTTCCGTACATACAAATACAAACAAAATCGAATCGTGCTAGATTGCGTTCCAGTGTAAAGAAATATTGTCTATGGTTTTGGGCTAGAAAGCCGCAGCCCCTGACCAATAGCATGTACATAGGTGTTGCCAGACTGACGTCACGTTGAATGTTCTCTATGAATTATTTATAGGGTTATTGTTTTTTTTATGCCGGCTCAGCTTAAAATTGTAATAAAAAACAATCGAGAATATTATTGTAGGTAGACATGCCATTGTCTTATATTGATAGAGGAAAATTTAAACAAAGATATTATATTCATTTGGGGAAGGTTAGTGACGCTTATAAATGTATTTATTTTGTTCAGCGGCCGAATTGCTGTTCATTTTTATTCAGCCATCTAAAGTTTTGGGTGAAAAATGCAGGTCGGGCTTAGCCCACCTAGCCCAGTACCTAGAACCGGCACTGTTCTTAAGTATGAAAACAGTAAAGCATCCGCCAAAACAGAGCTCAGGCTTTCTCTCACATGTTTTACATATGTATTGAGTTTCTTTTCTACTGTTGGTAATTTTGGTATTAGAACACACGATTCAGTCTTTATGTTTTTCCTGATGGGGTATAAAAATGTCCTTTTTATCCAGTCTTTGCTCCTTATCACGTGTAGAAACTCACCGTGGTTTATTAATAAAAACACTCTGACCGGCAATAGCTTATTGCTAGCGGTGGGCTGCCAATACGTTAACAAGGGGATCGCTTAATCTCAAAGCTATTTGCGGTGTTCTGGGGAAGGAGTGGATTTTGTTTAATCACTCTTAAGCAATTATATGCAATACTTTAACAAGCAATCGATTGTCAACAATATGCTATTTACCGTAAAATTACTTCAACTTACAATAAAATCACTTCTTTTTATTATTATTTATGAATATCTTTGTGTGATACTTCATATAATGAAACAAAACATTTTATTTTAAGCCTTCTTTTATTGCAGAAAAACAGAAATAATAGATAAATATTAGGTAGATTAAGAATAATTTACAATTTAGAATATGTGGAAGTGTCACAATATTGAATAATTAGTAATTGAACATACCTATCGCACACAATAAATAAAAAATATTACATTTAAAAACATGGGGATGTAAGTACTTTAAGAGAAAATATATACCGCAGATTAGATAAAAAAAATATCTTCAACAAATATCACCCGTTATCACAAATTGCAATAATTAAAAAAGAATTAATATCATTTTGTAAAATAAGTATAAATATGTAAAATATCATATAGTAGTTCAAATAATGAAATCAGTTCAGATCTTTAAGCACCAATAAATAATACACGAGTTTTCTATGTATAGATAATGAAATAATAAAAAAAGATAAAATTACAAAGCAAATATACTATAACATCAATTATTAGGAGAAATTGGTTAATTTCGTTACATATTCGAAGTATCATGAAACTGCTGCAGATTTCTACAGTAGTGTACCATTGACAGACAGATAAAACAATCTCATTATTAAAATATTGATGACAAACGTTATGTTAATTAATTAAATTTGTTTTAAGACACGAAATAACAGTAAAATGATCTCAGCTGTAGTAAAAAATATATTTACTAAATAAATTTTTTCAGTGACAATGTTAATAAAAAAACGATGATTTATAGATAAAAGTTCAATTATTGTTTCGTTGAGTTACAATAATGAAACGACTTGGTATAAAATAAATTTTATAACCATGTTACTCCACTTCAAATGATGTTTGTTCTCAACGTAAAAACGAGAAGCTAATAATTTCATTATGACAAAACCAAAGAGATGATTTACATCAGTATTTATGCCACATACAATAGAATAACATATTTATTAGTAAGTATAACAATACATTAAAATTTAATAACAAAAATTCAGTTCGTAATGAAGCTGAAATATTAAACCGAATCAATATATTGTTGGTTTGGTGCAAGACGTTATTAAGTGACATGCCGGTCAAAAATAAGTTATGTTAGATGTCACAACCTATGTATTTTGTCATGCTTCAACCAGTTAATAAGTCATTATGTCGAAAAACACGTTTTTTAAGCTAAATTGAACACCCTTATAATCACAGTGCATTTGTGGTTACAGGATTTTTGGAAAAAGTCACTATGTGCGGTAACTTACAATTGAAAACTTCTCTGGAATCAAGAGAATACGTATTTGTGAGACTTTTTGGAAACTTTCAAATTATACAATGCAAAAGACTTTGTTATTATTTAATTTTGGATATAACTGATAAAATGTAGTTAAACTTTTAAGTCGATTATCTCAGTATAAACATTTTGTCACTTAATGACCTTTTGCATCAAACCGACGATATGTCAAGTAGCATAATAACTGCAATATGCTACTCAACAAAACTTCCATGGCCATAGATGAAAACGGTTAAAAATTCATTTTGAAGAAAGAAACAAGTAAACATTACAATTAACTTGCAATGTCAATAAGACATCAAATGTATATTTAATACACAGAAAGAAATTGAATACTTATAAAATATGAGAGCTTTTTCAAAAAGTATATTAGAAAATAGTCAGTTCTAATGTAAAATGAATTGATGATGAGCTTATCCTAAATGAAGTGTAAAAAGACAATACAAAAAGTATTGCAAAGTAATTTTGTGCCTAATATCGAGTAGCGATACAACAATTGAATAAATGCAATGCAGAATACTTGGCCTTAACAATTTTTGGCATATTGTAGATACCATACCAGAGTCATTATTATGAAGAATAATTTGTTGAAACGTGTAGATTGAGTTAAAATAAAAAAAAGAACGATTGTTCTCGGACAATTCAAAAAGTTGAAAAAAAAAATAGGACTCTTTCTTAATATTTAACCTACAGCTTTCATTTCTTATTTTACACAGCTCTTAAATGCTTCCCATCCTTCATTTTTGGCATACGACTGAAAAAAAATAATTCAGATCATGTACACATTGTCAAATCGAGGTTATATATATTATATAGCCATAAGGTAACTATGGACACAATAACTAATAATTGTAAAAAAAAAAACAAATGAGGGGTAGAAAAGACTACATTTTTATTTAAATGAGTGTTTTAAAGATCTTTTAAGCCAAAGCTCTGTAAGTAAAAATAGATATATTATTTATTCAAGACAATTAAGTTGATATAAAATGTATATTATTATATCATTGAAATTAAGATGCAATAGAGGTAATTGGATGATTTAATAAATGGAAGATTTAGTACCTTGAAGCCTCTATGAAGACGATCTTTCATGATGGCAATAAATTCCTTGTAGCTGAGGAGACCGTCACCGTCTTCGTCAAAAATGGCGAACACGGTTGACACCAAGTGACGAGATTGAGTTATTCCCGTGCATATTTTGACAGCACGCTGAAATTCATCTGTAATCAACCATAGCATGGAGTTAATATATGACAATGCTGTGCAAATTCATCGAGTCAAACTGATTCACAATTACACAAAATCACTGTTGTATAATTGAATAATTTACAATCTTTTCTATAATTCTGAAATTCTTTTGTTCTAAGTGTAGTAACACTAACCTTTTGATATAGGCCGATCGGCTAAAGTGTACATTCTCATAGCGATGGTGAAGTCTTCGAGGTTATTTAAAAACTGACAGAAGACTTTGAACTCTTCAAATGTGATCCCTTTCTCGTCTTTGACCCTGTCTAATAATCTGTCTAAGTACATATCGTATTGATCGGTGTCTAGGTAAGTATAACGCAGCAGGATTTTTGCAAAGTCCACTTCGGATATTGTGTCATGACCTGAAATGAAAACAATGGGTCGATGAAAGTTTTGTGCATTATTATTGTCTGGATATGGGGTGGCTCCACCAATTTTTTTGTGAAAACACTGAAATGAATGTCATTATCAATTCTTCCTCTAAGACAATATGTTAGCTGGGCGGAAAATTCAAAGGCTGCGCAATACACAAATTGTGCTTTTTTTGTTGCTTTGATAGACATAATAAATAATATTATCATTAGCTGACTTATAAATAAGTTTTTACTATTAAGTGTATAAAATAAAACATAAGAAATATCAGGCTCTTGTAAGTTATTCGCAGTGAATGATCAGTTAACACCTTTCTCAGATTTCAAGAAGACTTGTATTTTCATAAAATTAATCATGTTTACTAACCGTGATCTGAGCTGTCAGAATATTTTCTGAATCACATTCTTATTTACACTGCATATTGACAAATAAGTCTGTGTTATATTTACAATTCGTACACACATAATATTTATTATAGATGTAAAATTTCAAAAATCTTTCTACGGAATATAAAGATACCATGAGAAACAGTCTTTGTGATAAGGTCGCTTCAGAAGCAAAACAATGGAGTATTTCCACGGATAGAAAAAAAGATTGCTGAAATTAATTAACAAACAAGAAAGAGAGAGATTTCTATTTTTATTAATGTATTTCTATTTTCAACGATATCAACATATAGCTACAGAATACAAAAGCGCAGTAAAAAAAAAACAGAACCATAGTCATAGTTTCCCCTGGCCAATGCTAAGCCTCTGCTAAAATGAGATAGATATTCATCTCATGCTTTTTGGGGCACACTCAGAAAATAAGTCTCTCTTTCCTGCATGATAAGAGAATACAATATTACAGTGTTGTTTATTCAAAACAAAATAAAATTAATAGGTTGTAACAAACGGTGTTGAAAGGAATATACAAATAGAGGTACAAAATATGAATAAGTGACATTACATTTACTAAATTAAATTTTTTATTACCTCTAAAACACAATTTCAAAACTTATCAAAGAATAATAAAGTTAAAGTGGAGACTAATGATAAATTCAAATGTAGTTATAATCTGGGAAATATTCATAGCGAAACTGGTCCTGAACATATTAAATATTTTTTTATTAGTATTGACACCCTAAAAGTGAACAAATTCACTACAAGAAAGAAAAAAATTGGTTCGAGTAGTAAATCACCTTTGGAAAACTCATGAAACTCCAGCTCAAGAACTTCAGTTTGAAGATTTTCCATGAACTGCCTAAACCCTTCGTATTTGAGTTCATTGGTTCCTTTCTTTCCGAAGAAATGCACAGTGAGAAGTGTGTCTACATTATGACGTCTTTGCAGACCTTGTTCATCGTCAACATACGCCTCTTGCGGTGGCTGTTTTTGTGGGTCAGGCAAAGTCTTTTGGGCAATGTCCGGAGTTTCCTCCGCCGTCTCCTCACTGATACCGCGCTTACCTTTCCAAGCGTAGCTGAATATTTTCTCCATCTGGAAAGTGATAAGGAAAATTATTGAAATCAGAGTACTTGATAAATATTGATTAAAATATTGCGTTCACCGAATAATAATATCTCAGAGCTCATCTTAAATTCATTACGATAATGATGGTATTTTACATTACAGACTTAGTTTCAAAATCTGAAAACCCAGGAATTTACCGATTTGCCCACTTTGTATATTAATAATATTTTGCAAAGGAAAATTTTCTTGCCGCCCTAGTAGAACTGTCTGTTTGTGTTACTCTGTTAGAGAATATAATATTTGTAACAAAAATAAAATGTGAATTATATCAATGCTAGAGATAGTGAAGAATTGTATTCTTTTGTAGCAGCAAACACATTGCATGATTGTTTTGCTTAGCCAATTTAATCAAATTTAAGTCTGTTTAATGTGAATACGTTAGTTTTTTTTTTAAATATATGTACAGTGGAATCTCTACATTCGCCATTAATTTCTCCTTGAAAGCCTAACGAATATGGAATATGACAAATATACAAACAATTTTTCTTATAAGAAATAACTGATAAACAATAAACCTATTCCCAGCCCGTAAAAATGGTTGTTAAAACTTTATATTTATTGTACTATATAGATAAAGCGGTAGAAGCAGAAGAGGAAGGTTATTATTGTTTAGAAGAAGAGTTGCTATCAACTGTAACATCAGGTAATCCCAATTCTGATCATGGGGTCCGTTTAGTTGATGATTCAGTAGCACTTGATTTTACAAAGAACATGTAAAATTTTATCTGTCTTTTTGTCTGTTTTTTAAAACCTTCCTGATGTATTCAATCACATTATTGTTAAATGCATTTATATTGCGGTTCACAATATCAACATTTGTGTGTCACTTTAAATCATATTCTGGACTTTGACCCAATAAGACAGCATTTCATTCATGTAGACTACGATACTAATGTGGCAGACTGCCTAACAGCAGCTAGCCAACACGGCCAGCCGATTGGCGAATGATTGTAGCACAAGTTGAGGTGTTGGGAGTGGCGATGAATAAAGAAAATACTAATGAAGATGTATTTTTTTTTTATCAAACTGTGACAAATATAGAGCTTCCACTTTAATAAAAAATTTACTAATACGAAACAAAAGAAATAATTAAAGACATTCAAAAGATAGACTACAGAAAAATTATTAATTACATTGCAGGAAAAATGTGTGATATACCGGCAGTTATAATATAAATAATAACTGAAGTTCTTTGCACAGGTTTCTAAGAACATCTGATTGATTTATGGCACTTAAAACACCAATTATGTTTGAAATATTCATAGGAAAAACAAATTATATTCAGTTGATACTTGTTGACATGTAACAGTGAATAGTGAACACAAAACCGTTACCATATAAATTAAGCAATTGAAGATATTCATCTGACGGCAGTCGCGGGAAATGAAGACAGACACTGAAAAAGCAAACAAATCAACAGGGACCATGGAAACAATATCACAATGACAGTCTTAAAAATTAAGATAGGGCATACAAAAAGGTAATATTAAACCACACCACACAAACTAAAACAGTTATATCATCTAATGAAAGCCAAGAGATGTCATTGATGTCATGAATTGTGTAAATCCTATAAATCTCAGAGCATTTTCTGTCTGAAAATAGAAGGTATGATAATTTTATATGATATACTAAGCAAACAAGAAACAAGTAATTACACACAAATAACAAGTAAAACAAATTTTCAACAAGATCAGTGTGCCCTTCAAGCCAGGACGATGTGTGCTGCACGCCAAAAAATGCTCCGTTTTGATGTTCGTTTATAACAGCAAATGTTCAAAGATTTCATTCAAATAACTTAATTTCTTATTAGGTTGAAGTTTTAGGTGCATATACTTTTGACCGTATTTTAAAAAATCTAGAATTACTCACTATTAAAAAAAGTATGTTCTATTTTTTAGTACATAGTTTTAAAAGATTTGTCATCAGATTGAATTTGTTAAATCCTTAGTTCCCCATGAATTATTTTTATGAGACTATATATCATGGGTGGCCAAAATATCGACCGTATAGCCATTCCTAGTCGCCTGCGTGATGCTTTGAAATAAGAATTGACGTTAGAAGTCATTATTAATTGCTGGCATTAAAATAACTTATAATTTAGAATTTCGACTAAAGGTGCTTGATGGAACTTCAATATCAATTTTGATTCTGTACTCTTCTAGAAAATTACAAAATTAAAATAACTTAATATAAAATACACTTATATTTTAGATTTGAACTATTACCCTTCTTATGATCGTTTAGCATATACGGTGAGTAGACCGCCACCACTAATTTAAGTAGATAACATAATTCAATAATAAATTATAATGAAATTTTTGAATTAAACCGTTTTTTTATTTATGTAATAAATTTCTTGCTAAACTGATTTCGATGCAGAAGATTTTTGATACAATAAGAAAAGATATGTTATATCTAACTCACAAGAATTGATAGAAGTGATGGATTGCATCATCCCAGTGATGCAATCGTTTTTCTATCTTAAATGTATAATAATGTTTTCCAGAATGTGTTTATGCCCCTGTTAAGAATCACTGTACCAAACAATCAGGCCAAGAGAGTAAGTAAGCTCAGAACTCCAGTTAAGGAAAGACAAATAAAGCAAGACACATATCCATAAACATCAAATGTATGATATGCGCTGGCTATGTTTTGTTTTCTGCTGGTATGTTTGTTGTTTTGCGTATTTTATGTCACAGGTCTGTGGATATGAATGCTCCTTAATAAGAGGATGCGTGGTTCAAGTAGTCTTAATGGTTGACAGATTAATGTTTTATTTCAAAATCAAATCAAACTCACAAATTTGCCAATGTTTTTAGCCACACGACTTACGAGCGACGGTGTATATCGACGAGTCGGCAACATATCTTGAGCTTTTATTTTGATTGGAACACTCGACCCCACCAGCAGCATGAGCTAGTAATATAAATGCAAAACACTGTGAAAAACAAATTCATAAAAAAATATATAAATATTTGAAGGTCTCGGGCAGGGCTGCCAGTCAAATTCCAAACCTTGCAATGCCTCTAAAAATCCCAATTTGGAAAAAATTGTAGAAAAGTTTTAACGGTTAAAGAAAAAATCGCATTATTATTATGATGAGTGCAGCCTAGGGAAAAGAAAGAATCATATTTATAACCATAATTAATAATCAAAATTTAAAACATGTTCAATGTCTATCACAAAAAAATAATATATAATTTTCTTTATTCCATTCTGTCTATATGCACTTAGTTAAAAATATTATGATTTGATTAAAATGCTCTATTGTTTCTTAAATTTCTTATTTTTTAGGTATTTAATCTGTGATTTTATTTATTTAACAACCCTGATTTCGGTGTGGGAATCATATCCTTGCTGAAATTAAATATTTAAATGTTGATTTTTAACTTATAAAAGGATTATGGATACTTGTGAGCAGGGCCTGCTCGAAGATTTCTGCGGATGTGTGCGAGGTGCCTTCGGCGCCTCTCAAAATTAAAACTAAATGAGTGGATAGTGCTAAAATCTTAGTTCAGCGCCTATGCGCCTGTATACGCCACACACTTCGGACATGTCACGAGCCGGCCCTGCTTGTGAGTAAGGATAATTGTGAATTATCTAAATTTAGGAAAGGAATAAAATATGTTGTCACAATATTTATAATATTTTGAAGTGGCATTATCTCCAATATGTTTATTTTCATAATCTGCGAAAGAGCATTTTATTAGTTATTATGAATTGATAAAATTGAAAACTCATCCTCATTGAATGTGTAGAATAGGATAAGATAAAGTAATAAACAATATATTAATAACACAAAATCACTACAGTGAAACATAAATAAAAACAAAACTTCATCGAAAATAAACAGCAAGTTTGTTAAAAAAATATTGTTTGATATTGTTATTCTACAACACAAAAGACACAATAAAAAGTATTAAATCAGGACATCAAAATATTATTTAATAAATTATTCACTCATGGTTCATACAAAGAACTACTAATTTTTTTTCTTTATACGATTTAAGTTTTAAACAATTTTTTTTAGTTATATTCAATGCTGGTCCTACACATTATTTAGCAATGAAGGAGAATCAAAGAACTTTAACATCAACTTGACTGACTGATACTAGGACTTAATTGATTTAATATCCAATTTTTTCTATTCCCGATGTCTTCCTCGCAGTTGTCACATATAATATGTGCCATGAATTTTTCAATTTGTTCATAAAATATCATACATTATGATACTAATAAATTCTTACATAATAATTTATAATGTCAAAATATTGAATAATTTCAAATTTTTTATACAGCCGACTGTGACTCAACACCATAGAGCAACAACAAGGATTGTTGTTGCTCTATGGTGCTTTGGTTCTAATGTTATGCCAATTACTTACGGTGTATGGAAAGTTTTATTACTTGCATATTTTCAGTAACAGATTACTCAAAGTAATTACTTTTGTAGAAGGTCAAAGCATTTTTCATAAAGTGATATTAAGTCAAGTGATTCATGTGATTTAATTTTGGTAGAAAAATCTCTGCAAAAAATGAATTGTGAATAAAAAAATCGGTTTTACGTTGAGAATGATTTAAATATCCATGCAAAATATAATTTGACAAATTTGTTATTCTGTTTGTAATTTAGTGTTTCACTTTTAAAAAAGTATGATCAGACTACATGTGTGATAAAAAATAGTCCCTGATTATTGAACATACTAGAAATTTGATGCGGAGGGGAAATTTCAGTGTTGCCATTAATAAATTTAAATACTCACTGAATTTTTTTAATTAACCCTTCTGCTAAAAATGTTATTTATTAACTAATTGTGAGCCAATAAATTCTAAGCTCTTTGCTAAAAGTTATTCAGATTGAATATTTCAACATTATAATTTTTATTTTCTATTTTGGTGAATATCTTCCAAAAAGTAAATAACAAAAAAGGTTGAATACATTGGATATGTACACACATGCAATGTTGTAAATATATATGGATCAGTCGCCAGCTGTAGTTTAGTTTGTTAGAGCTTGCTCTACCGATCAGGCGGGTCTGGGTCCGATTCCCAGGAAAGTCAATGTTAAGTTTAAATTTCAGACCTAAGAAGTGGGTGTTTGTGATTTCAATTCTCCTTGAGTTGATCTCGCGTGACATACAAAAAATTCTTATCGTGTTTATCTTGTATGATCATTCTACATCAGAAATTGGGAGCATCGGCATTAACAATTTTTACACAATTGTAATGACAAATGATTTAAAAAAAATAATTCTAGAAAATTCATAAATTTATAAAAAAATAGAAATGATTATGTATAAGTAGATACTTTCATCACAAAAGTCATTTTCAAATTTATTTAAGAATGTACGTGATAAGGTTGAATTTAATAATATGACATGGTTGAAAAGCTAAAGAAATTTTTGAAAGGACAATAAATAATTTTTGATTGTGAAATCGATATTTTTGTAGGCAATACTTTTCAATGAAAGTGTATTCTATTTACACAATTACAATGTTAGTTGAAGTCAAAGTTGAACATAAATTTTAACAAATTTGATTTATTGGATTAAATCATTATAAAAAAAATGCATGCATGGATGACTAATTATCAATACCCCCTGTTTTGTGATGTTAAGCTCGATGGGTTCAGATTTAATTGTTGTTCACATGAGGGTTTTAAAATGTTCAAAGAAGCCTGTGCATTTTTGTCAAACATATCTTACATACATTGGATGAAGATTATCAACATGTTCATAAATTGTAAATGTTTGACAGTCTATATCGTACAAAACAAATTGGTTTCTGTGAAATTAGTATGTAATGCTAAAAAAGTGAATGATATAGAGACTTGGCAGTGAAGCGCGATCGCTCTTCTGCCCGGACGACATTTATATTAGAAATATAATTATGTGAACACAACAAAAATGCACAGGCATTGTTATGCGGACGGGATAGTTTTCTTCTGACTCACTGCTTGTGCACTCTTTTCATCCAAATCATCTCGCTTTTTCATGGAGCCACCCATCAGACGCGTGATCTATGTTATAAGGCCAACAATATGAACAAAAGAAATATGCCAATAACAAAAAAAGCGCATAATAAAAGGTATGTAAATATAGTCACTGTCCTATCTCCCTATTCTCTTTTGGATATCAGTTAAGATAAAAACAGTAATAGTATTGTTTTTCCAAAGATTACTTTGATGTCGATCAATATCACTGCTATATTTTTATGCAGGAATGAGGTCAGGATGCTTCATAGAACCTCAAATATTACACAAAGAAATCATGGTAAGATCGGTTTTTCTACTAATATTACCATTAATCTATAACATCATAATAAAGTGGACGAGAATAGATTTTGCATAAATGGAAAAATCTTTTGAGTCATCAGCGCCTTCCATTTTCTTCTTCACAAAAAAACTCAAAGTCATAATGCAGGAACCTGTATAAATATTTCAAAAGACAAGCTTGAGGATAAATGAATACAAGTTTGGAAGCCCAGAAGTATTTCCTAATAAATGATGCTCAACTAGGGTATCCAATCCCGGAGCCTTTTTGTGATCCCGGGATTTCTGGATTGATTAATTTTCAATCCTGGGATTGGGCACTCAACGTGAAATCGTGTATAATTTGAGAAAAGGTTTGGTGACTGGTTTTTTTTTAGGGATCGCAAAATTGGACTGGATCCCGGGATTGGAGACCCTATGCTCAACTATTGTATGTCTTAGGTAAATAATTAAAATTGGTATTTCATTACTGTTGTAAATAACCGGCGGGTCTAGCCCAATATGTTTTTGTAATACACAAAAAATTGGGAGCATTATTTAATTCAGAGCTTGTGGGTAGAAGTATTTTATATACTATTCTCTTTTCACACCGACACTTACATCCTGATTTATTTATTTATTTTCATCCATTAAACCCATCAATTTATAATACATGATAATGACAGCGAGGGCAGAAATATAAAATGGAGCATATTTGTCACAGTGGTTGTAGAAGTTACACCTTTTTAATTTTGAAATATAGAACAGATTTTAAACAACTCCAAAGTTGAGTAAATGCTCATAAAAAAGTAGCATCTTTGCAACATTGAAAAAAAATGTTATATTATTATAAATGTTGATATTATACTAGTCTGCTTTGACTTTATATAATATTTACCACTGATTACTCTCGGTACCATCAAAACTACGATACATCAAGAAACCAATGGTGGGAAATGTTTTGAATTTGCTTTTTTTTTTTACACATATAAAATATCATGTTTCAACTATTCGGCTTCCTTCAAACCGCTATTGAGATTGAATAAACAAAAGTTATTACTTACAACAAGAAATTCGTTTTTATCGACACGTTGGTTGCCATCTGTGTCAAACATGTTGAAAGCTATGCGGAAACCAGACTGAGGCTCTGAAAATTAAAAAAAAAATACTTACAATTTTAATGCAACATTTAATGAGAGCCAAATGTCACAGTTTTATGTAATATAATATTATCCTTTTGCAGACGCGTACATTATTACACGATATTACAATTTTATTACAGAGCGACGCAAACTTGTTCTACTCTGTTTATAAACGTATAAATTTCTTGACCCGAGCACAGATATGGCGTTCTAAACAGAATTGGTTGGTCGGCAGTCAGTGACCTTCTTGTGCTTACTGGCAAGAATTAAATATGTAAGATTTTTTTTTTGTAATGTTGTCCACTCGCAATGTGAATCATATGGATTGTTAACAAAACTTACCTCAACAGAAATTGTTCTATGAGAACTTTTTGTTCACTTAACCCTCCAATGACGAGCGTGACCATATGGTCACAGTAAACACCGTTGTCTATTGATCCCACTATTCATCCTTTTTCTACCTGAATATCGTTGCTTCACACACATACTTTAGTAAGTCATCAGCCACGGGGACAGAAACGGCCACCAAAAGCGCATGCGATTTTTTGAATTTCAGTTTTTTTTAATGGACTTTTTGAAACTGTTAGTTATTTTTTTATTAAACCATAAAATTATTTACAGTTCTTTTGCTAATATATTTGTATTGAAATTATGTTGATCTAAAGAGGTCATTGTAAATATTTAAAAAAAAAACACGTTTAGCTATATTTCAACCCCGAATTTTTGCGTGCCCATACAGTCACTTATGTCCGTACGCAATATTTTTTAAAATTTTTGTTAGGGATAAAATTTATCCGTGACTTCAATATGGCATAAAAAATATTTTTTTTATCGAAAAAAGCTCTTCTCTCTGGAGGGTTGATCTAATTTTCAAATACACCGATGGGGCTAAGACAGAGCTTGGGATAAGTAAGTAAACAATAAGTGATAAGTAAGTACTGCAACCAAAGCCAGCGACATTCACCACTTTTTAATATCATATATTTAAAGTCATTCAAATCAAAATACATATAACACCTACGCCCAAGACCAAAATGACAAAATGAAAATATCAACAATTTGTATTTACTTTACCAGTACTTGAATTTGTTTGTTCTGATTGTTAAGCATAGTTCTTACTGGTAAACTACGAAGGCTGACTTTGTTGTAGGACAAATTATTGGAAATAGTGTGTGTGGTGGTAAAGATTAAGCAACATTCCTTTGCTCATTTATTACAGAGAAAAATATCTTTAAAAAGATAGATGAGATTAAAAAGATTGTTCTGTTTATACTAACAAGGTATCTTTGTGTTCAAACCTGACAGATCTGAGTGATCTGAGAGCGGTTATAAATCTTTTATTCAAATTTCGTTTATTATATAAAAAAAACAAATGAGATAACTATGAACATGCTCATACATAATGAGTAAATTATAATGTGAGAAGTAATTTGAATGAGTGCTGGTATTGTAGCGAGATGATATCACAATTCGTTCACCCATTTACAGTACTTTTTTTTCGAGATCAGGAGAAAAACATACCGATTCCTATTGTGGACGGCGTGACCCTGAATTAAATGGCATTCCAGAAATCAGACTGACTCAAGGAATCAATGACCTCATGTTATGATATCAATTTGAATGTGTTAGTACTTTATCAAACTCTCCAAGGTCAGAGGGACTGTACGCACAGTTCTCAGTTGTATTGAAAAATTAATGAAATTAAAGATAATTTTAACTGATTATTGCTTATATTTGTGACCCATATTTAATCACTTTTAAGGTGTCAACTGCTAACTCTAGAAGCCATTATATTTAACTCTATTTCTTTAATTAAAAAGTAAGCAACGAAAAATAAATAAAAAATATTCTGTGTCATAAAAGCTTATCTTTAATTTCTTGTAATCTTAGTTTCCAAGGAAAAAATAATGTGTGTTGAGAAAACCAATTATTCATTAGTTTTTACAAACGGATTTGTCAATAGTGGCGCCATCTATTATATATGTCATCGTATGAACCTATTGACATATATATACAGTGATAGATTACATCAATATTCATAGTAAGAATGTAAGGTTTTTTGAAGAATACAGAGTGCTGAGAAAATAGTATCTGGAAACATGTTAGTGTTTCCTACGATGATTTGCAATTTATGGATAGCTATTTCGGTGGGCCCGTGTCACAGTGAACGGCGTTGTTAACTTCCGTGGCGAATCTCACAGGTTCCAATTTCAGGACAAACAGTATTCTTTATATCAATTTCTGTTTGACGGTGTGGGTGTATTTTTAAGATTAAAGCATCCCTCTCATCCTCCCAGTCCTAAGCCTCCTTCCTATTCTCTTCGAAAATGAGAATTCAAGCAACTGAGTAATGAGCAGTTTTTGTGATACCTCCATTAGGAAGCCATATGCTATACATTGGGTGGGGACATTTTTTTTGGCAGAATAACATGTATTAAATAAACAGACATATAAAACCAATGTAATTTTTAGATACATTTAGTTATTTTAACCAGTTGTGGAGTCATTAGTTTTTCAGGAATTTTAGCGATGTTAGAGAAAAATAATTTAAGATATTAAAAAAATATTAGTCTATTCATAATATCGATTGGTGAAATGTACTAGAATGATCTGATGGTATACAGATAGCATATGCAAGTCAAACGGAAATGATTGAAAAAATGAATTCAGAGTCTGTTTTTAATTTAAAGCTGGAGTCGAAGTAGACTGATTTTAATTTGTTCGTCTTCACACAAATGGTTGTTATTCAATTGCTCACCCTCTCTTTCTCGGAAAAGGAAGAATGGAAGTGAGGAAAAGACATCTCATTAGCCAATCGATTTCACTACACATTGTTTTAAGAATTAGATGGATGAGAGGAAATTTGAAAACTGATTCATAAATCAAGACCACATAAACTGCTATTGGATAGGAAAGAAAGCCATAGGAATGCGATACATGCTAGACCCCTCAAATGATCCCTGTATGAAATTGTAGTATCAATTCAAGTGTATTTCAATTCAATAATTGAAATAAACTTGAATTCGTAAATGTTAAAATATTATTGGTATGAAAATAAATAAAACTTACTTGTCAAGATGGAAAGCAGGAACAGGTATTCCGTGTATGATACTATTCCTGTAACAAAAATAAAGTATTATGATCTGTCAGAAAAGTAAAAAAAAAAAAGCAAACACAAATAAAGTTGATTTAACATTAATAATTTTCTGTTATTTCAATAATCCATTATAGTACTTAAATTACAAAAAAATTAATTGACATGTTGTTAAAATTGTGAAGTCCCTACTCTATATAAAAAAAGAGAGATTGAGCAACTGGGTAACAAGCGGGTCTCGTGCAGATATTTCTGTTGAGATAAACTCCATTAAGGGTCCATATGCTCCACATTGGAAGTGGACATATGGACCCTTAATGTAAAAAGTAAAAAATAAAAAACGTTTCAAATTATATTTTAACAATTTTTTTGTAACACGACTGACCGTTAATGCTAAATTTATCTACTTATGGTATCACATACAGATTACAATACCATATTGATAAATAATATATTTGTCAGCATTTTTCCTTCTCATAATGGAGTTCTATCTACTAAATGAATTTGAGTAATATTTTATTGATAGTTTCGTATCTATGATCATGCATTCTATCTCCACAACTACTAGGGCATCCAATCCCGAACCCTTTTTGTGATCCCGGGATTGATAATTTTTCTCGGCTATTGTGAAATCCTGGGATTTTTCAAACAATTTCATGTCGATTTCAAAAACCTAGGAATTTACGGATCTCCCAAAATTAACGCAGTGAGAGGTTTTTTAGGCCTTCCGAGAATTTCGAATCCGAAAACTCAAGAATTTACAGATTTCCCGAAATAAACTAAAATTTGGAACCTTCTTTTTTTTAGGCTTCGCTCAACTTTCTCTAATTTTCTCAACCCCGGGATTAGTACTGTCACAAGCCCAGGATTGGAGGCCCCAACGCATACGACCATCGAAAAAAAGGTCAAGCAACTCAGTAGCAAGCAGCTTTCGTACAAAAACTTCAGTTGAAATAAACTACATCAGAAGTCCATAGTTTTAAAAGAATAGTTGAACACTTCAGAGTTACGGTTGTTGAATCTTAAACAAAAATGAAGTTGAGGGAACAGGAACAAGGGATAAAAATCCTCAATCAGGAAAAAAATGATCCTCAATCAGGGAAAAGGGATAAAAATGTTACACCCAAATACGGACAGTCATAAGCTCCTTTTCCAGGAAATTTTGGAAATAAATAGAGCACAGCTGCATAGTCTTCCGATTTTAAATGAAATATTAAACCTTCCGGGATCTCCACTTCTATACCCTATATAATCATATAATCATAAAACCTTTGCCGACAAACAAATAATATAATTCTTGAAACTACTTACTACTCAAATCTGCTGGCATTCCCATGAGCTTATTCTTTTCGCCAGCAATGGCTTTGGACTCAGTGATGCATTTATTTCTTATATAAACACGAAACTTTCATTTACTAAGCGTCAGTTCAAGTTCATCCGTGGACTTGAACGCCTGAAGATGCCGAAAGGCGAAACCCGGGTCGTTAGTGGAAAAAATCTGTGAGAATGTACATAGTTTGAACAATTCAAATTTAATATTGAAATACCACCAAGCACCTTCAGTCGAAATCTTAAATTAAAAATGAAGTTATTCCTCCATTCGTTTGTGATAGGACTTCCATCTTTCGGACATTAATCTTGATGGGCGTTCCCGATTTTGGTGACATGACGCAATATGTATTGATTGAGTAATGGGTTTTTGATGTGGTCGTATTATAATCAAATAATGTATCATTAAAAATGCGTAATCAGACACCGGCGATGCAATGAAGACATTGAAAAATATTATTATCATAAATTGGTGTACATCTTTGACACCTTCACTTTCTCTCTACGACGGACTGTCAAATAAATATTGGAGGTGCATCCATGTAATCGATATTTTTATGTCTCACTTATACTGCCAGTGAGTATCAAACATTTTACGAGAGGGAAAAGTTGAAAATTTCAAAGATGTTCGCAACTAGAAACTACTAAAAGAATATCCGTCATACCGCCCAAGGATGAAATAAGAATTCAGCGAGAAGTAAACTATCTTTTTTGTACACACCTTTTTACGTCCAAATATACATTTTTAATTTGATGCTTCACTTAAAAATACCTAGAGATTTTGCAAGAAACTAAAAAGTTTTTGATCGTAAAAAGTATTTATGTAAATTAATCATAGCAAACCGTGATTTATTTTCATTCGTCCATTTAAAAAAAACGCGAAAAAATTGTACTTTCAATTTCTAACCTACTATTTACAACCATTTCCATGGATTATCATAATTAAGTTATTTTTCGAAAACCAACAAATGGTTGTGGGTTGCGGAGACTCGCCGATGGATAACGCAATTGGAGTACGCGGGGAGTGAACATAGTTATTATTCCATACAACTTTAGAGAGAGTTAATTTACTTACGGTAGTAATAATGATTTTAAAAGGGGGACATCACTTGTCACACCTAGCTACACAACAGTTAGAATAAAATATTGTCTAGTATTATAAATTAATTTCCACAAAGTTACTGCTGAATCCGTCGGAAATAAATAAAACTACAGTATAATGATATTTGATGTATTATGCGAATCACAAACATTAGTTGTTTGATACGTAAATTTAAACCATACACAATGTGTAGATTATGGTCACCAGACGACGATAAAACACTTACTTACTGAAAAATAAATATTTTAAAAATAGAATTTTGCAATCAAAATAAATCAGATTAAACCACTACATAAAAAAACCATAGACATTTTTTCTCGAGCACATTAACCCTCCAGAGACGAGAGCTTTTTTCCGATAAAAAAATATTTTCTAAGCCATATTAAAGTCACGGATAACTTTTATTCCTATCCAAAATTAAAAAAAAAAAAACGCAAAGTCGTTGTATAGAAACCCCGTATGACTATATGGTCATGCTCATCTTTTTATTACCGTGTAAGAGTACGGACAGTAGTAAGGACAAAATTGACAGTATGGGCTCGCGAACATTCGGGGTTGAAATATGATTTTTTGAAACGTGATTTTTTTTTAAATATTTACAATTTGACATCTTTAAATCAACATAATTTCAATACAAATATATTAGCAAAATAACTGTAAATAATTTGATGTTTTTATAAAAAAATAACAAACAGTTTCAAAAAGTAAATTAAAAAAAACGGAAATTCAAAAAATCACATGTGCTTTTGGAGGCCGTTCCTGTCCCCACGGCTGATGGCTAGCTGTAGTCCGTACCCTTCTTAACCAAATATGAGCAATAGCAACGATATTCAGGTAGAAAAGTATGAATAGTGGGATCAATAGACAACGGTGTTTTGTGTGACCATATGGTGACGCTCGTCCTTGGAGGGTTAAAAAAAAATAGCTCTTCATCGACCTAACGGAGCGCACCACAGTTTGAATGTATTAGGTAAATAGCTTTTAATGATAAGTTAAGCTCGATGTAATCGAATTTATCTGAGTGACAGCTTTATCAAAAAAATGTTAATATGTTTTACGTCAATGTACCGCAACGGAGATAAAAACATGTTTCGTTTGTTTCACACGAAAATATTACACGGTCACAAGATTATAATCAATTGATAAAGTATACGAATGAAAAAAAAAAGTATTAGGAATATACAACCGTTACGTTATAATAAAATTCTTAGCCACTAACACAAAATGAAATGTCCATATACAAAATATTATAATAAAGTATGCTCGCAATTTGGAGCGTATGAACATCCTATGAGCTTATCTCAACAGAAACTTTTCTGCGAGAACAGATTGTTACTCAGTTGGTCAGCAGATTATTTGAAAAATAGTAAGTAAAGAAGGATGTATAGCTAGGAATGAACTGGGGATTGTGAATCTCCGTTAGAAATCATAGACACCCATAAATCGATCGAAGAAACAATTTTAGAGTGTCAGCAAGGGATTCGAACACGGAATTTAAAGGCTTTGACCAGACGGACAAAAGCTCGCAGAGATAATTACTTCCATTTTTAATGGGCAACGATTTTCTTAACAACGCTACAAAAAGTTAGAATTATAGTATTATATGTTTTAGGTTTATTATAGCTGGAGGCATTCTATCTGAAAGTAATATTTTATTTAGCTTTATAACTTATATTGGCATGGTGGACTATTTCAACTTTTTATACAAAGTAAAACGGTCAGCGGTGAAATAAGTAGAAAACACACGTCTTTAGAGAAGTTAAAATCTTAAAACAATAACATATTTTGTAAAGGCTTTAGCTCTCAGTGTATTCAAGCTGAAAGCTGGCCAAACGGTCCAATGGTAATAATACGTGTTAAATGTCTTACCTTTGTCTCTTAGATTTCTGAACATCTGCGAAGACCCTTGTTTAAGCGAAGGCGTAGAGTCGCGCAGCTTTTCGATCTCTTTCATCGTCAGGTTCTTCCTCTTCAATCGGGCTGAAGAAAAAAAGACTATGAAACAATCCGAAAATAATATATCAAGAGGCAGGGAAACTTCCTGTGGATACAGCTTCCTGTCTCCATCCGAAATGAATTATGTGTTTAAAATTAGATTTTTAATTAAACAATGCAATGAAGAGCGCGTATATTATAGTACGAAATCCATCAGATTTTTACCAATACAGTAATAAAGATCCGGACCGGTTCCGTCCATCGCGGAAGTATAGATGTATTGTCAATTGACTCAGCCGTAAAAGCGTTTCTTTATATTTTTATAATGGGATTCCCTCAAAGATTAACTAACACCAATACAAATTAAGAGATTCATACACTTAATTTAGTTATATTAAGTATCACTTTTAGGGTGTTCACTGTCAAGTTGACAATGTTCGCAATCAGCGAAACCGGTCCTGACCTATTAAATAAAGTGGAATAAAGTACAAAGGAATATTGTGTTTTTATTAATATATTGAGTATTTCGATATCAAATCAAAACAATTCATTTCGCACGTCTAATGAACGAATTTAATGGAAAAAAATGGCTGAAAAATGTTATATTCTTGAAAAAGTAATTTTTTAAAATGTTCATCGGTTGATAATGCTCGTGGTAACCGAAACCGGTCCAGATTTGTAATTAAAAAATGTTGAACTGGAATTGAAATATTGTTTTAGTTTTTAATATAATGCATTTCATCCAAGAATCGACATGAACATGATTCTAAGTGATTTTATAAATGTATTTATTGCATGGCTGACAATTAAATCGAGTTCGTTTTATCTAAAAACATGAAGGCAAAATATACAAGCATTACTCGATTTTACCAGAATCAGGATTATAGCATATAATTTAGGATTTATTATTTCAATTTTTTGTTGTTTTGTCAGATTTTTTATTTTCATACCTTTACCATCTGATTTTTCATTTCATTATACATACTAGTTAAGTTCCGATTTCAATAGAGAACAGATTCATAGTAATTATATTACCAACGGAAATATTCTTGAAAAATCTGTGTCTTGGTCTTTATTCAGTTTCTTATTTATAAGCGATAAATTAAAAAATCTAAAATCAACAAGACTTAAGACCATTTTGTTCCAGTTTAAACAGGCGGCGAATAATTTGAATTTCGAACGTTCGCGTGTCTAGGTCGCTTGGAAAATAATGATTCACGCGTCTGCCGTGCGAAAGTGACGCGAGAGAAATGCGCGGAACTCGGCGGAGTGAAGTGAGACGCGATCTCTCCCTAGCGTGAGCTTTTTTACGCGCGAAAAAACGACGCGGAAGTGACGGACGTCGACTTTTTCGGCGGGAAGAAAAACAAACGAGCGGCGACAGTGGCGGAAGACGCGGCGCGGCTTTAGCACGTATATTTGAAGCTAATTTATGACACTGAGATTGAATGCCACGATTTTTCAGAAGGACTGTCATTGTGTTGCAAATAAGTTAAATGTATCATATCGTCTGGTTAACTTTAACTTGCACACTTCTCGACTGCGATTGAGATTTTTTTTAGATAAGACATTACACTGAATGAAAAAAAATAGTAATAAATTAACAAGATAAAATCAATGTCATTAGGTTTCATTTATCAAATGAGAATTTTGTTCAATGATTAAAAACTTGCAAATGATTGAAAGTCCAGGCATCTTTACAAATTACTCTAGAAAACCAGAGATAATAAAATAAGACTAGCTGTAAGCCCGTTGCCCAGCAACGTGAGATTTTTGTTGCATTGTGTTTAATTTTATTTAGTTTAATTTAATTTAATTTAATTTTAATTTATTTTATTTCATTTAATTTAATTTTATATTATTTCATTTTATTTTATTTAAAAAAGTGGAGACTGAAAGGTGTGAAATCTGTTCGGACGGACGGACATACGGACATTATCGACTATTAATATATAGATTATATTCATTTGCTGTTGAAATTTGCGCGTAAAAAATAATTTCAACAAAATAGATTAATCAAATAATATCATATCACAATAATTGTAATGTTATACAATTCGTCGTTCTGGAATTTATAAAAAAAAAATACACTTATTTTAAATCAAACGTGTTTTTGGTCAATTTTGCTTAATGCCTTAACGCAATTTACTGAAAAAAAGAAAATATTAATTTCGCGTATTAGTCCATAGATCACAAAAAAGATTAAATTAAAAACATAATACATTTTTTTAAATATTAATTCCTTAACGAAGAATTTTGTAGTAACAATAACGACCGACTAGTAGTGTAACCTGTTATGATTATAATATACGATTATAAAATTCTTACAACAGAATTTATTTTATTTAAAAAAAAAATACCTCCCAGAATAATCAACAGTTAGTTAAAACCTTTTAAAAGTGAAGATGGAAAAAAAGTGGTCATCGAAAGACAAGTCGCAATCGACGACAATAGTATTCCATGTTCATGAGAGTTATTTTGTAACACTCGGATAGTGCAAATTATGTAATTAACATATTTCCTGCTGGTTCCGGTGTTTAATGAGTTAACTCATTAAATTATAAATCCCTGAGACCACAACACACGACTCTCTGTCCGCGTTTAAAAATTCGTCTCAAAGAGAGACCCAATCAATCTTACGCGCGCTGTAAAAATAAACGAAAAAGGCCACCGAAATGTCTAGGCTACGCCTCTGAACACTTTTGCAACATGTCTCATCTTCCAATTGCATGTATTTATTTATGCTTTGTGTGAAAAATGCCACGCTCTCGGTCCGGGGCTGAAACGAATTGACAGTAATGAAAACAAAACACCGAGTGGATGTATTCTCACATATTGCCGAGAAAAAAAAAACAAGCCCTCGGGCAGCGGTAAAGCAACGGGGTTTAATTACTGAATGGAGTCGATTTTAATTACCTACCAAAAAAGAGTAAAGAAAAAAACCTTTGAAGGACAGGCGGAATCGATTTCCGGGAAAGCTACGCTGTACCGAAAATATCTGCACCACGATTACAATTTCTCGAAAGAAAACAGTCTAAAACTGATAAAATTTTTCATTATGTATTGTAGTCGTTCTTGCGTCAATTTTAGAGCGTACGGAATACGAAATGACGAGGATGGAGAATCTAAAACTGATGTTTTACGAAGTCATTTGAGATTAAAACGAGATGAAAAAACATCACAAATACTCATGTCCAATCCAAGATCTTACATGTTGAATAGAAACACAAATAAAATAAAATGCCAGACCACGAGGCCGACAGAAAATATATATGAGGATTTTTCAGAATTAAATACAAGTAATATATTTAAAGACAAGGTATATATTTTTCGGTGTCCATTACAAAACATTTTGGACTTCATTTATTTAGATCCAAACGTAGGACAACCAAAAAACTAAGATAAATATTTTTAGGAAATATCGGTAACCGGCAAAGCTCCGAGCCAGTTTGAGCAGTAGCGGATTATCCCATAAGCGCAAGAGGCGCGCGTTTGGGGCCTCCAAATCTTGGGAGCCTCAAAAATAGTATATATTATAGAAAACCTTACATTTTAATTTCAGTTTTCAGTATTCATTATTATTCTACGAAGACGTTTGTAGCACTTTGATATTATTCGAAAAGCAGAGCCTCCAAAATTTATTGCGCCTGGGGCCTCCAAAGTGCTTAATCCGCCACTGAGTTTGAGCATTGATTTCGAGTGACTTTTTAATTTAAATAAAATTGTAGGTATAACGAAAATAAAAGTTTTAGCAATTTTCACTTTTAGTCTGGTAATTTTTCCGGTAAATTTAATAGCATACTTTCAAATACGTTATAATTTAAGTATTTTATAGGTTATGTCAAATTTCATAATTCACATCAAGGAAATCAATGCAAAAATGAAATACAACTGAAGTACCGCGACAGCGTTACCTCTTCTTTTGAAAATTAAAATTGGATTAGAAATACTCACGCCTTGGCTCCTGCTCCACGACCGACTCGAGGAAGTCTTGAGGAGTCATATAGAGCTGTCCATCGCACTCCACCGAAGCGAATTTGATGAAGCGCCGCTCTCGGGATGTCAGCTTGACGGCTCGCACAAGAGGATCATCGTGCTGAAACAAGCAACAGATACATTGTTCGATTAATTGTATTTAAGTTTAATTTATAAACAGGAGTAACATTTAGAATAACAATGGAGCAATTCCATGAATTAATATATGGAGAGAATTGGATTCAAAGTTCATGTATCACAAATAGTTCATTCGTTTGTTATCAACCGAGTGTGCTTGATTGACTTCGACATCAAATTAGACTTCTTCAAACATTGAACACTTATATTTATTTATTTAATAATTTCTATAAGCTTTCCTATAAGTTCGAGTTCATCACCACAGGATAAAGGAAAATATTTTTATAATGGGTAGTTTGATTGATAAAAAAAATGCTTTCAATACGGGTTGGATAGTTGGATAATAAAAACTAATATATTTTTAAAGGTTCGGTTGGCCCATGATTGTAAGGAAACACACAATTAATGGCTTTTTTATTCGACAATTTTGACATACAACCAAATATAACCAAAGCTGATTAAGTTATATATGCTGTACTGCCCAATTTGATAACAGTTTCAGTTATCGAAACATGCTAAGGGCATGTAACAGGATTTATTTATTTAAAATAATGAAATTATATTGTGCTTAAAGGTGAGTGCAGTGGTCTACAGCGACACCTATAATCAAGACAAATTATTAAATGCCTCTCATAAAACGTGAATGTATTTGATTTTGTTGACGTTTAATATTTTTTTCAAAAATAAATAGTGTGTTTTAGTGAAGGTGCGATTTTATATTGAAATAATATAGGAGGTCACTGCATAAGCACGCCGCTGGCTCCGTTATTTTTTTACAAATTAATTTTATTAAAATATGTATAATAAATAAGGGATGCTTAACTCAACTAGGATGTTTTGAAAGATTTATTAGGCTATATTCTATCAATTACACGAATGTTTGTAAATAAACCATTTAATTATTTGTCTTAATTATACGCTCGTCCTTAAAATATATATTTAAATATTGAATTTCAAATACATATTAAAATTAAAATTTATTCACAGCATTCCAAATCATATGTTTGGAAAAATGTACATTTTGGAAATTTTCTTTTAATATGCATTTGTTATCTATGAAATATCGTCGGACAATAACGATCGCTGGAATGTACATACTGTGACGTTAAACATATTCGATATATTTAAAGTTATTTTAGAGAATGTATAATATTATTGTCGAATACATACTTAAATTTTATTAGATTTCTAAACACTGAAGTTTCTCAGAATAGTTTAGTTTTATTTGAAAAAAGTACGTATGTATACAAAAATAAAGTATGCACAGTTTAGACGTAAGGCGCAAATATATAAGATTTAAAAAATATTTATATTAAAGTGCGCGATTTCAAAATTGCTGATATTTTAGTTGCTTAAAGACATCCAGCGTATCCAGTGCATTTTTTCCCCATGTAACGTGGTGGAACGGCGTTCCTGTACCTTTTTTTTTGGCATTTTTGATGTTTCAAAAAAACATTTGTACTTATTATGTTTGGAAAACTTTTGATTTTCGGATCTTGTCTTGATGTGTTACGCTGTCCGATAATTGTCAGAACTAAGTCTAAGATTACAATATCTGAACTGTGATGTCAATTTGAACCATTAAATTACAAATAAAAAAATAAATGCTCTGGTTCAAGTATTTGAAGAGAAAAAAAGACCCTTTTACAAATGTGCTGCAGCTGCTGTAGGCAATCATATAGTTTGAGCAATTTAATAACAAGCAGTTCTCGTAAAAAAACCACTGTTGAAAGACTTCCATAAGGAATCCACATGCACCACATAAAGATCGGACATGGATTAGAAAAAAAAATCTTGATAAGAAGTGAATTCCAGCAACTTGGGACTATATCAATTATCGCTCTGTGCTTTAGCGAAAAATGGTCATTAGTGCAATATTATATACGGTAGCCACTGTTAACTGTTAAAAAAAAAGTCTGTTGATGATTAATTTCATTAAAATTATCAACGGTTTTTTAGATGAAAAATGTTTAGAGCACCTAGCATTTATATGAAAATAAATATTACTGCGGAAATGATATTGACATTTATACAAGAAATCATAGCGCCAGTGTTATTAGGCTGCGTCCGGAATGTGTTCCGGTTGGACGAGGAGCGGTCTTAATCTGATGGAGATGAAATTCGCGAGATATTAAATAAGAATTCCAGAGACGGCGCGTCAATATGCGTTGCTAAATCTTCACAGAACGATTGTTTAGTCTACTTCAAGACCAGAGAGCTCAAACTGTGGTCCCCCATGTAGCAGTGACGCACAACCTTTTTTTAACCAGCAATTACTGACATAAATTTAAAAAAGAAAACATAACCCTTTTGCACTCAGTAGATTATTTCAACAATAAAACTTGCGTTTCATTCTATCGTTAGCTACATACACATTTTCAGATAAAGTGTGATAGAAAGTCGATTTGTTTTTATAACATACATATATTCGTATAGAAATGGCTGAGACCGATTTATATAGTAATTATGATCTGGATTTTTTTTTATCAATGAAAATTCGATTTGAGGCCCAACACCACCAGCATGTTGGCATACGACTGTGACGGCCAGTGAATTAATGTATATTATTTGTAAAAAAACCTGCGCAGAAGCTGTATATGAAATATATGGCGCATTGCCACATCTTTTAGTGCAGCATTTTGTTTCTATCTTTAAAAAAAAATTGACTCGTGTGGGTTTGAAAATAAAACACTTGTATATTTTCTGGTGCAGACGCGTTCGACGGTACAGTTAATAATTCGATTTTTTATAGTTTGTCTGCATGTGTGGCAACATAGACAACACGCTGCCGGTTTACATAGTATAATCAAACCTCTTTCGCAGATCGTTTTATTAGTGCTCAATATTTTTTTCAGCCGTGTCTAACCGTATAGTCGAGATATCAAATCGCGGTAGTCGATGTTATAAAAATCCATTCAGAAAAATTCAGTCCAAAACCAATCAAGATAATAGGTGTCTAGCAAATTTACTCCAATGCAAGTTTCTAATTAAAAACCAGGGCTGTGGAGTCGCGTGAAAAAAAGACGACTCCGACTCCGAAGAAATTTTTCAATATTTTCATTTTAACTTATATATATAATATGTATAAAATCAGATCATCTTTAGTCAGTCAAGCATGAAATGTTAACACTTAAGAATATTTTGTTTAAATACACATTATTAAATATATTTTTCAAAATATAAAGAGCCGCTCATTTTTCACGACTCCGACTCCACAGCCCTGCTTAAAACATATATTACTAATTAAAATATAAATGTCAGCTAGTAAAACATATAGTTGAACATTGATTTATCTATAGACAATAATCTCGTATCGCCATAATATCATTTTGTTACCTGTCAAAAA
This sequence comes from Himalopsyche tibetana, assembly GCA_030503985.1. NCBI lineage: Eukaryota > Metazoa > Arthropoda > Insecta > Trichoptera > Rhyacophilidae > Himalopsyche > Himalopsyche tibetana. The sequence continues at coordinate 19,034,205 of JAPJYX010000010.1, read as the reverse complement.
TTAATAGAATTATTGATCAATACTTAAGTTTTAATGGAAAATATTTAAACCTTCTTATTCATTTGCTAAATCCGATTCCTATTTCGAGTATATTACGTATAGAATATGGAGCTTGCAAGATTCGCTGTATTTTGCTATTTATAACCCATATTTAGAGGTGCGTCGATACTTGCGCGATTTCGGCTGGAAAAACACTAAAAAAGCGGCATTCAACTTGACCAAATTACCTTTTCGTGTTTTTCCAACCGAATTTGCGCAACTATAGAGCAGGCTTAAAATGGTCATCAGCTTTTTTTTATGACCACGGAAGCGGAATTCATCCAGTTGAAAGACGACAAAGGCATTATTCTCCCGAAACACCCGTGCCACGTGTTTGCACGAATTTTATACTTAATTTTAAGTAAGGCGATATTAAGACTTGCTTAGTCTAGTATTTAATCTACCAAAACCACGGTGCCCGCAATTATTTGTTTTCGAAGATTAGTACATCTGAACGTTCGTGTGCGGCATGACTAAAACAGATTTGAACAAGTACATCCCTTATGTAAATCGTAAAATATTGCCATTATGGTACACCGAGAACATGGTTTGTAATACGTTTTGTGGACGAATTTTCACGATTAGTATTTTTTATCGAAGTGAAATAATTAATTAAGGTACCATAATGAATTCGTTTCTCGGACACATGCCACAACTACTTAACGACGGTATACATGTTTCACTTTTTCTCCTGTTCACGGGCGGCTAGATGCGATGACGGTCTAATGATCTGTCTGCCAGCGAAAATTCGAATCATTTACGCAAGACAAGGGGGACTGGTCAGGCGGATATCATTTTTGGCTTTTAACAAGACGCAGCGAATTATTTTTACTTTGAGTTTTGTTATTTTTATGCGAGCGGGCGTGGGCGGAAGATCACAGATGCTTAACACGAAGAATGTGAGAATTTGATAATAATAGGCAAATGAAACATACGGAGAAAATATAAAATTTTGAATAATATACGGGCTGTAAGAAATTATGTGCCGACATTATCGTACCACTGCTTTATAAAGGCGCGTCGAAATCGGTTTGCATATATTGCAGGGATATTTTTACGGTATTTTTTTCCCAAGGTTATGTCCACTTAATTTGAATTCGTACAGTATAGGACGAATCATTGTAAAATTTGGTCACGTTTGTTATATTATATTAATAATAAATCTGCTTTTCACAGGAATCCTCCAAATGAAAATCCTTTAAGAGGATATAGTACCTTTACGCCTGAAAACAGAGTAAATCGATCGTTTGCCATCGACGAAATCTCGTGAACCGTTCACTTAAAAATTTTTTTTTTTCAAATATTACATTTTCCAAACGCTTTTTTACACTATTACATTTTTTTTTTCATGAAAATAGTCATATTTTCAAGAATAAAAGGCAAAAAGTTCACAAAGAATTTTTCAACAGCTTTCGTTTTGATCATTTTTATAGTTTATTGTAAGATACCGAAGTTTAATGTCTTAGAAAGAAATGCAGATAAAGGTTTGTTTAAGAAAGTGATTTGAGCAGAATTTCCAATTTATGTAATATAATGATTGTACATCTATTTGAAATGTACCATTTTTCCCACTTTTTCTGACTGATTTTTAAAGCATAATTGGATCGTAAATACTTCTAAAAAAAATTGGAATAATAAAACATTTTATTGTTTACATTTAAAAGCAAAAAAAAAATTAAAAAATTGTCATACCAATAAATAATAACTATTTTTCGGGGATGTGTTTTTCTTGCCGTAAATTTCGCAGACCCAGTCAGTGTGAGAAAGACGTTTGTACTGAGTGCACGTGTCACATATTACTCTGCATTAACTTAAAACACTGGTCATACAAATGAATCGAAGAAATGTATTTTTTATTTTGCGATAAAAAAGTTGTTGCGCAAAATAGCGGTTAGGGTTAGGGTTGCTCAATGCGCTTACAAATAATATTATTATTTATAATACAATAATGTCTTTTCCAATAGCGATTATTTTAAAGACCAGTATTTAGCTTAATGGATAAGCATTTTGAAATATTTATTTGGCAATGCTTTTAAAAAGAGATTCTATTCAATATAATAGTAGCAGTAGTTGAATAAAAAGATTTTTCACATTAGTAGTTTTGAATCATTTCTATATTTCAAAAGATTTTTGCTAAAAAAACAAAGTTCGTCATCTAAATCGAAAAAAAACTTGAAAATTATTGGATAAGGTAAGATATTAACAGTAAATATTTTTTAAGAATCATTATACAGATGGTAAACCATGTTTTTTTGCAACGTAGAGTTTTTATCAGGAATTTTTTCAATAATTTCATTTTAACTTATATATATGTGTACCATCAGATCATCTTTAGTCAGCCAAGTATGAAATGTTAATTCTTTTGACTATTTTGTTTACATACACATCATTAAATATATTTTTCAAAAAAAAATCGAGCCGCTCATTTTTCACGACTCCGGCCAAAATACCGCGACTCCGACTCCACAGCCCTGGTTTTTTTAATTGAATACATTTTTCTACCGTGAAACTTGTTTTTTTTAAGTTATAATTGAATAAAACAGAGTGCTAGAAAATATTCGAAATTGATATATGACAAATATATATACATATGTATGGATACATAATAAACTTGTGAAATATATTAATTCATACATTTAAGTCATTTTTTGTACCACCCAACAAAGTTAGTCCGATGCAGCCGATATAACTTAACGACTTTAATTTATCTATTATATTAAATGATTGAAAACCATATTTTTTCGATAACTTACCAAATTATGTAACAATATTATACCTACAATACATTAATATTCAAATCAATCACATGGTTTGAATTACTTTTAATATTATTAGTATTATGTTTTTTTGTCACAGCCCTGAATGTCGAACTTGTATATTGGCGAGAGAAAAATAGTTCCCAAACATTATACAAAAATACGAATATATTTATGCAATTGATGTAAATTATACAAATAACTTTTTTTGATCAGGCATACTATTCATTTAGTTTCTTCCTTATTGAATTAGTGTTAGGCTATATAAAAACTTGAAGTAAAAATAAACACATCATAACATTTGGTTATGACTTTAAAGACATGCATGGATTATGAATATTTTAGATAGTTTCGGCATTCACTAAAGACAAAATCATTTTATAACAAATTAACAAATAAACTTTGTCATTCCACTAATTGTTTACAAATTGTAACACGTTTTGGGCTTTTTCGAGAAGCGTCTTCATACCAACTATCTTAAAGCTATTATTAGTTAATGAAATTTACCTTTATTCTAAGTAATCAGTGGAATAACTAAGTTTTCTGATAGCAAACATGTTTTTATTCCGTGAATTCAGTATATTTTTTTTTTTTTTGAAAATGATTACAAATATCCTCTAAGATAGCTTAGATGTCCAACAAGAAATATAAGACATAGTTAATATAATTTTCGGAAAATCCACTGTCAGAACTATGGCGTGAACCAGAAATAACTATCAACTGAAATTTATATTTATTTTAGAACTCAATACTTTTTCCATTTTAATCTTATTATGTCAATATTTTTTATTCAACAGAATGTTTTTAACTGTATTCATATTAAAATCAATATCATAACAAATAGGTTATACAAAATTAAAAATAAAAACAAATTCTTTCAATATATTAGAGAAAGTTTGAGAAATTTGTATTGTATGGTTTATCTTGTTTATTTCTTTTATTATTTCGTTTGACAAAACACCGTCTCTGATTTACATTTATTAAATACGATGGCTTACTGTTGCTATCAATAACTCATATGTAGCATTATAAGTCATTTTCACGGTATATATAATTAACGCATTGTTTCAGTTACATATAATTTTTGCAACAGATATTTGGGGAAGTAAATTAGATTGTCAGTCTTTGCTACGAAGATAAAAAAGTACTTACTGATTTTCGTCAATAACAAATTGTTTTATATGAAAAACCCTTATTACTGTCTAAATATCCATCCGTGTGTTAGGTGGTATTGCTATTTTTGTAATGAAATATACAAATGTTTTGCTTGTTTTGATACTGTAAAAATACGTATTGTGGTGGTTACTTATTTAAGTCAGTGCAATATTTATGCTGTAGGTCAAATTTAAGTTTTGCAATCCTACTGAGTCGCCTTAAATATAAGCTTGTAATCTTCTGTTGCCTTTTAGTTGATCTATATGGGCTTACTTGCGAATAAAATAGCACTGTTTCTGATGATGTCCTAATGCCGAACGTACTTATAAATATATTTGTAATTTAAGATTTCGACTGAAGGTGCTTGGTGGAATTTCAATATTAAATTTTGTACGTTAACACAAATTTTGTCACTAACGACCCGGGTTTCGTCTTTAGGCACCTTCAGGCGTTCAAGTGCACGGATGAACTTAAACTTACTGTCAGTGTGTCAGTACATAATTTGAACGATTCAAATTTAATATTTGTAATTGCTTGTCGAACTGAATACTTTGCTTTTTACACTATTGCGATGGAGTTATACAAAGACAATGCCAATTAAATCAATAATTCACTGAAATTTTCGATATTTTTTTAAATTTTTGGTTACATGCTAACTATAAAGATAGGTGTCAATTTGTCAACCGACCTGTTGTCATTTCGTTTTGAGTTTTGCCACATTGATTTCACAGATACTAAAATAATAGAAACCCAATATCGTTAATTGTGGTCTATGGTTTGCCGAGAAAGCATCCGGTATTCTTTACATATGGGATTAATGATTATATTACGGAACGAAATATTTTTGTGATCGCTGTTAAATCAGTAAGCGAAAAGAAATTGAAAAATGAACAAAAGTTGTTTTCGAAAATAAAAAATTTCCACACTGAATATGCCGGCAGAAAATCACTGATATTAATTGTATTCTATATGTATTCGTAATATCGTATGATGAATGAACCGAGCTGATGTGCAAACACAATGTGAATTATAGTATATTAAAGAATTTTAAAAATTAACTTAATAAAGCTTGGCGATGGGTTGGCGAAGTGTTCATAAAAAAGGGATAAATACAAATAATTCTGATAAAAAACACGGAAAGATACCAAAACTAACGCTTTTTACTATGACCTAACATATAATGTAACAGGAAAGAATTCCACGACTTAGCACATTTGTGTGTAGGTAATTCTTAATAAATTAAGTGCATATCAAAAACTTAATCGGCCAGCGAACTTAGAGCTTTTGTAAATGTTATCGTTACGATACGGCGAAAGCTTTATTCGCTTAACAATTACACTCATACACGTTCATACTTTGCAGGATGTTGGATCCTTCGTTAATACTTTACTGACATTATAAACGTTTTTTTTTAATATTTACGCTACAGCAATTAATTTTATTTATTTGTGAATTCATTATGGAAAATTTTACGCTAAACATACCTATATGAGTCAACTGAACCAAATGTCAACTTTACAACGATTAAATTTCTTATGAGAGCCAATTTTTTAAAACTAAAACTATATAGGTAGTACGTTGTTATTAACTTGATTATAAGTCACTTTTAGGGTGTTCACTGTCAATACTTGCTGGAGAGGCATTATATTAATAAAAACACAATAATCCTTTGTACTTCATTCCACTTTATTTAATATGTCAGGACCGGTTTCGTTATAAAGTTGACATTTGGTTCAGTTGACTCAATGAGTTTGCCGACCACTGCCCTACGCGATATTGAACAATTATTGGCTTAAAACGCAATTGACTTAATTGTGTCGCTTAAACTCTTTTGCCGATTATAGGTCGGTATAATGATGACTCTTAAATCTCAAAAACATTGTAATATTATAGGTATGTTTAGCGTAAAATTTTCCATAATGAATTCACAAATAAATAAAATTACTTGCTGTAGCGAAACCGGTTCTGACATATTAAATAAAGTGGAATGAAGTACAAAGGATTATTGTGTTTTTATTAATTGATTATAAGTACTCATTAGCGGGTTTTTGATTAAATGTTCTTCAATATGATTGAGGTACGATCGCTGAGAATACCCCTTCCAATTCTAAGTTTTAAGACCGACTTTAATCAATCGCACTGTATGTGATATTTTGTGTAAGACAGTCTTTACGTGCCGAAGAGCCGCAGTTCGCCGTCCACTGGCCTAGGGTGTCAGTGATAAAAAAAATTAGAACGCTCTCATTCGCCTGCTATTTTTAAAGGCCTGTGCATTTTAGTGTTTAGACTTGTTATGGTTTGTTCCACGTGGACCCCGGTTGAGAAACACTGATCTAGACTCAAGAGAGCTGAAAGTAGTCAGACAATTTTATAAAAATATCAGGATAGGCATTTACCATATATTAATTTTTTACTATCCGCGCTGCGGAATTTCTTTTTCAGACTTGATTGAAAAAAACCTTTTCCTGTAAAATTTATAATTTGTCGGTTACGATTTTCTGTTTATTGCGGGCGATATCATTCAAGAATAATAATTTTCCGGTTAATGATGAGAAACAATAAAAATACATGCATCTTTCTATTAAAACCATCTGTTATTGAAACTATATCGCATCTTGATATTAGCAGTTGTGAAAACTAAGCAGAATGATAAAAATTCAACTAGACATCTGTTGATTTAAGTGACCGCCGCAAAGTGAGCGCGGGTGGTAGACATAAATATTTGTGGGCAAATATTCACCTGATGATCGCTAATTGAAACGGAAAGCAGGCTGGCTAGACATTGTTGTTTGTTGTAACAATATGCAGCGTGGGAGCGCGGCGTTACTAGTGCGCTTGCAAGACAAGAATAGGCTAAATCAGGGATGTGGAACCTTTTATTCTCGAAAGGCCGCATTCATTTTTCTAATTCGACATAAGGCCACAGTCAACATTGACTAGGGAATCTTTGGCCGGAAGCAGGACTTAGCGGTCAGAATATGTCAGGAATTTAAGAATTTACAGAATTACCGAATTGACCAGAAGGCCGCACCAGAGTGGCCAAAAGGCGCAGATTCCCCGCGCCTGGGATAAATATTAAGCGTAAGAAGCACAGTAAGTATTACAGCCGTGAATCATTGTTTCCGCAAATGTGAAATATTCAAAAACATAATACTATGTTCAGTGGCAGATAAAGCACATAAGATATCCCAGGCACAATCAAATTTGGAGGCCCTGCTTTTTTGCATAACATAAAAACGCCAGAGAATTCCATCTAAAAAAATAAAAATATATACAATTTGAATCGGAGCTGGCGCGAACCTCTTGCTAAATTTGAAGGAGGCCTGCGAGCCCCTTGTTATCTTGGTAAAAAAACAATATTCTCAGATGACATCAATACTAAACTACAATTTATGACATTACTTATATTGACTTAACATTAGTTGAGTAACATTTGATTGCTTGTCTGAAAAGGGGTTTTTGTTAGAAAAATAAAATATACATTTGTACTAATTCCCACTTTTATTTCATAATATCAGAACCGGTTTTGTTCATGACGAGCACAACTGATGCAAAAGTATTGACAGTGAACACCGTAAAAGTAAAATGGTTACGTAGGGGTATCAAGTAGGAGTCGTCAGAAATCGGCAGACTTCATCTATCACTCACATTGTATGAACTAAATAGGCTCTCCAATCAAGGATTCCGTGCAATTTTGCGATCCCGAAATCCCGAGATCACAAAAAGGCTCCAGGATTGGATACCCTAGTACTAATCCTGTAGCACTGTTTAGTGGAATTACTTTATGTGTCTGACAATGAGATCATGCATAATAAGTTGCATTATTGTCAATTTATAAAATCAGCAGCCCTGGATTTACTTAATGTGACAACAGAAATAAGTTATCTCCGTCAATCAATACAATTTCTTCGCAGAAAATTGCTGTGTCGAATATATAACTAAAACAATTCAATAAAAGCTTCACTGCCATTCGTGATGATTCAATTGATTAGACATAGATATTATTTTACGAATTCAAGTAGCAAGTTTTTTTTTCAATAAGCAGTCGCCGCGTGGCATATTGTGACATAGATCATTCAAACTCGACCACAAGTGAAGCTGGCCGCGACGAGCGTAATTCTTCAAAAAGCTCGCTCATGTGTCGATTTTTCTATTTTCTTCGCGGTCTAAAAGAAATAACGTAATTGGTATTTGCACTTGATGTATGTGCCAGCAATACTTGAAGTCGTGAACATAATTGAATTATGCGACACTTGGCAGGCAGGACCATAAATATTTGCATGGTTATCTCAATTTATTTAACTATTGTCACACACATCACCGATTTCATTAAGAAGCGACTTTTAAGTTAAAATGTACAAACAATAATGTTGCGGTGTGCGCAGTTTGAAATGAAGAAAATTAATAATAAGGTTACCTTAATTGAAGTCAATATAAACAGACGTGAGGCCAATCGGTTTTGCTATTAACAAAAGTGTTAATTAGAGAAAAAAAGAGTTCGATATTAAACAAAAACCGACACAAATATTTCATATCATTTGCAACAATTGCGTTGATAGGCAAGGTCACTTTGTACTCCATCGCTCCTCGATTCTATTTTCGACGTTTCGGTACTAGAGTGGTTTATGAAAAAGTAGTTAGTAAAAGTTTTTGATTGTGTGGCTGCAGATATGTGCAATATATTTAGCAGAACAATGGCTCAAATACATTCCCAGTCTCGTCATTTCACCATTAGCAAGAAAATGATTGAAAGTCAGTTATCGTTGAATCATTTAGAGTTCATGCGCTCCACTTTGGGTGCGGACATGTATAAAAAATAAAGACATCATAGATCATCCGACAAAAAAAAAGCACACATCGACGTCGCCTTACATTTTTCATACTTATAATTCCAAGTTGGACGATCAAAAATGTTAGGCAAACTTCGCCGATTGTCATTAAAAATGGCTACATCGAAGTATTAAAAGCAAGAAAACCATCGGATGATTAAAAATGATAATTTTCACATTACACATTTAAATTATTCCCAATGATGGTCCATACACGACAGACATACTTCGTAATTATAAATTTTTAATTAAAATCCAATTTTATTTTTGTTGGTCTCTCATGATATGATTCTTTTTTGAAAAATTATCTGCGACATATATGACAACAACCGATGAAATTAGAATTTTTAAATAAACTATTGTATACAATATGATTAGGTCATACAATAATTTATTAATACTTTATAGTTCACGAAATATGTTCGCTGGCGTTGAGTTATTAAACTTTCAGTGGTAAACTTTGTATTAATTTATTTTGAAAGCATACAATAAACTCGCGAGCACTGTTCTTTGCAAAACTAACGGTAACAGTTGCAAACTTGGGTATTTTGGTTTTCGGGTAAAATAAGGAGCAGCGTGACCGCCGGCAGCGTCGTGGTCGAGTGGAATGCCCACGTGGGGCGGTGGAGCGAGACCAGGTTCGAAGCCGCTTGTGACAGTCAGATTGATTATCGCTTCACGCCGGTCGCGCGAAACACTCGAAACTTGCACTATGGATATTTATTTACACACAAGGATTAAATTCGCATTCGCAATGAACCTTTTACAGCGTGATGCTTTGATGTCCACAAAATGCACTCAATAAAAATAATTAAAATCTGATAAATTTATGCGCATAAATGACAAATTTGTGTTCAAGCGAAAGCAATCAATTCTGAGACAATATTATTTTGTACTTGTATGTCCATTTTTATTTATCAAGATCAGGACCGATTTCGCTCATGTAAATATACAAAACAAATTGAAATAAAAAAAAAAAAGTGTAAAAAACAACCAGGGACGTCCCGTGGGCATAGGCGAGTAGGCAGTTGCCTAGGGGCGGCAAGTCTAAGAGAGTGGCAAATGATCACAAAAATGCCGAAAAATATTTTTTTAATAGTAATATTAATATGAGCGATGGATAAACAATACCTATTTTTGTCGCAAAAATCTTCTTTGAATATGACTTTTACCGATGGCAATAGCAAGGGCGCTATTTTAAACTGTGCGTAGGGGCGGCACATAGCCCGGAAAAGTCACTGAAAACAGCTGTCATTGAAAAAAACACACATTACAAAGCTATCTTGTAATTACATGTTAAAGGTGTTAAATTTGTTAGTTCAGAGTTACTTATTCATAATTTATTCTGTAATTTGGAATTCTTTTCAATGCCAATTGTTTTTTACACATTTTTATTTCAATTTGTTTTGTATATATAACTGTCAAATTCTATTTATTATTAGTTGATAATGCTCGCCATGAGCGACTACATAAAAGTGGAAATAAGTACAAAGGAATATTGTGTTTTACGTAATATAATGCCTTTCCACCAAGTATTGACAGTGAACACCCTTAATCGTTTCAATTTTTGAAATCGGAAATTGTAGTATCATGTGTGAATAACTCTGTTTCAAGTGACAACGTATTCTGCAAAATCTGAAGCTGATTTTACTAGTTTGTACAAGCTTTTATGCTATCAATTAAACTTTTGTTAAGAATGAGTTTCAGTTAGATCCTGATTTATATTCGAAAGAAAAAATAACGACTACATACATATGAACTTGACGAAATGCTGCTAAAAATCAGATAGAGATTAGCTACTGGCTAAAAATGTCGTCAGCGGAAATAGTGTAAATCCAGACTGGGAATTAAATAACTAATACAAAGAATCGAGCCTTAGTCAACATATCTCTTGCATTTTTAGTAGTTAAAAATGTTAGCTCAGCAAGTAGAAGGCTGCTGATTTGTATTAGGAACATTATCATTACAATTAAGGTCTCCAATTCCGAGATCCTGTCTAATTTTGTGATCTCGAAATCGTAGCACTAATCCCGGGATTTCAGGATTCAGGATTTAAAGTGAAAAAATCGTTAAATCGCGTAAAAAAACAATTTTGCAATGAAGTCACTGCAGTTTTGAAAGGATGAAGATAAAAACCCGTGAATTTGCAACTTTTTTGGAGGATCGAGCTAAAAAAAAGTCTTAAATTTTTCTATAATAGTGTAATGTGTAAATTCCTAGGTGTTTAAATTAAGCCAGCGAGTGACAATTTTTGAAATCAGTCAACGACATAAAAAAAGAAAGGGGTTTCACCTTCTTTTGTAGATTATTTAAAATCTCTCAATTTATGAATTTTCCCCAGTAATCCCACAAACCTAAATATTTTTGAATCCCGAAGTTCTCCGTTATTCTCAAACAATTGTGACATGATTTTATGGTGAATGCTCAATCTCGGGATCACAAAAAGGGCCCAGGATCAGATGCCCTAATTACAACATGGCATATTATCAATATGATTCATTGATTATCTTTCCGGGATTTACTTTTTCTACCCTTATGCAAGAAGGCAGAATATTTATTTTACCATACGTAAAATAAAGATATAAAAATGAACCTATACACATTATCGGTAATCCATACTTGCAAAATGTTCCTACTGTTTTAAAACACAATCCAAAATTTACATTGAAAGTATTGATATATTTGAATGAATTTTTCTGAAACTTGAAATATGCATTAATTAAGTCACAATTAAAAACACATTGAGTAAAACTCTTCATTATTTTTATGATGACGACATTTTAGATATTCTGGAATAAATAATATAAGCTGCAACGAATCACGATTATATGGATGAATTACGGTCTGACGATTGTGTGGCATTAAAAAAAACAAAACAGAATACAAAAATAATAATACTTGTCATCGAAATGAAAAGTGCACTCGAAATAATTTAGATAAAAGTTATTATGTTTCTTTATACGGTTAACGATTGTCCATTTAAAGGGAACTTTGGAAAGCTTTTTAGAGAAACTAAAGCAATTTATGTTTTCGTATCAGATAAGAAAAAAGATTTTCTTAGACTTGATTGACAAATTTGAATTTTATGAAATAAAATAAAATAATGTATAAATTTATAATCCGTCAATATTATTTCCCTCCTAAATTGATGCATTGTTTACTTTTATTGTATTGGTGATATATTCACCGAATTCGAAATAATGAACATCTATTTTTGTTTCACAGTGAATCAAGAAAGTATTCCATAATTGTTTTAAATTGTCATTGTAGTACACGCAAGTGAGCAAAGTAAGTTATGCAAAACTTTCGTCAATTAAAAAAAGGAAAATAAATAAACACAACCAGTATCGAACTACATTATGTATTTTTTCAATTTCATGCTCGTTCAAAATACCATTTAAATTTCAAAAAAGTAGTAACCGAAGAATACGTACTTAAGTTTTATGGTAAGTTTATTTGTTTTATTTTGACGGCAGAAAGAGAAATCGGTTTTCAGCTCAGCTATTGTCCTGTTATATGCGTAGGTGAATTGCGAAATAAAATACAGGATCATATTGGAATTCAAAGTGGTAACCATTTAAAGTTTCATAACATAGGATGCTTTGCAAAATTTGCAATTTCCCGGGTAATAACTTCGAAATGAGTTGAGCAGTGTTGCGTGAAACTTGGGAACTTTCGTTTTACAAGATCGCCTATGAAGTGGATTGTGTTCTCGGCGATGAATAATCGCTTGATATATTGCCAAAAATATCAGAACGCAAAACGGTTTCCATCTATAATACAATATTTATATTTCACATATCTTAACCGATGTTCTATGCACGAATCGTATGGTATATTTTCAATCAGATTCTACTAGACTGATAGAACATCTTAAACTTGGAAGCCAAACATCGTTTACGCACATTGGATCTTTATAAGTTTTCATAACATGTGACAATGATAAATTCACTTGGACCTAAATTCGGTTTAAAACGAACACTAATTTTGCAAAGATAATTAGCAAACAACAAACGGGAAGGGAAGCAGCGAGATGAAACTAGTTAAATTAATCCAGATATATCAAGCACATTTCAATACTCACCGTTTAAGAGTTTTTGTGTGACGGACAGATACGAAAATTCGGCAATAAAAATATTTTACAGGTGAGTGTAATTTCAATTAACTTACATAATGTTGGTTAAAGTATTTTCAATTTGAGTACAAATCGGTGATATAATATTAATTTAATAACTTTGTTTTTTCAAAGGTTGTGTAACAAAGTTGAAACTTGTTTTGCCATGAGAAACATCTTCATATAAACTATCGTAATGTTATTTACAAATAAACTAAAAATTTATTCTAAATCCGTGACTGAATAAACAATATATTTATATTATTTTTTATATGCGCTACAATTTATCGGCTTTTGTGGTCTAGTAGTTGTAGCTTTGCCATAGTGATCAGGTAAGTTTTGCGTTCTTCAAGTCCGGGAATGGTAAATAATACATTTCAGTTTCGAGATCTTGTTAATCGGTGTATGTCGTCTCGACTGATCAAGTGACTGATGAAATTTCTCATCGAGTTCGTTTCGAATGATTTTCCAATTAATAAAAATTTGTCGCATTGACTGTTTAAATGAAGAAATATAACGAAAATATACTTTGCACGAATGGTTTAAGTAATAAAACACGAAGATTAATTTATCAGTGCAAATTATTATGGGTATTGTTTTTAGATGTGAAAACTTTTACAACGACTCAAAATGATTTCTTCCGGAAGAACTGAAAACTCAGCGTTTTTTTAATACACCCTTCTATGCAGTCAAAAAGCAAGAAAAATTGTCTATGGTACAAAAAAGAAAATGTTCTGCTTTGCTGGCCGGCATTTTTCCGCGGTAGTTTTTTTGTCGATTTGTTTGTCCGGGGGCATTGAACCCGTGTCGGCGAAACTTTGCGATGGGGGACAGAGGTGGTAAGAGCAGGGGGGGGGGGGGCGACGTTCGCTTTTTTCGGCGGTAAATAAAACGACGTCGGACGTCTAGCTGTAAAAATAGGATGAAACGAGCGCGAAAAGTTGCGCGCGGAAGGAGGAAATTGCGCGCGAATGAAACCGGCATATTGCGCAAGTACGGTTACGGCGTAAATTATAAACACAATACAATTATTAATACGTTTGTTTTATAATTTGGATTCGAATTGAAAACACAAATATCTAAATAGCATTCTTAAAATATACATTGTAACGCAGCAGTATACAATGAAATTCAATCAAATATTTTATGAACTGCATATTAAATCGTGAATCGACACAAAATGGAATCTAACGTTCAATATTATACGACTTCTGGTTTGTTTACAAATATCGACCACTTAAAAGAATCTTTTTTGCCTTTGTTATCTAATATATAAAAATGAATGTTTGTTTGTTCGTACTCTTTGGGCTGCCAAACCGCCGATCCGATTGCAATAAAACTTTGACAAACCTTTTGCTTGCACTTGCGCAAAGTTTATAGGCATATTAAAATTAGCTCACAGTAGGTCTTAAATATAAAAATCAATTTTTGTATGTCTTCCATACCGTTCATGCAACTTGCGCGAAGGTTATAAGAGTAGCCCAATTAAACTACAGTAGGTGGCGCGTGTGTCGTACCATAGACAATCGGCAGCAAACGTCAAACAAACAGAAAAAGAAGACATGCACTTCAATAAACACAATTAAAACACAAACACTGTCTTTCTTTGAGTGGCATTGCAACGCTTGCCGGAAACCGGCTAGTAATCAATAAAAATAATGTAACTGCAAAAAAACACTGCTAGATGTGTGTAGTATTCATATTACAATAATTAAATCAAAAAAATGAGAATGGCAATAGCTGAAAGATGGCAAAATATCTCGCCGTACCGGTACGGCGATACTCCTCAAAGGGTTAATATTAACCGTTTGAATACCGCGCAAATAAATCATTAATATGTCCCGTGTTTTTGCGAACAATAATTTTGCCTAATATACACTCGAATTCGATATTTTAAAAACCTATATTGACTCAGTATAGATGGCACTACACATATTCATCAAATATTCTATTAGAATACCAAGTATTTGATTTTTTAAATGTCTTGGACATCCGTGTTCGCTTGCATATGTTCCTGACACCTGTGTCCGCTTGGTATACAAGTGGTTAATTAAAATTTTAAAGTCAGGCGATTGTCTTTGCTTAATAACTACTAACTGAGTGTATCAGATAAGCATAACGCCATATTTCTTTTTTTAATATTATAATTATCAATGCATTATACTAAAAGCTTCGATTTTCCATTTGTTGTTTACTCAAAGCAGTCAATTCGTTACTTACCAACTTCTTAGATGTTCACTGTCAATACTTGGTGGAAATAAATTGTAGACAGTGAAACCCCGATTCTACGTTTTCCAAGGGACCGGAAAAAATCAACGAATAATGCGGGAAACCGATAATGCGGGAAATCTTCAAATAATACCGAAAAATGTTTAATTTCCACT
Source organism: Himalopsyche tibetana (assembly GCA_030503985.1). NCBI lineage: Eukaryota > Metazoa > Arthropoda > Insecta > Trichoptera > Rhyacophilidae > Himalopsyche > Himalopsyche tibetana. The sequence continues at coordinate 19,018,928 of JAPJYX010000010.1, read as the reverse complement.
TTTAAAGAACATATAAATTTATTCTCTAATTGCTTAATTAATACATACAAAGTTGCCTATTCGTAGTTGGGTACTTACATTTTGTCAGACACCCACCCTTCAAACACGCGTACTTTTCTAAGTTAACTTTTTTGCTATATGATTTTTTTCAACGCCTTGTATTGTTTTTAGTTTCTCAGCTAGAGTTCAAGTTTTTTTTACTTAGGCATTTTAGTTTTGACTTTTGAGTTGGAAAAATTCTCGCAACCAGATGCGATGTAAGACTATTAAATTTATTACAAAGTCTTAGTCGAGTAAACAATAAACGATCCATGCAAAAAACGAAGATAGCGAGAACGGAAGATCGGGGTTCCACCGAAAAAAACGCAAAACGAAATACGAGGCAAGACTATTTATGAGAAATATTCAACGAAAACGGTCAATCGGGATAATATTTATGACGGGACCCAAATATTTAAACGATAGATCGAGGAAAACGGTAAATCGAGGAACGATTAATGCGGGATTATTTAACATTGTTCTTATGGGTGTTTGGCCGGGACTATGAAAAATAAACGATTCATGCGGGAAAACGAACAATGCGAGAACGGTAGATCGGGGTTCCACTGTATTTAAAAAAAAAAACACTCATTTGTATTAATTCCACAATTTGATACAGGACCTGCTTCGATCATGACGAGCATTATCGACTGATGAGTGCGTCGTAAAGGAAATTATCATATATAATAAAAGTGAAATCAGTACAAAAGAGTGTTGTTATACCAGTGCAGTGCCGACATAATCCAAATTACGAATCCGAGTATCATCGCAGTGTTGTTTTTAAATTATTACACATGACAAAAATACAACTATGAAGATTTATATAATGTAATATAACAATGTTATTACAGCAACTCATAAACAACACGAAAAGAGTTATTCTCAACATTGATTACCAAGTGAGATAAATCATGATGTATTATCATTCGTCATGTTTCCATCAACCGCGAGTCACTTCACGTGTCTGCGCCGCTGTGGCCAATTAGGAAAATTTGCTAATTTTCACACGGCGCAAAGTAATTTAGCCACATACACTTGGATATTCGCATAATAATATGCTATTTATAAAAATCAGTTCGAGTGTGATGAAATTTTATTTATCGCGCCGTCTTCCGTGCGTACACCGCAATGATTGTTGGTTACCCCGTCGAGAAAATCGCGGAAAACATTACATATTAGTAAAAAAAAAACTTTACGTAATATACCGACCGCAGCAGCTGGTTTTTGAACCATGTGTAGTGTCAAAATCTGTATGATAATAGATGAGTAAGAATCTGGGATGGTGAGAGAAGAAAAGCATCTTTGTAATTACATCTTACAGAGATTCTTACAGAAATTGTGAATTACAATGTTGAAACTGTGCCCACGATCTACTTGTTATATTTTATATACACGAAATTGTTTGTTATTCTAATGCTCTACAATGGTTCTAAAGCACGAACGCACTATTTGATAATAATATACTCACTTTTAAGGTGTTCACTGTCAATACTTGGTGGAATGGCATTATAATAAAAATAATAAAACATTTTTAGTGTTTTTTTTTCCACATAAAATTTATTAGATCAGGACCGGTTTCGCTCATGATGAGCATTGTCAACTGATAAGAAAAACAATAAAACAGTGATATTTATACAAAAGTTAAGTGATAAAAACAAGGTATGACAAACAATTGGTATTACAACCTAGCAAAAGAATTGAAGCAAAATACAAGGAAAATAAACTATAAATAAAAACTTTTTTAATGATAATTCATACCTAATTGGTTTTTGTTGTAATAGTTTTCATTGCTAAGTGGTCTTCAACTTTTTATTTATAGTTTATTTTCCTCGTATTTTGCTTCAATTCTTTTGCTAGGTTGTAATACCAATTGTTTGTCATACCTTGTTTTTATCACTTAACTTTTGTATACATATCACTGTTTTATTGTTTTTCTTATCAGTTGACAATGCTCATCATGAGCGAAACCGGTCCTGATCTAATAAATTTTATGTGGAAAAAGTACTAAAAATGTTTTATTATGTTTATTATAATAATATACTCTTTTAATACGATTTATGTGTACTCGTTCAAATATATTGAAACCGGTGATTTTTCATCTGTATTTTTTTTAGCAAGTTCATTTTACATGGAACGTATCCCCGGTGTAAATTTAAAATAGGGTTTAAATAGCTGTTTGTTGAGATATTGGTTGTCAAAAATATGCGTATGCGGTAAGATAATATAATGATATTACGCTTAAAATGCAATCGATGTACATATGAAATAACCGTTAACTATTGATGTAATGTCACTTACTTTGATAATTGATATACAGATAAGTGCAGACAACTTTCGCCATGTAGTCAAAAATTATTCCATACTGCCCTTCCATAGAGACCCGTACATGAAGTTACATGGCACGGAATCGTCCTTGACCCGGTCATATGATTCGCAATGGCGAACCCCAAACAAACAGATGCTTCGCTCGACGAATGCGAATCAATCAAGCGATAATAATAAACATTCATAGCGTACGTGTTCCTTGGCACATCCCATCACCGTGAGTTAGCGCTCCTGGGCTCCCGTCCCCCGGCCAATCGGATTCGAATCGACTCCACCAGCAATTCAATTGCCCAAAATTGACTAACTGGCTGGTGACACAAATGCGGACGTATTCACCCACACCCGCTATAACATTCATCATAATCGTATTACGCACCACGAGAGAAAACATCTTGTGAAGGTTTGGGTTCGTGCACTTGTTTTTGCGAATGGACCTCTATATGATCGTGTTGTCTTCGATCTTCTACTAGTTGGCGCTCAATGTCTCGATCATTACAATGTATTGTCTTGATTTACCGGTTTATCTCTACCACGGCGCATATGTGACGCTTCAAAACAAACGTGGTCATCTTCATTATATATGAACCTGAATAAATAAGCTTTTTTTTTTATTTTCAGGGTAATTTAACCAGCGAGTTCATATTGTCCTATTTTAAAACCATCGTTTCCATTTACCTATTTGGTTTGAGCAATGGTAATTTATGGAAATTCCTTAATAAACAAGACATTTTTATTTTGGATATAACCGTTAGATTAAGCTTTTCCTTATATTTGGATTCGACCAGTTTTGAAATAACTTCCGTTGAAAATGAGCATTTTTGATAAATACATACTGAAATATTTATATCTAGGTAAATCAAACACAGGACTGTGCCAAAATAGTCCTTCGTTGAAAATCTTTGAACTTAAATTTTAAAATTAATACTTTTCGTCAGAAATTCATTTTTTATGTTTTATTCACGTTGTTTATGTAACTGTCAGTTTTTCATTGAAAGACATTGAGTTATTTATTTAAAACAAGACAATAATGTAAATACCTGATAGAGATGGCTAGGTTATAAAAATATTACATACTTTGTAAAAAGGTAGTGGTTTGTAGGAGAAAAAGACTATGTCGACTGTGGAAAAGAAAAAGGATGTTTTTTCGATAATCACAATGTGTACAACCTGATACACGATCTATCAAAAAGACGTAAGCTGAAAATGCCGAAATATTATCTAATAGTATAAAGTCAATTTAGAACCAGTTAATCATTTAACGTGCACTTCAAAGTTGCGTTTATTTCATAATTTACCTGTAAAATTCGTTATGTGTGGGTTACGTCCTTTTTCCTTTCCACAGTCGATATAATGTAACCATGTTTGAAGTATATATTATGATATAAAATAACATGAGCAACCAAAATTTTTGGATATAACCACGTTCTTTCAAGTCACTGTCACTGTCAGCGAATGTACGGATAGAGTGTGCGCAGCTTCCGTAGACTAGCGGTAAAAGTTTACATTAACAAGCTGAAGGTTTAAGGTTAAGTCCTAAGAATGTTGAATGTCTGTTTTTTTATATAATACTTAATATCACGAGCATGGATGTCAGTGATGTCTTTCACAGATTTTATTGAGGATCTCCTTTATGATATTTAAAGTTATAATAAAATCAATACGACATTCAAGCGTGGAATGATGGTAAATATAAACTACATGCTAAAGGGTATTTTCGTTCTATATTATCCGCAATTTATGCAAATGCAAAATCTTTCCCTACGAGATCGGATAATTCCTAGAATCGGCATGTTTAATGTTTATTTTATGGCTGATCAAAAGCTGATATACGAGGGATGTGTGACGTGTCCGACATCGCTGTTTTCGGAATTTTATTAGGTGAGAGGCGAATATAAAAGCAAGATTTTGCTAAAATATCATGCGAGCCGTTTCCGCCGAGCCGGACGTCGCTTTGGCAGTTCACAAGTGGAATATCTATAGATATTATAATATAATACAAATTTAGAAAAAAAGGAGAAAATTAAGTGTCTATACTATTTGAACAACACTTTATTACTATGAAGGTTATAATTATTCAGATATTGATTAAATTGTGTCAATTCTTGATGGAATGATGTAACATTTATAAATGATAACATACAATTTATTTCAATTATTTTATATGATTCTGACTGTTTCCGCACAGCGGATAAGCATCCTTAAATGCAATAGTCGAATGAAAAATAAGGAATCAATGAATAAGTAACTAAGCGTAAGCCGAGTGATCATGCACATACAATTTCGTTCGTATTAGGTTGTTCGGTCAAGAGTTCAAATCCTCAAAACTTACAAACGATTTGTATCTAAACGCGTGAATTTTTAAAAAATATTTTCAATTTCATCCATCTCCTATCTGATCCCGAAAACAAAAAAGTTTCATGCATTATGTTTAGTGCATTATTATTGCCACTACACGAAGGGATTGAGTGGCCGAATGAGACGCTACATTAGCGGTATATACCTAATAGTCTACAACAGTGGTTTTAACCGGTGCACCGAGAGTTTGTTGCAAGTGCATCGCGGAAAAAAATGGTAAAAGCTGAAAAATCCGCAAAATGGTGAAAACCGAAAAAAATGCTTCGCAAAATTATTGAAGCCAGCGAATCATTTTTGCCTAATAGATTCGCGACAAATCTGAAAAGCCGACAAGCTCAAGTTTCACATAAATCAGTCTCCATTTTATTAAGGGTAATTTTAGTTGAGTTTTCCATATATGTACTATACATGTATATATTTTCTTTAATTATTTTTTTTTGTATAACTGTTGTGTAATCTGTTAAATTTGTAATAAAGTTTATGCCCGAATATTTTTTTTTGTATTCTACCCGTTTGATTTTGGTGCACCGCCATTTTTTCTTATGACAAAAAACGCATAGTGACTTCGAAGAGGTTAATATCCACTGGTCTATATACTGTACATTAGAAGCGGAAATAGTAAATTAAGTACTAAGTTACGCATTGGCGCTTATATGAATTTTAATAAAAAAAACTCATCACAAATTCAAAACGATAAAACTATTTGAAATCACTTTGTAAATAAATAGAATTATCGCCTGTAGGCGTTTTTTCATCTAAGTGCGATCCTGAACAAGTGTGTGTGTTTGTACAATATCGCGACAAAATAATGTGATATCTGAGAATCTAAACGGCGCGAAAGAGCTGTAATAAAAATTAGTACTACGATTCTTCAACGGGGGGTGGCAGAGGGTTTAACGATTAACGACCCTTGAGTTATGGGATCACCCCGGAGACGGGGGACCCTCGAGAACACGAATTCCTTATTCTGCATAATGCACACAACGCTTCGTTTAACATTCACCATGTCCGCAGGACAGTTTTTTTTATTTACATATTATAAATTGGGATGCCAAAAATATTAAGTGTACATATTAATATTGGGACATTACGTATGGTACGTGTTTGAAAAAAAAAACACCCTTTCCACGGTCCGTTGAACTGAAATTTTCTTTTACATTCGTCGTAAAAATTTTGAAATCGAAGTACAGTACAGTGAAACCCCGTTTTTACGTCTTTGAAAGGATTGATTAAAAAGAACGTAATTAGAGAGAAAACGTAAATGAAATAAAAAACTAAATGAACTAAAAGAAAACGAGAATGTAAAAAAAATACGCATATTGCGGGAAAATGTAAATTTCGAGTACGTAAAATCTGGTTTCACTGTATGTAATTATTTGAAAATGTATTGGTTCAGAATTTAGACGACGCAAACAAATGAAAAAAAAGCAACAAAACATCGTACAGTCAATTCGCTGCGGTGAAACAAATTTGACATACATATTGTATAATACAGCGGTCGGCAAAATTTTTGGGCTCACGGACCACTTAATTCACAATTTTCATTCAGCGGACCGGACCACTAACAGGACTATTGTGTTGAATATTACATATCGAAATAAAAGTGATCAAATGCGTCTAAAAATGCACCAAGTTCATAAATTAATGTCAGATTTCTCTGCGGACCACCAATCTTTTCTCGCGGACCTCTGGTGGTCCGTGGACCACACTTTGCCGACCGCTGGTATAATACATACATGAATGCAAAATTAAAATTAATATTTTCGAAAAATAATAGCAATATTATTAAAGGTAAATATTAATCAACGATCAATATAAAAAAGCATTAAAGCTACATTTTTATAATAAATTAAGAAAGTTTACATATTTAAAAAAAAATGTGGGTAAAAATATTCTTAATCGACGGAAAATAATTGAAAAAGCTCTCGCGATTGACGTCTCGTGTGCTCGATGAGAAGAATATGCTGGAGCAGAAAAAAAACTCCACGTGATCTGTTATCGAAGATATTTGTCTGAGGAATCAATTCGAATATATCGGGAGATTTCATAATGGTAATATTAAATAATAATTTTCTACAAAATGTTAATTGAAACCGAATAGATAGTCTGAAAAAAGTTCTTTTAACAATAGTTGAGCTTTGATAAAGGCACCCGCATATGTTTTTGAAAATACGAGACATTTTTTTTCACTACATATATGTTTTTTATCGATCCAATAAATGTATTTTTTTTATCCAAGTAACAAAAGCCCAATCAATTCGAAAATAGAATTTTTCGCAATGCGTTTTATCAGTAATAAATTACGTTGAAAAGTCGGACGCAACAGATCGATAAATGAAGATACATCTGAAAATTGCTGCAATTGCCATTATATCATAAGATTACATGTAATGTTAAACTCATTGTAGATGTCGATAGTGTAAGGTGGCAAAACGATAATAATATAATAATAAGGTAAGCGTATTTTAGAGCGATGGAGTAAACTCCTATTTGACAAGTAAATTGTCGAGCGTTATTGCAAAGTCCGGTTTAATCCGTCCATTAATTCAAAATAATCCGTCTTGTCGTGCTAAAATATCATTTATCGATGATAACGTGATTACGTTTAATGGTGCATAATGGCAAAAATTACAACACGTAAAGAGCTACGGAAAGGAATCAATCATATTGCATTTAATTTATATCAAGCGAATCTCCGATGTTATAAATATATTTAATATGTACGTGTCTTTGCATGGAATCATACGTATTTTAAAAATTACAATTTTACCTCTGCAGACTAGTATATCGGTATGAATTCCGCTTAAAAATCAGTAGGTCCGGGTTCAAATTATAGCAAGGTAACTATCAATTATTCATACTGACCTTGCCGGAATCGAACAATTGAAATTTCAGGCATGGGTGTTTGTTCTCATCGAGTTTATCTCGAATGTCTTGTCCCATTTGGCTTTTATCAAGTGATTTTAATATTGATTAGAAGATGAATTTAACTGATATGTTTTTGTTAAACAAATGTTTAGTATAATATTCAGACTAACGAAGTCGTTGAATAAATATGAACATTTAAACTAAACAGGTCGAAAATTGAATAAATACGGGATAAGCCTGACCAGGAAAAAGCGCAACAATTATTAAAGCAACGTTATATGAAGAAGATAATATGATTCTTTGAAATTTGGCTGCAATTGATTACCTTAATTTATTTCGCATTCAGAAAAAGTATTTTTAGATTTACTGAAACATTTCACGGCCCTCTTGAAGAGGCTTAGCCAAGCATTTGAGAAGCATTGTATTTTTTTTTCATGTATTCAAACAAAGTTAACACATATTATAACTAGACGATTTCTAACATATAATTTCGGTTTAAATACGAACAGACTGTCATCTGACACGTTGAATGGAGTGACCGGGCAGGTAGCTATTCGCCTCCCAACGGTGAACGGCGCGGCGCGGTGGACATATATTATTGTTTACGAGTTTCCGAGCCGATTGTGGACCGAGTTCTGGATGCCCCCCCTTATAAATCAGGGCCCCCGCGTGGACGAGGTGATTTAGGGGGCCATCCGGACAGCAGAGAATGTGCCTTCGACTGAGCAAAGGTGTCAATAGATATTGTTTTTTCTAATACGTTCTTTTGTAGGACGAGTATAGTGCGCATAGAAAATATCTGCCTCGAAGGATATTTCTGTTTTATGATTCTATCAAACTAAAAACAATTGATAACTTTAATCGCGTTCCATTGAAGTATCGACAAACTTAAAACAATAAACGCGAAATTACAATTACCTAATTTCGATTAATGGCACGAAATTTGTTTTATATTAGTGTTAATTGGATATTTGGTTAAATTATTAAAGGTAATTACAAAGTAATATCGAAATGCTTCAAATTGCATTGCTTTATTTTGTTTAAATTACTTAATCGATTAGGTATTTAATATTACTACAAAAGTTTTCTTTTAATTTGGTAATTCATGACGATAAATCATTATAATTATTAAAAGAAAACATTTTATACCCATTTCACAATTTTATGAATTGATTAAGATTGTTTTTGCTTATCGCAAGAATTCTCACTGATGAAAAATACAAAGTATATTACAGTTAAAATTTTAATGACCTACTAATGAAAAATAAATGTAATATCTCAAAATAAAATGATTTTTTTCCGTATTTAATCGTTTAAATTGTATAAATTTTATCATTATTGACCGTGTTTCGTCATTTAGAATGTTTTATAAGAAAAAATATGTTCAAAATAACAGAAATGACAATGTCAGAGACGAAGGCAATTTGTAAACACCGCATAAATAAATAATGCATTCGGTAGGTGTTAAAACAGACCGCAATAAAAGGTGTTGGATCGCAAGTCAAAACTGAGAAGAAGTACAAGAGAGATATTGTTTGGGAGAGTGCCCAGCGTGACGCGCTAATGGGGGGACATTATTATGCAACTGCAATAAATGTCACCTTTTTCATTCTAAGCCACAAAAAGTGGGACACGGAATCGGCTCAATAAATAAACAAACGCACGACACCTTTAGATTTTTTTCACATGGGCAAACGTTTAACCCGTTCGCACGGTAGGGAACAAACGAGCTTTTTGTTCTCAGAAAACGGGCAAATTACTGAACTGTGCCGACATAAATAAATACGATTTATTTTAAATAAAAAAATGGTAAACAACTTTGATGTAATTAATAGATCGATATTTTGGGCACGATAGTCTTTTTTAAAAATATTTTTAGCAAGAACAAATATATTTAAGCTCTGTATTTAAAAAAAAGTTGATAACTCTTTTAGCTTTACATATTTATACGACTATATAGTTCTGACAAGAGCGTGAAGCTGAAATAGTATCAACATTTATATTTTGTAAAACTTCCATAAATTGCTATTTTTGACCACAATATAATATAATGCTGTGAAATGAAATATGTTGTGAATAGGTTTGCCAACTTTTTCTAACACAATTTCGGGACAACTTCCCAAAAAATAAATATATTTATCATTTTTTTAAGTGTAGGTGATAACAGTGATTTTGGACTGCAACATCAGTTGGCAACTCTAGATGTGAAAAAAAATACTAGAACGTTATTTAACTTTTACTTGAAAATCAAATAAAAAACATTTGTAGTTATCATACAGTCTACGATGATGTGTCTAAACATGTCGTCGTATCCATATAATAAAAGAAGTTTTATCTTATATTATACATTTTTTATTATTATTTCTATACAATTCTGAGATCGTTATGTACGTTGCTCTCACCACCATCCAATACGGATTAAATCCCAATTCGCAAGGCGTACTCCAGCATGTTTCTTTTGAAATCCTAGGAAAAACCTATAAGAAATTACTCAATACCAGGTTACTTGCAATGTACAGAAATAATAATCGTTATATATATTGACATTGATACCATACGATATCGAAAAACATTTTAATTGCAGGTAAATGAAAAAATATTTACTAAATACGCAAAAGTTATTATGCTCACCATGTAACAGCACAAAGTTAAGTTTTCAATTTCATTTCGAGTTATAAGATAGTGATCATGTTTGAAACTATTTTATGAGTATACTAATTGCTCTAATAGTGAAGACATGACTTAGGGCGTAAATTAGAACATGATAAAGTGGCACTGAACTGAATTGACGATTTTTCACTGTAAGTCAACAATGTGTTAATGATTTTGAGTGATTAATATTGGTAATAAAACAATGAAATATATAACAATAGGGAATAATGAATATTTATTGGTGGCGAATCACCGATAATATTCAAAGCTACAACTGACCATGTTGTGCATTTGAAGGATATTATATATTTTTTTGCATTGAATACATTTTGTGTTTGGTTGAAAAGAATATCACACTGATTATTGCCAGAGGCGGCGCCGAAGCGGTCAGCGGAAGGGCACGAATAAATCGTTTATGCGCCGGTCCATCAGAGGGGGGCGTGGTGCGTGAAAACATAATAACTGCGGGGATATTATAAATTAATGCATATTCCGTCAAACGGGTCGCAGCGAATCTGATACACGAATTTGCAACGATAAATCAAAAATTACACGACCGACCCACGCGCTAACAACGCAGATATTCGATCGTTTGGCTCCGGCACAGACGTTATTAGTAAATATATGTTATGTGACTAATTGAGAGTTTTTTTTTTGCATCGAGTCTCTATGGAATTGAGAGGAAACTGTGGCGAACATTAATTATATAATCGATAATTGCTTATGCACGGACTGTTGAACTTTAAAATTGAGAATACATAAATAACGAGCGAACCCATGGAGGCTTTGCAGCAAGGGTAACCAACACAGTATTTTTCGCCAAATTCAATCCAAAAGAACGATTTTTGGTCAAAGTATTCCATCATATTTGAATAGAGGTCGAACAAAACCTTTTTTCGTATCAGCTTTGGTAGTTTAACAGCGTCAAATTGGCAAGACTGTGAAATGTGACTGTCACAATAAAAATCGATTCTTTTACCAATTCCCTGAATAATTAATATTATAAAAATGGGCAATGTGATTTTCACCAACACGAAAACTGAAACATATTTCAAAAGTGGAGTAAATATGAATTGTATGTATTATGTACATTCTAAATTACAGTACAATCGATAAAGATTTCAAAAAGAATATTATATAATAGCCATTGACACTAATATTTTTTGAAAAGATACGGCGGATATACATATGAATGTAAACGTACACACTCTAGTATGTTTTTTGGTTAATGAACAAAAATGTTTTCAAAAGTTATTTTATAGTAAGTATAAATGATTTTAGACTGAATTAAATTATAACTGCTTTTCCTCTGGTCGTTGAAAAAGTTGTAAGTTTTAAAACAACGTTTCAAAAACTGATAGTTATTTTTGTTTAAACATAATCAGTTAAAATAAATCATTTAAATTTTTAAAACGGATTATGAATAAATAGAAAGTTTAAAGAGACGTGCGTGTATATCTAAACTAAATACTACGGAACTTCATAGGAAGAAGAATGAAATTATACAGCTTATAATGGAAAAAACTTGTTCGTGTATTTATGCGTCAAAAATAAGAAAATCTCTTTATAGTTAGAGATTGTAAAATATTAAAAGCTTCTCATTATAGTTTTTAAGTCGTACACATACATATATAATTTAAAACTATTTCAGATATGTTTTAATATTTTACCTGTCAAAAAATCTTCGCGTAGACTACTACTGCACTGCCATCGTGTAGGACTCGTGTATTTGCTTGTTATAGTCATGTATGGCAAATTCTACCAGTAGCGAGTGGGCGACCTAATTGCTTCAAAAGCTCTCACAACTTACGACGAAGTTCAACGAGAGAGATTAGCCCACGAAAGCTCGAGCGCTTTTATTGCAATTTATTTTTTATTTCTCACCGAACAAGTTGATTTCAATTTTTAATTTAAATTGTTCCTGGTAAAGGTGAAATTATTATCTCGCATCGCACGATTTAAGGTAGTAACACGTTTGGCTCTTCTCATTTTGCCACATGGTACGTACTTCAAAAATTAAGTTTTAATGACATCATTAAAATGTCGTTACTATGAAAATAACGGTATATTTATAAGAATTTTTGCGTTTTTTAGAAGACATATTTCAATTAAAAAAAGTAACTTGCATCTGGCATTGTAAAGCCAAATTGAATCGTTTATAATTCAATTCAAACCATTATTCAAATTACGTAGAGAACGTTAATATTGGTACCTTTTATAATAGAAAATCAATTGAAACCAAGAAATAGATAGGGAAGCATACAGATGACATATCCATAATATAAGTATTATGCTAAACATCGTTGACACCCATGCCATGTGTCAACTACATGTCAGTTGAATGTAATTGGAAAATTACCATGTTATAAAATATACATGTTTAAAACTTTGCATGTAAACCCATTAGGTTAGGGTGTTTACACTCACAGGAAGAATAATATCTAGATGAGTAATTACTTCAGCATAATAACTCTACATAAATCACTGAATATTAATATCAATGAAAGAAGAGCTAAGTACATATTCCGTCTTATTGAATTGGATAAATAATAAATTCGGAGAAAAGCGTACTTCGTTTGATATTTTAGTATTTGTATTTCGAAATGTATTTCAATAAATATTGAAATACGTCGGCTATGATATTAAAGCGGTCTTTGCCTCGGAAGAATTTAAGTAAATAAATTACCGAAATATCTCAAACTAAGTTATTCCATCAAAAAATTCTCCGCTCGTGTTCACAAAATCCCGCCAAAATTTTACGGCCCTGTTAGTTTGACCATTTTTTCGGCCCGGGTATTGCGAAATGTCGATGTTATCTAAAACCTTTACCTGACCAGCTATGTAAACGTTCTTTAACAAAGTTAATAACTTAATGGCGGTGATCGATAGTAGATCCATTATTCATACCATCACGGACGCAGAAATTTGATAAATGGGTTGGCGCTACGGCTCTTTCATGTCAGGATATTCACCTTGATGTGATTATTAAATTCGTAAAGTTCAGGTTGTTAAAGGTGAGTGAAAAGTTTCAGATTGTGCGAGAGTGACACATAGCAAGAAAAAAAAGTCATTCATATTATTGGAGAAATCTTCCTAGCTAGAATTTCGAAAACGTCTCCGATGAATAGGGGTTTTCGTCGACTGTAAAATAGGTAGAAAAGATAGCTTCAGTTAAGAGCTTAAACGGCGTACTGTCATAATTTTGATATTTTAGATCATTTCCACTCAAACGTAGCAACAACAGTTATTGCTTGCCATTTTCTTTTAATGCTTCGTAGAAAAATATGCATAAACTATGTATGGCGGTGTTTTTAACGACCATTTTGTTATAATTTAAGATTTCGAGTGAAGGTGCTTAGTGGAATTTCAATATTAAATTTGAATCGTTAAAATTATGTACATTCATATAAGTTTTGTCACTAACGATCCGGGTTTCGCCTTTCGGCATCTTCAGGCGTTCGAGTAAATGAATGTATCGTGTTTATATATAAAATAAATGTGTTACTAAGTTTAAAGCCATAGCTGGCGTAATGTACTAACCCATGGGAATGCCTACAGATTTGAATGGTGAGTAATATCAAGAATTATATTTATTTTTTTTGCTGGAAAATTGTAAATTATATTTACTTGAGTGTACACTCTTACATTACATTATACATTTAAGAGTGTGAAATTTGGCAGATTTACCTGCTCATTCAAAATTTGTAAACTACTCAACTGTTCCAACAAAATTTCCTGTAAAAACAATTTACGCCCATCTGTATTTGGATGCAACATTTTCATCCCTTCCTCATGTTTTTTACAACACTTTTCACGAAAATCGATTATCAAATAATAATTGAAAGAATTCTTCATCTAGTCTCATTTCATTTATTGAATTTATTACCATGACAAATGGGACATCGGTTGATTTATTTGCCATTTTTAGCGCTTTGTTAATACAGCGTGAACATTTGCGATCAACCTCAAACCGATTGCATCGCTGTGTTTCCACAGTATTATAATTTATTAATTAAGAGTGCCTTTAATGAAATTCATTAAAGATCGAATTTCGGACGTCGTCGATGCGCGGCCGCCGGATTTACGAAACCCGTTCCTAAATAAAAGACAATTATCACGGAAGCTTTCGCGAGAGTTATTCCGACAGACTCGAGAGCAGTCAGTCAGTCAGCTGTGAGACATCAATTTTCGATTGCGAAATCGTTGAAGCAACGGTTACCATGCAACGGACCGAGAATTTTGCTTCTCAAAATGACACAATTAAGACACTTTCAAAACGGCTATTATTTATAACAATCAGGAGGTTTTTGGTTATTTGAGAATGAAAAAAAAACGGAAGATTGTTTGAAATAATATGCGATTCAGTATCGATAGTAAATATTTAAAAAAACTTATATTTTTCATTGTAATACCATAATTTAGACTATACCCCAAAGACTCCGTTGAATCTACTATACCAGACCTGGCCAACACGCGGCCCTTAGCACTCATATGTGCGGTCCGCGGACATATATGACAAATAATGTTTTTTTTAAGTAACAGGTAATTCAGAATGTATTCAAAATCACATTTAAACATTTAAAGTCAGTAACATTTTTAGTGAAAAAGACGAAATGCATAGATTCTGTTGATGTGTTTGATTTTTTTGTTGGTTCAATGCGCGTTTTCTTTTCACATCTATTTGTAGAATAGTTTTTTTTTTACAATTGCCCTGATTGAATGCTTTCAGATTATCTCAGCACTTAAATTATTTATTGTACTTACAAACATATCAATAAGTATAAAATTCGTTGTAATAAACATTTTTTTTGTATAATGTATGCATGTATGTGCGGCCCTTGGGAAAATTTTACGTCGTCAAAGCGGCCCGGGGTGCAATTTGGGTTGGCCATGCCTATACTATACTATAGTGTGCAAACATCAAATAATATATGTTCAATAAGTGATCTTCGATGATCCATTCGCTTTCCAAACGAAACCTTAAAATAATTTGTAATTAAACCTGGCCAAATATGCACGATGCCGCTTGCGTGTTTACCTATGCGCTAGGGTTCGAATCCAAGTTCAGACAGTTTTATTAATCGATTTTTCAATCGCTTTATAAATTTATGTTCGAAGGTATGGATGTATGTGTGTAATGTCTTAAATTCCCCCTCCCGACTACACCATCCTAAAATGAGGCTTAGCGAGAGCGATTAGCTAACCACTAGTCTTGAATAGATTTCTACTCTCTTTGGAAAAAAAGAGAGGTTGAGTAACTGAGTAAGAAACGGTTTTCGTAGAAAAACTTATGTTAATATAAACTTCATTATGAGTCCATATGCTCCACATTAGGAGCGGATATGGTAAAAAAATAGGCACCACTTATAGTCGTATCAACTTGAAACAACAAAAAAAAAATACCAGAAGTTATCTATACCTGAAAAATCCAAAATAACGTGATAAGCATTCTGGATCATATTGGTGCATTCAAATGGAAATTTGGTCTTCATTGTACCCAGTTACTTTCTTTCTTTTCCTAGTTAATTTCTTTCATACAAATTTATTCAGTTTAATATAGATCTTTTTTCTCTGATGTGCATTTTGAATTATCATGCGAGGCGATGATGTGGATAAATAACATAATACATTACGTAGAATGGAAACTTTTGCTTTCGAAACGACCAAATAGAGAAGTCGAAGAAACATTGCATGTATTTTGAAATTCAACCGGATAAGTGAATGAATGCCATAGCCGAAGCACTCTCGCCTTCGAATCTTCGACGTCTGATGTCGGATGGCTCGCGAGATAAATTGATCAAGAGGCATTCATTGTAGGTGGAATCTCGAAGGGCGTTCATGTGAAGCGCCTCTGCAAAATGATGATTCATATCTCTTCATTATTTTTTCGGAAACACGTGTTGAGGAGTCTAGACCTGGAGTCGAAAAGATTGTGGCATATATTAACTATTTTACAAAATATTATCCATTTCAAAATATCGCATTTAAAAAGATAAAAATCAGGAATACATTAGCGATGAAATAGGTGAACCGTATCCAATAATATGATTCTCTGCATAAAGAAGATTATTTATTAAATTACATAGATCAGTCAAGTTATTGCAAAGATTTTAGATTTTAGATATTTTCACAAGAAAAAAAACAAACCTTTGAAATCACGTTTAGGGTTTTATTTAAGTATCTCATATTCTATTCAAGTATTACATATCGACTGTGGAAAGGAAAAAGTACGTAGTCCACAGTTTTTTTTCGTTATTCACAATGTATACAACTTGATACACGATCTATGAAAAGGATGTAAGCTAAAAATGCCGATTAGTATCTAAATTTAGCTCTTAAGTTTGAAAAAAGAAATGGAATGTGAAAATTGCGATCAGGAAAAAGGTTTTTTTTAAATATTAAATTGATATTAGATAATTGTCAATTGAAAACCAGTTTATAATTCGCTAGTTTAATTTGCATTCGGCGCACAAATTATAAGAAACGTTTTCCGTATTACGTCTTTTTTACTTTCCACAGTCGATATAAAAAAAGCAATCAGCATTTCAACATAATTATTTTATTTTTCTTTCGACAATATGAGACAATTTATAATCAAATGGCAAGAACTCACATCGCGTTAATGATGTGAGCTGAAAATATTTTAGTTGCAGCTCTAATCATTTGCTACATTAAAAATGTAAAATTTTGAATCTTGCAAGACAGAAACTTGGAAAAATAAAAACACGGCATCTATAACACTTAGCAATCACAATGTCGAAGTGCATGGAATAATTAGGCGAGTGAATGAAATAATTAATTAAAAACTACGGCAAAGGAAAACACATAAATCTTTCAATGAATGACAATTCCTTGCGGCATATCCTGTTGTAATGCTGCGAATATGCCGTGGTGCTCACAAATACAGTTTAAAGAGAACGGCATATTCTGACCAGACCACTGACTGGTGTGTGATATTTTGAAGTATTTTTTAAACATTGGTTTCCTTGGGAAGCGATATAATCATGCATCGAAAAAACATATTTCAAAAAGATTTTTTTAAACGTAAAAAAAATAAAATCGCTTAGGATGATATTCTAGGCAGCTTTTTTCGATAAACATAGACTATGCCCATATATCATTTGTATTTTATGAGATTTACATGAACTACAATCATTAACTTTGTATTGTCGAATTTAAAATTCACAAGACCTTGAAATAAAGTTATTTTTTTAAACTTTCCAATTCAGTAGTCGATTCCTTGGAATACAATCAGTAGGGAAATTTTAATGATCTGTATATATTATATGCGCCGTATTTAGAGCATAACTTTATTATAAGGAATGCTCGGTGATTTAGAAATCCTGCGATTTTTCAAAACAAAATAGTCGATTTCAAAAACCCAGAAATTACGGAATTCCCAAAATGAATCGACACAAGACCTTTTTTTAGCTCTTCCCAGATTTTTCGAATCCAAAATCCCAGGAATTTTCGGAATTCCCGAAATGAATAAATTTTGGACTTTTTTAACCCTCGCGCAATTTTCTCAAAATTTTTCAATTCTGAAATTAGTACTATCACAATCCCAGGATTTTGGGATCACAAACTTGGACAGGTTCCCGGGATTGGAGCTCTATTATTTACGCCACTTTTCAATCGAAAAAATAATATAATAAGTTTGAACGAGCATCACCCTATTACCATTATGATAATTTTTTTAGTACCAGTATTAATATATTCATCCGGTATTACATTACCCGGAAACACCATCATTTTGATGTATTGTTGATACAAATATTCGTTAAAAGATAACGATCTTAGATTAGTAAACTGAAAATAAAGTTATTAATAGTCATAGGGCGGCGGGTTGAGTGCTAGGCGGATTAAAGTTTTCCGTTTCGGGGATGCGAATCTTTAGTCCTGCGAGTGTTATACGAGTATGAAAATAAATAAAAGTTAGCATTAAGTTAGGGCTGTATGCGGTTGTCGGAACAATGAGCGCACGACTCTCGCAAATGAGGTCGGAGGATTGCCATCGCACCGACGACGACCTCTTTTACATCAGGAATTATATTTCATGCATCAAACAGGGGTTGGCAATACGAGACAGCAAATAAAACAGTCAAAATGTCACGTATCTTCGTAGAAGACAATCGAATTTTGGTATGATTGAATACATGCACACATGTTTCTGTAAATATGTTTTTATATAAAAACGATTTTTCAAACATTTTACACGACTTCAAATTATAGCTAGAAAAAAAAAATATTTAAGATTTTGACTGAAGGTGCGTGGTGGAATTTCGATATTAAATTTTAATTGTTCAAATTATGTACATTCACACAAGTTTTGTCACTAACGACCCAGGTTTCGAGTTAAGTAGTTTACCAATTTTAAATGAGCAGATGAATCTGCCAAATTCCATACTTTTACTGTGCAAGTAAATAGAATTAATTTTCATAAAATAATTATGAATTTTCCAACAATCAAAATAAATATAATTCTTGAAATTACCCACTAATTAAATCTGCAGGCATTCTCATGTAGAAACATTTTAACTATAATTACATTAACTTCAAAAACATACAGGGACTATTTGCAAAGTAAATATTTCCCCAAGCTAATTGAATGTCATTAATCATTAAAATATTATACAACATTCATTTGGATTTATCTCGATATATATAATAAACAAGTAAGAGAACTCGATTCAGCGAAAGAGGAGTGAAAATGATTAATTACTATTTAAGATACTTATAAACAATGAATAATTAATATGCTTGAAAAGTTTTTCAAACAAAATAATCGAGCGCATTTCATCAAAGGCTATTTAAATTCTGATAAAAAATAACTACGACAAAAGATATCAATCTCATTTGTGTTTACACGAATAAATATGTTATATTTCATTTTCTGAAAACTGTTTTTTATTGTTTGGAATAAAGAATTTCAGTTAAGAATAAAACGTAAACCATACGAAGTATATAATCTGTAACACAAACCGCACTGCAATTAAAAAATATATATTACAAGGGTTTAATTTCCACAAAGTAACCACACAATTCATCGAATCCCTTGAAAGGTTTACTACATATGAACGGGCTGGGGTTCAACGCCATTCCAGAATTTTATTCAGACAAGTGATGCAATAATAAATATAAATAAATACATCTTCAGCCGGTTCCTTTCTCCTCTCCTGTCAATGGATGGGTGGTTCGACTTTTGATTCCCGAAATGTGATCGGAATATTTTTCGGGTCGCGGAGAAGTAACGCATTCATTCAAACCGTAATTGACGTTGAATGAGCTTTCGCGCTTTGACTACAGATTTAAAAATCTTTTTGTATTTCAATATACATATATGCGAAATCCATAATAATATAGCATTGAAAGTAGAAGCCGACGAAAATGATAGAATAAAGAACTGATGTAATTGTGTATTCAAACATTATTTTGACAGCGTGTACTTTCCGAACGAAAAGCGAGTTTGTAAAATAAAATGATGTGCTATTGACATTGACAAAAATAGGATATGTCGCCAAATGTTGAAAGCTAAAATTGATTTTACAGAACATGGTCGGTTTTATGAAAGTGAAAATTAAACACAGAAATATTTATAATATTAAGAAACGCCGGAAAATGCACGGGGAGAAACTGGCGGAGAGGGTTGTGTTAGAATATTACATTAAAAGACAGGAGTCAATTCAAGAGATAGACTAAAAGCTTAGTGTCAAAATTTACATAGCTAAAGATGGGTTTTTGCAAACATACATACACGTACACGAAGTTTTCCTTAGAGGATAATAGTGTGCGAGGTTTGCTCATTTTGAGGAATGATAGGAAATTTAAGTTTCACTAATAAGTTTCATGTGGTTTGTCGAGCATAATAATATAAATCAGTGTTTCTCAACCTCTTTGGGCCCGTGGCCTTTTTTGAGCGTCTTATTTTTCTGTGGCCCCATACCTGTTTTGTACTATTGAAGTACAAGTGTTATTGTGACTCAAAACGAAAAGACGTGAGACTTTTTTTGTAGGTCTTCCAACAATTTCGAATCCAATGCCGCGACACTTTTTTTATAGCTCTTCTCAGATATTCTATCAGACAATTTACGGATTTCGAAAATTTTGCCCGTGGCCCCCAAACTGTACTGCGACTCTCCGTTGAGAAACCCTGGTATATATACACACAATACTAAACTGAGATTCATACTATATCGTCTTACTTAGGAATCTTAACTGTTATTAGAATACAAATTATAGCTTACGGGTACTGAAATAGAATTAAGGTTATGCAAATTGCATGCCAGATTATTAAAAAATTGGAACAGCATATTTCATTAATCTTTATCTAGCAGACATATTCTTTCTTGTCTGTCCTATTGTTTATGGAAGCCGCTTTAATTGTTATACATTCCTATTTTTAGTTGTCTTCCGAGATTATTACTTACTTTAAATGTGACATTATTCTGATCGATAAAATTTTTCGGTAATCTAATTTACACCCTATTACGATGAAGTTCTGCCAAGAATATACCAATTCGATTAAAAAATGAAAAGTTCGCTACCACAATGAAAGTCTCAGATTTATATTCCTTGAATAATTCGTGCGTATGTTAGTTATACGACAAACTTTTAGTGGCAACGAATTCCACTGCGGGTTGTGGAAAATGGAGTGGAAAACCGCCGTCGATATTGCTGGCGCGTGCATACCAGAAGATGGCGGGAGATAATGGAATGAAAACACTTTGGCCATCTCCCAGTCTGGAAAATGATGCACTTTCAAAGTATAAAATAATCTAAAAGTAAAGAAACAGTATTGGTTCTATTCAATAAACTTAGGCAATAAATTAGCCAGCTTGGCATCGGAGTATTTCGCTACTGTGACTTTTTGACAAAATACGTAATAACTTTTTTGAAGTAAGTAAATCTATTATTGAGTCTGTATTATAATCGACTGTATAGTCCATACTTTTTCAACTTTTTTGGTCCAATAATTTTCAATTTCAAAAACCCGGAATTGCCAAAAATGTGGGACCTTTTTTTTTCACCTCCCTCGCCGAGTTCAAGCATTTTTTTGTCGCTGCACTGTCGGTAAGTGTATGATAGAAAATTGCACTTCGTTGTTCTTACCCTAACAAAGTATTTTATAACAACAACAAAAAAAAAATGATAATCTTACACTTCCAACATTAGATAATGAGTTAGTGAAATGTAAATCAAAGATAGCACTGATTGTACATTGTTATTTT
Organism: Himalopsyche tibetana; assembly: GCA_030503985.1. Lineage (NCBI taxonomy): Eukaryota > Metazoa > Arthropoda > Insecta > Trichoptera > Rhyacophilidae > Himalopsyche > Himalopsyche tibetana. The sequence continues at coordinate 18,997,461 of JAPJYX010000010.1, read as the reverse complement.
TAAGTATGGTTTCGTACTCTTTATTGTGTTTTATCTCTTATTATTGTGTAAATGCCTACAATTTAAACACATGTATAATATACCGATGAATATTAATTAAGTTGTAATATAGTAAATTTATTCAACACATATATTACTGAAATCGTGTTTTTTTACCACAATAAGGTAAGGGGTTCTTAACCTGTAATGGATTCTATTAATAAAAACAATAATCCTTTGTACTTCATTCCACTTTATTTAATATGTCAGGACCGGTTTCGCTCATTGCGAGCTCAGTTGACAATGCTCGCAATGAGCGAAACCGGTCCTGACATATTAAATAAAGTGGAATGAAGTACAAAGGATTATTGTTTTTATTAATATAATGCCTTTCCACCAAGTATTGACAGTGAACACCCTAAAAGTGTAATGGATTCATTAATATATATATATATACAACGTCGCATATGTTATTTGGCATTTTTGCTGAAACGTATGGTAAGACAATATATTTTTTGTTATTTGCACACCTTGTTTGTTCAATATTCGATTTTAATAAAGAAAATGTTAAGAGTGGTTGGATTTTTTTCCTTAGTGTATGTCTTATGTGGACGAAATCAAAGTGACTCGGTGCGGCACGAATATATAGATAGTTTCTGCCGCTATAGTGTCCTACGCGACAAAACGCACGCCGCGATCAGTTTATTTGATGTTTTGATTCGCTTTAAGCCGCGTTCCAATCGCGTTCGCAGTGACTTCGCCCAAGTTAATCGTAGCGTTACCGTGTCGAATTTAAATTTTAAAATCAACTAAATATTGCATCACACATAGTATATTGTTTCCCCGAAAAAAAATTTAGATCACTTTTATTCTATACTATTTCGTCTGGAAATTATTTAGTCTGTCAAATTTTATCATGTCGTTACAACGTTCCGTACATTGTGAAAATTTTCCTAAAATATATTTTTTCCGATCTGCAGTGTACACGTTTTGTCTCAGCACCAATCAATGTTAAAATATATAATTATTATCGGCTTTCGGGTTAGTTTGAAGTGATTCCACAGGACTCGTTTGAAGTCCCGGTGCGTTTGTAGAGAACGCAACTACCCCCAGGGTGAGCCGCCTCATAATCGACCCGAAACACAATGACTAGGAAGAGATCGTATCCCGAGCGCCTATCGACCGCTCCTATTCAAGCATCTGACACAATCTGCAAGTAATATCGATAAGCGATAATAACAGAATTTATGGCTTCCGATGCTGCGTCATTTTTTATGGTCGCGTACCGGTTTTTCTGGAATGGACCGGACCGGTGGCAAAGGGGCCGCACTGATACTACCGGGGTGTGAAATTATGCGTAAAACATTGAGCGCAATTTGCGTCATGTATCTGGCATTATCACCAGGATGACACAGCGCTACCCGTTATGAATAAACATGCACTGAATTCACGCCGAAAAATGAAATAAAGCAAAACATACCCGGCCCAGGAATCTATACCCGACTTTAAATAATAATTGTTGACTAGCAATAGTCGCACGAAAATCGTGTAACAAAAGTTTTTCAATTCATAGAATAAAATAATATTAGACATGACTAAAGTAAAAGAATTACATGACATTTAAAGTCACAGACTAGACGACTTTTTGTCCTGTCGGCAGATTTTCTTTGTAATCGATACTCGTGAATAGTGCAATATGTTTCTTGCTGAACAATTAATATTAAAACAGTAACCACCATATAGAATGTAAATAGTTTCTCATTTAAAGTTTTTTTTAATACTGGGGTGTATAATTTGGTTTTGTGGTTCACCCGTAACCGATAACACCGCGGCTGTCAGACCTCAAATTGAAACTTCGAGATGCCGACTGTATTTTTCTGCACAACGAACAAAACATATACTCAAAAGGCGACATAACGAGAGGCGTATCAGTAAAATAAATGCTAATAAGTGGGTTGCAAATAACGGAAAAAAACAATGATGGTTACTTGTGGAATTTCGAAAACTTATTATAATGGTATGTTTTAATTTTTTGGCGATTATCTGAAAGCCGCTGGAATGTTGTTGGCTGCCAATTCTTTTTTTAAAACATTTAAATTTTACATATGAAACAAAATATGTATATGACCAAAACCTGTTTCGCTAAGCGAAGTAGCATTTAAAAAAAGCTTCATCTCTAAGCGAGGCTCGAATGGACGTTTTATTAAACTGTGGAATAAGTACTTAATTATTTTACGTTTTATTTTTGTAAATATTGTTTGACAAAATTATGAAAATGTGTGCTTAAAAACAGATTCTGAAAAAAATAAAAACTATATTTTTTATTATTTGGATCCCAGTGGGAAATAATGTCCCTAGACTGCTGAATAGTATGCAGGGCCAGTAAAATACGTATTTTTTTTTAAAACACAAATAATTTATATGCAGCGAATAAATATTTTGAAATTGGAAGATCATACAAAATAAGCACGATCAGAATTATTTTAAGTGTCACTGGGATCAACTCGAGAAGAAAAACTCACGTCATGGATCTCAAATATATTTGTTTTTCCATTGATCTTACCGGGACTTCTTCTATGCCAGACCCGCGTAATCGCTAGGTCAAAACTCTTATCAACTAGACTAGCGATACTCAACCATTTTTTCGTCTGGGCCGAATGTCCGTTTTCGCTACATTAGGAGGGCCGCAGCATATAACATACTATACGTAATATCCAAAATACTATTTTTTTTTGCCAAAAATACCAGATGTTTGAAAATCATCTGGTGACTATTTATTTATTATTTAATTAACATTGCACAAGGTTGGCAAATTATAAATTTAAAACTTTTACAATGAAGAAAAAAAATAGTACAATTTAATATTAAAAACAGTAGAAAAAAATGGCAAGGCAATCAATTGAGTAATCTCCGACGAACTCTACTTTAATACATAGAAAATAGTATTCGTCGGAACTCACCCACGTCTATGTGGAGTATGTCGACATCCGAAGCAATATTGTTGAACACCGTTAAAGCTCTCTCCAGTGGCATCACCATTGGCAGGCTGGTTCTACACCTTGGAAGAACAAACAATTCATGTCCACGATTTCTCAAAATCAGTAACATTTAGATTCACATTCTCAAGAATGGTGGAATTTTCATTTAGGCCTCGTCTCACATACAGTCTGAATGGGCCGCATGAGACGCATGTTGCCACAGGTTGAGTATCGCTGAACTAGACCATAGAAAGGGATTAATCATTGAATATTCAAGCCAATTTATAACAAGTAAATGTAATCGTAAGTATTGCGCTATTAACCGAGAAAAAAATGGACATAAATAATGCGATACTCAATTTGTAAAATGTGCATTTGCAATGTTTAAACATTCTGAAAGTATCTGTTCCTTTCTCATTTTTTTAACCACAGCCTGGTGTAATAAAAACGGTCAAACAACTCCGATCCCTTTTATCTTCTCAAACAAGTGTAAGAACTTTGCCGTGCGCGGTTTATCGTCGAATAATGTCATTACCACGGCTCGATAAGACGTCGGAGCCATCGGCTGCACTGCGGGTCGTCAAACGCCCCGGAAAAATATATTACCTTAATAAATTGAGTCTGCTAATCGTGTATTTGATACGAGAACAACGTTAAATATACACTAAGCTTCAGCCGTCCTCGGCAAGATTGTAGTACTCGAACACACAATTGTAAGACGGCAGAGATTCGTTGATATTTGAACACAGATATGTAAGAAAAATGATTACTCGACCACCAGGACGGTGGAGTAGAAATCGGTGATATGAATCTACGAGTGAAGTTGGGTCAATGTCCAACAATTGTATGGATACAATAGAAATGTCTGCAGTTTATGCTTTGTACTTACTTTTAGATAACGTTATCCGCAATCTATTGACGCTCGGGGAACAGATTTTTCCCTGAAATGGTCGTTCACCGGAAAAAAACATGTAACGATTATTTTTCACTGTTAACAGCTGATAGGTAACTGCTGTAGAAATTACTTAGTTTATTTAACGTGGGTCAAAAACCATCTAATTTAAGAATCATCTTACTCACCTGTGCTATATTTGACGACTAATTTTATTCTTTGCGACGAGTAGAGTCAAAATTGCCGGTTCAGTTATTTTCGTAAAAATGTAGAAAAAGTTGATTTAAATTCTGGGGTTATAATGCAAAACGTACTATTTTCAAAATGAGCGATATTGAGTTAGGTATGCAGATAGGGTAATTCAAGCCTGAGGAATCGACTGATCCTATTAGTTTTAATATAAAATGTCTACACGACTGTCGTTTTAAAATTGGAAATCTTTATGCAAATGTTATTTTGTTTGTGTTATTCGTTATAGTATTTGACTCTACTGAAAACTTTGAGTTTTGGAAATAGTACGTTTTTATTATAAGCCCACAATTATGAACAGAATACAAGTAAAAATAATGAAAGATTTAGGGGATTTTTGATACAACTTCATTTCTCAAAAAAAAAAATAGATGACAATGGAGATTTTTAGACGGTTAGCATAAGAGTTTATAAACATTAAAAAAAACATTGATTGTGTTTTTCAGACAAAAGCTTTACAAATTAATTTAATTTTTTTAAATATATTATAGCTATAATAATATAATCAATTCATATATAACTCTGAAAACACCTAAATGTAAATACAGGAGCAGTGACGATGAAATTTACTGATTTTTTTTACAAGCGAGAGTTTCTGTGCGCTTCCTGGAAAGACGATAAATTTGACCGGTGTGATTTCATGAAGGAACTCTTCAATTATTGTGCTTTCAATATATCTTCAAAGTCCTGGTTTATGTTTTAAGATAATAAATTAGATAAAAAATATCATCAACTACCATATAGATTTATATCGATCTGATACGAATAAAATCAGGAACAATTTCCTGCCAATAATTCTGCAGTAATCTCCGAATTCACCGATAAAATAAATTGCTGTTATTTTCAAACTCGATAATAAATACACATTTCGAGTTATTCCAGACGAAGAATTGATATCCAAGAATCTCATTTTGCAGTACATTGTTAACTATTTTGTTATTTAACAACTTCTGCCAGCACGGTGACGATACCTCACTCTGTCATTTAACTAAAGATAAACGTGAAATTATATATAATCCGTTTGAATGCATAATTTGCAATTAAAACAGACATATAAGCATTATTGGTAAGTATTAAACAGTCATCTTCTCCATTTATGTTCGGCTCATTACTTCTTGATTTATATTTGAATTATGGACAGTAAATACTAGACACAGAAACCGACATAATAAACGTACGGATGAGAGGATAAATTCAATATTATCACCTTCGGTTGAGATAGTATTAATTTAAGTTGGTGTGAGTCGGGATAAGGCAGCTGGAATAAACATCAAACACTTCGATACACTCAATAAGCGTTAAAGTTTATCGCGGTCATTTGTCAGGACAGCTTTTGCAAGAGCTTTTACTCGAGTGTAGAGCGACACACCGATCGGTAGGGTGACAATCGTAGAAATTTAATCGCAAAAACATTTGGAAAATGTAAATAAATTACTTCGAAAAATTTCACTGCCAATTCTTCGCGGTTTACAAATTAGCCACTCTTTTGTACCTAAACAGATTTATTTATTCAAATTAGTACCGGTTTCGTTCATCAAGAAGATTTTAAACTGATCAAAATCATATTTATACAATAGTTACTACATATTAATACAACTTGAAACACATTGTTTACTTATTCAATGTATGTAATGGGTAATTGAAAATGTTCGTAATGAGCAAAACCGGTTATGGTCATAATGTAATTTAGTAAAATGAGTAAAAAATATTTTTATAAAAAAATGCCTTTCCAGTTCCTTGAAAGTGAAATATTTAACAAATGTGCTAGTTGTGCACATAGTATATCGACACCTCCTACGTAAAGTATTGTGATTTCAAAAGTGGAACTTTGCTCGGGAGTGGCTAAATGAGTCGAGCTTTTGATCGTTTGCACCGAATGTCTGATGATGATAACCAATTATACATGATTAGGTGCAAAACGATCAAAAGCTTAAATTAAGGTAATAATAGAATTGTAAAAAGCACCACAAAAGTTCCAGTTCCACAAGAGAATCACGCCAACGTTAGGAGTATCAGTTTATAAGAAGTAACATAGTGGAAACGATGGTGTGATGGCTAAATAGTGATCAACTAAACAACATAAATCTTCCAATACTTTGTTGTTATTTAATTAAAATTGTATAAAACAGTTTAATTATATTGAACAGTAATATAAATAATCCCGAAAGAAATTATATTTATAAAGAAAATACATAATCCGTAGAAGGTATTACACTTTTTTATATGTATTTTTAAGCGATCGAGCGTTTAATATTTAAATTGAACCTTTTGACATAAATAGTTCATGTTGAAATATACAATATGATGCTATATTAATTAATCATATTGTTATCATCTATCACCTGGTTGCAATGTATTTATAATTATTACCAAATGAGCATCATTATATGTATATGGGAGTGACAAAGCAGTAATGATCGTGAGTCGATCACACGACTTCATTTTCCGAAGGGTGAAATATAAGGTTATGAAGACTGGTTAATTACAGACCGCACTGAACCCTGTATTCAAGATTATACATATTGCCCACAATATATCCGGTATAGAGCAGATACGGGAACGGAAACGACTGACAGTGAGTAATATTTAGTTGTTAAGTTAAATCGCTTTAATTTTTTAGAATACATAGTTGTGTTATGTGTTTAATTACTAAGCCAGTCGAAGGAAGGAAGGCCTTCTAGACCTTCAAGCGTTGCCTCTTTTGTAAGTATACAAATTGTTTATTCAAATGATGTTCATACATTTTTAAAGTATGTTTGTCTTGCTGAAAATTCTCGAATGGGGACTTACTTGATCACATATACATTCATGTGCTCGTAGAGCGTACCACATTCGCCACTGTTTTAAGCACATGCGCTATTACTGTTATATTATACACAGATCTATTTCTACTGTAGACCCACAAACCAATTTAGAATCGTTATTGATCGGACTGATAAAAATGAGGAAAACTTTGGCCACCTCAGTGTTTGAAGGGCGTGTTCACAATTCGTGCAACTTGACAGTGTTCATAATAAAGTCTCGACTTAAAAGGCTTTCACGATCGTCTTTCACAATAATAATTAAAATATCTAATTGGGGTGCAAATCTTGAGGATAACCGATTTCAGCCAGGGACGTAGGGTTGGCGGTGAACTTCGATATTTATGGTTTTTAGTTAAAAATTGAATGCTTTGATATAACACATTAAATGTTTGTAAGTGAAAATGGAAAAATATTTTGTTCACAAAAATTAGAAAATTGTGTTGCAGCTAATTTTATAATTCTTGTGAATGTTAATACTTTCCCATTTAAATTTATTTTTATAATAAAAATAATAAAACATTTTTAGTACTTTTTCCACATAAAATTTATTAGATCAGGACCGGTTTCGCTCATGATGAGCATTGTCAACTGATAAGAAAAACAATAAAACAGTGATATTTATACAAAAGTTAAGTGATAATAACCAACAATTTTACTTTGGTAATGATAATTCATACCTAATTGGTTTTCGTCATAATAGTTTCATTGCTAAGTGGTCTTCAACTTTTTATTTATAGTTTATTTTCCTTGTATTTTGCTTCAATTCTTTTGCTAGGTTGTAATACCAATTGTTTGTCATACCTTGTTTTTATCACTTAACTTTTGTATAAATATCACTGTTTTATTGTTTTTCTTATCAGTTGACAATGCTCATCATGAGCGAAACCAGTCCTGATCTAATAAATTTTATGTGGAAAAAGTACTAAAAATGTTTTATTATTTTTATTATAATGCCATTCCACCAAGTATTGACAGTGAACACCTTAAAAGTGATTTATTTTTATAATGGAGTTTCGCAAAGTAAATGTCTATTCAGTCAACATATTTTGCCAGTAAAATTCAAGGCCTAGACGAATATAACACGAATAGCCAAAGGGTACATTTGTGATGATATACATAAAAATAATAACTTCGTTATTCCACCAGTTGCGTTAATAGACGTGACTCATCTTTAAACTAACTTTTTAGTAATAAATTTATTTATTTTGCAGGCATTGATAGATAGCTTTTAATTTATAACTAAGCAAAAGAAAAGAAGAAAGAAACACAGATTACAGTATTAGTTGAATACAATATTTATTACTTGTGTTTCGAAGGCAAAACTCACTGAGAAATAATGTAGCATTAAACAAAACTCCTTGTTTTCTTGATTTCTATTAAGACATTTATTAGTTTCGGTATTAATGTGTATTAATCACCAGTTCTAATAAAAAAGTTGTGTTAATAGTCCATATGCTTCAAATTGAGAGCGAACATGGATAAAAAACAAACCGCGTGATAACATAATATATAATATAAGAGATTATGAAAGTGATGATTTACTACGAGCAATATTGTATAAGGAATAAAAATTGCAGCGATTTCCAACACTGCCTTGAATAGGTCGATCTTACTATACGTATTTTTATAATACGATCGGCAGTCCTACTTTGTGCGATAAAGCATTTTAAAGTAGCCCGAGGCGATTGCTCATCAACATTAATAATTTTCAAAGGAAAAGTGCTATTCAAATGCTAAAATTTACTGCGAGGAGTCTCCCCCGCCGACGGATTCGAGCCGAGCACCCTTGAATTAGCAGGCCGGGCGTTGAAATATTGTGCGTAATCGACGCGGCGATAATGGCCGATTTTATTATGTATATATTTTTTCAGCTGCAAAAAGGCGTGTGGCGATCTATTATTTATGGAGAGGAGAGATTGAGACGCAAAGCAATTCGCGCGTGATATAAGCTCGTTTATTTTGATAAATGTGCTTTGGCAACCTGTCTTTAAATCTGAATACGACAGTGTTTATTACAGTTACGTATTTCTTAATGAAGCTGAGATTCGTGCAGAAAACGAGTATGCACAAAAAAATATAGTGACAAAAAGAAACGAGCCGGACAAAAGTTGCTCAATAGTAATATGGATGTAAATTAAAATATTGAGATGAAAAAGATACAACTAAACATGTTTCAGAGATTTTAAATTAATATAAGAAATATATCTTCCAGTATAATATAATACAGTATCGGCATAACATAAAGAAGAGGCATAACTAGTAACCTGCTTTTTTATCGTGTCACTTTAATAATATTCCTTTTACAGATTCAATTGTCAATCGGTTGTTCTCATTGCCTATTGAAATTAAATCAATGAAAGAGATTATTTCGCAGACTGGCCAGGTGTGTATATTATAGTAATACATTTTTTTAGCAGCTTCGAAAAACTAATAATTTATGTTGAGGTCAGTTCCCATTTTTACATTAAAATCGTAGCGATATATTTACTGGCCGAATCAAAAAGTGGAACGAACCTCTAATGTACGGACAACATTACGTCACTTTTACTTAAATCTTTGTTCTGGTTAGGGATTCTGAAGTCTCTGAGTTTTCAAAGCCCCGGTACTCGAGGCGTGATAAAGTCAAAGTCCCGGGACATCCCGGGACTCAAGACTTTTATTTCCTTTCAATAAAATTGAATATTTGCATGTATGTATATATTTATGTATTTCATACACCTTTTGAAAGTGCGCACTAGTAAAAATCGCGTTTTTTTAATACAATGTTTAATATTTTTTTTAATGTAATGGATGTGTGCAATGCTTACGGTTCATTTTTTACTAAGAAGGAATGATAACGGTACATCTAATGAAATAATATCCACGAAGCCGCCGTCAGGAGTAAATTTATGACCGTAACTTCACAATACAGCTTTTAGACTTTTTTTGTCCTGTTGTACATGTACATGTTATTAGCACATTATAAATCAGTCACAATTCCCGGGACATTTTCCAAAAGTTATAAGTCCCGGGACGTCTCGACACAGAATCCCTAGTTCTGGTGAAATACAGTTCGTATTATGTGAAATACAATGTTAAATTAATTAGGGTGAACTTTAGTAAGAGCCTGAAAAATATACTATAGTAAGATTTGGAAGCCTAAGCCCCAGAAAAGATTGGTAAATAATGTTATACATCAATGATTAATCAAATAGTTTGTGAACTGGATTAACTTTCTACAACCATTTTTTCTGTGAAGACACAAAGTACACGCCTTACCCACTCAAAATTCTACGTTTTATGTTAGTATAAAAGTCTTGAAGATATACTATAAGAAACTGTGGTTGTTACGTCAGATTGAAATGACACGTAAAGTGTTATGAAATGATATAAATAACCCACCGGGAGGATTATTAATAAGAAGGGAATCAATCTAATCGGCGATTCATATGCAAATGGTAAAATAGTTGTATTTTTTTAGATGGTACCGTCTTATAAAAATCAGGGATGTGCATATTCTCACATTTAATTAACACCATTCATTTTTGATGACCAAAATCTACGGTTCATAAAGCATTTTAGTTAAACGTGAAAAGCTGTGATGTAGTCTAGGATATGAAATGATTTACAATATATCCATTGACCTGTGTATATGTTATATAACCTATAACGCAATCTTCACGACGGTGTTTTAGCTAAGCATAGCTGAGTTAAAAACTCTTTCAAATAATTGTCAGGGGTGGCAATTGCCCAAAACTTTGTTGCTATGCACTGAAGTAGTATTCAAAGAAACAAACAGTTTGTAATGGACAGCTTCTATTAGTCGCGATTTCTAGTAAATGCGAAGGCGCAAGCGACTTTTTGAATACCTTCTCATTTTATTCCACAGTCGAAGATACACCCCCCTCCTGAGCGAAACAGGTACTGATTATATTGTATAACAAACAGTGTACAGTTGTTATCTGTAATACATATTCTGAATGATACAATAACTTATAAGTGTGTTCACTGCCAATACTTGGTCGAGACAAAACGCGATAAAAATAATGCGCTCATCACGAAAATTTTCAAATGAAGCACTTGATTTCATCAGTTGGAAATCCTACCGGAGCGAAACCAGTCTTGATCATATAATGTCTCCACCAAGTATTGACAGTTTAAAAATTCAAAGTGATCTTGTCATTTGCAATCGTGGGTCGATCAGCGTGCAGTACGAGTATTGCTGAGTTTCGATGCTGCAAGTATTTGTACGACAGTTGCCTGTACACGACGGTTCGTCATAATTCTAATCGTTTACTTATCAAGTTACCGGAATCGATTGAGATTCATTAGTATTCAGATCGAGTAGGAATTCATAGATAAATAAGGAAAATAAGGAATATTAAAAACAGGCGGCAATTACAGGGTATCCGAGGCGCCGCGCGTGAAGCGGTCTTAATCGCTGCTGCAGCGGCGAAGATGCAGCAAGATGCAAAGGTCCGACACGGCGATGTAACGATATGCAACGGGGCGTCCACCCGATCGTCCGATCGATCGATTGAGATATAATTGTGCCGGTTTCTGTGAAAGGCAGTGCGCACACGGCTGCAATCTATCTCAGCCGATTGCATCCATATTGTTTGCCAATGAATGATTATCTCTCCCTCATTACAATCGTGTTTTTTATTTGTCGGAGTTCGCGATCTTTTATAATTCTTCAGTCTCGAGGATTGTCATCTTTTCAAAATAAAGATTTCTCTCACGACTCTTAATGTAACAATTGATTGGAATGGGAACTTATTTAACTTGAACGACTGAAACTAATATAAAATTATATTTGATAACTTTGTTATTCCTCTTGCTGTACTACAACTTGTGACACGTGTGCCGCCTCTTTGGGAAGCATCATCAGACAATCGCAACGTTTACAAATAAACTACAAATCACAAACTGTCACAAGTTGTAGCACAGCAAGTGGAATAATAAAATTTACTGAAACCAAGCTGCGTCATACAGATTCCCCCCCCCCCAATATTGCAGCAGATTGAGCGTATATACGAACCATTATTATACTAAGAAATTACTTAGTAAGCAATATTATAATACAAAAAATAAAAACAGCCTTGTGACAAAGGAAACAAAGAAAAAGCTTTGGGTTGGTTTTAATTTAAGGTCTAAAAAATATTTATTTCAAAAATAGTTGTGAGATACAGTTGTTATCTTCAAAAATAAATTGATTGAATTCGCATTTACTTGGTAGAACTCTATTGGAATAAGGTGAAAATACTCATTTGTACTAATTGCAGTTTTATTTTTTTATGATCAGAACCGATTTCGCTCATGACGAGCATTTCCAACTGATCTATTTCGACTAATATATCATCATAGTTCTGACGGTGAAGTGGAATTTATATAGGAATTAGTCATCCACATTTCTTTATATAAATTTATAATCAATTATAGATTTTTGGGGAAATATTTGATAGACACGAGACGAGGTTAATTTTTTTGTTGTCGTACAAGAAGAACTTTAATGTAGAACTCTAAAACGACATTCGCCAAAACTAAGATTCTTTATAATAATATCGAAACCAATTAAATCACGCTGAAGATTCTATGTTATCCGTATAATGTGTTCGTTCAGTATAAGATTTAGCCACAGTGGGCGTTTTTCATAATTGAAAGTATCTAAAATAGAAGACTCGGTAAATCATGCTGTATGAATATTGAATTGATATTATCTCGCAAGTCAATGGAAGTTTGACAGCAAAGTTGCAAATGGATACAAGTCTAGGCAATATAACATATTTATATCCGTATAGCAGCGTCTTTACTCTTCATCCAGATGGGGGCGTTGGAATGGCTTGTAAGGAGTGCGAGGTAATTTGTTAGAACGGCGGCTCCGTGTAAATTAGTTCTGGCGGATTAGGTTAAATGCAGGCGTTGGTTGGTTGCCTACCAACACAAATTAATCGTCCAGATTTGTTGGTATTACCGGGAACGCCTACCGTCTTTGAGCACTATTAAGTGATGGGTAAATTAAACAGTGAGAGCTTAAACCGCATCAAAAATGAGGCTTAGTTGATGTAACCGTTGGTGAATTATTGGTCGATTCGATACACTTCGATTAAATAATAATATAAACGATGCATGCAGGGCCGGTGCCACCATAAGAGGGTGCATAAATGAAGGAGTACAATATTTTTTTTATACTTTAATAATATTAAACTAGCTGTAAACCCGTTGCCCAGCAACGTGAGATTTTTGTTGCATTGTGTTTGATTTTATTTAGTTTAATTTAATTTAATTTTATTCTTTTTTATTTTATTTTATTTTATTTTAATTTATTTTATTTTACTTTATTTTAATTTATTTTATTTTATTTTATATTATTTTATTTTAATTTATTTTATTTTATTTTAATTTATTTTATTTTATTTAAAAAAGTGGAGACTGGTAGGTCGAGGACACCTTACACCCACTCACTCAGACAAACATACGGACATTATCGGCTATTAATATATAGAATATCTATCGATGCAGTGAGCTGCAAGCAGTAGCTCGAAAATTTAAAAACATCTTTTCCATAACGAAAAGTACTCCTTTCTATAGTGAAACAAAATATTGAGCGAGAAGAATTTCATTTTAGGAAATCCCTAAATTCTTAGGATTTTAAAATCGCCAAGCAAAAATATCTCATTCCAGAATCCTGAAATTCTACACAATTTGATGGTGAATGTTGCCTTGGGCGCCAAATATCCTCGCGCCGGCACTGGATGCATGTATATCCTACGCATGACGAAACGGCTCACGAAATTTATTCATCTATTGGTATGTTCCGGATATCGTAAGATTTAAATAGATTGATTGAATCAAGAATTCTGTGACTCAAGTAATATGCAAAACACCAAGTAATATGAGAAATTTCAACATTACATGTAAAGAGCCGTCCAAATTTTATTTATTAAATAGTCATTTCCCATGGGCGAGTAACAACGCTGCAGCTCGATTGTGGGAAACCTGCGGTCTTTTTACTGAATTAATTTTATGAACGTTATATTAAGTATTGTCGAAGCGGCGGTGACTTTGTGGAAGTTCATTATTTAAATAAATAAAATCAGATAACTTTGTTATTTCACAGGTTGTCTAACAAATTGTGACACGTGTTTCGCCTCTGAGAGAAATATCTTTAGAAAAAGTATCGTTTTGAATAGGATAGTCGACTCACCATTGTTTAATTTATTTTCTTTCGGTTTTACCTTTCCTCGTATAAGTAATTAGGATCATAAATGTTTGTATCGCACTCCCTTCCTGCGTCTAGTGTTTAGTAGGAAGGATAAAACCTCAGCCTCCATTTTTATAATTTTTAAGTCAAGAATTACAATATTTTTTTAGTTTGTTCCTTACGGTGGTTTGTATGAAGATGCTTCTTAAAGAGGCTAAAAATACAACCTTTTTACAAAAACTTTGGAGTATAACAAAGTTATCAATTTAAATATATATATTATAATAATTAATTAAAGTTTTTGAATGCAACCTTTAAATACGAAAAAGTTTCCCATTCCATATTCTAGAGTTTTGATACTACTCGATTGCACAGAAAAGAGCTTAGAATCTAAAACTAAACGCTATACATTGATGTATTGAAGGTATTGATGATGCTTTCATATTTTCTCACCTACCCTATCAAATTTTGAAAACAGCGCAGCGAGGGTGATTAGAGAACAAACATGTATTTCGATTCAACTCGCCCATGTTTTTAATAACCCTAACATCAACGCTGCCACCCCATCCTATACAATGTAAACATGCCATAACTCTTTTATGCCATGAAAGATTTATGAGATTTTCTTTCCGTGTTTTTTTGAAACGACGCGAGTGCAATTGAAATATTGCTTCTGGGCATTTTTTTTGTGAAAACCCTTGGACACGAAAATGTATTTAGATGGAAATTCGCGATTTAAACTGCGAAGTAGCTCGTCAGGCTATAGATATCCAAAAATTAACATTTATTTACTGTTTTCAACGTTTTGAAACACGGCACACTAAAAAAATATCGAGCTAGCACAATATAGTATTACGTGTATACCTCTTGCATTCTTCGTTATATTAGTTTACAAAAATAAAATTATTTCTGAGGAAGAAAAATTCCTAGAATTTTTCTTCCTCGAAAATCCGAGTCGAGTATACTAATCGGATACATGGAAAGTCGGTCAGTAAGCTCGAGATAATAATAGTGCAGCACGATGATAGATTTTGGGTAATTAACCAAGAAACCAGTTAATATATCCTGTTAAATCGGGAGCGGTTAATTGTTAATCTGTGTCTCGAATCTATCTGTAAGTGAATGCATTAAAACAACGAAACGAAATTTGTCTTGAATGTCTGTAAATAATAATTATTTTCTTACGCCGAGGCGATCGGAATATTAATTAAGTGAAGGGTGTTGCGACAAAATTATATACATATGAAAGATATTTAAATCACATTACTTTTATACTGTGTAAGACGACCATTGGTTGCACCAGCGAAACAATTAAGGAAAGATTTTTTATTTCATATTATATAAGATTCATTAAGCAAGTGTCCCAACTTCTTTTCAATGTCAAGAGGTCACTTCATGACGATTAGAAAGTAATAATTAAACTATGTCTGCTCTCAATTTGGAGCATATGCACTTTTAATGGTGCATCTAAAAAAGTTTTTTTTATGAGAACCGGTTGGTCACTCAAACTCTCTTTTGCGAAAAGTTGAGCTAATAGATATTGTCGCCCATCGCTTTTGAGTTCGGTCGGTTGAGAAAGAATTTAAAGATTATAGTTAATATTATCACATAATAATGTGTTTGTTTCCATGATTTTTAATCACAAATTGGTAAATAATTTAAAAAATAATGGCTTTAGTTTATTTAAATTGATTTCAAATATATGAACTTTGATGCAAAATATATATTTCAATTCAATACAAAACGATAAAATAGGAAATCGTGTTTCTTAATGACCAACTTCCTGTATGTATACCACATTTCCAGTCTATTTTTTCGATACAAGATAGAAAGCGAAAAGGTACATATTAACCGATCTGTAATTAAAATCTTCGAAAGCTGATTTGTAACAAGAGCATCAATACACTTTCATTGAGCTTATTAAATCACCAACTTACCTAAACAATACATCATGAATTCACGGGCATTACATATATAAACAAAAAACAGTTAGATAGTTAATAAAAATAGAAGGAAAACGTATATTATGAACTAGCGAGCTACAATTTATCTAGCCGTCAACTAATTTTGAAAAAGGTAGTACACATATGTATAAAAATATAACACAATTCGCAACAACTTTTCAAAAATGATAGAGTGATCAGGGTTGGTTTGAAATCAATGAACATATTTTTTTCATTTTATTGTACAAGTAATACAAAATATTTATGACACCAGAAATATTAAATTTGCCATTTCGAGTCCAGGATGTACGAAATTGGAGTATATTTATTCTGGTTTGGTGACTGTATCAAGGTCTAATGAATATTTTTATGCCCATGTATGTTCTCTATTTATCGTAGAGAATGTAGCCACCATACGTTGCCTCCAATATAATCTGTCTACCGCCTGGTTCTTTGCTTTCTTGCAGGTCATTTCAGGGAGAGGAAAAAGAAAGAAGGGTGGGCTAGAAACGGACTATAAATGTGAGTGAATGACGCTCTCAACGTCTTCAGGAACGGACATGAGCTGTGGGAAAGTAATGAAATCATCATAGGCGTTTGATAAAGATTGAAAATATATATATGAATGATTAATTAAGCCATTCGAACCCTAGACCACGCACCGAGATTAACAAAAGCCAAAAAGCGTTTACCACTCGGCATTTTGGTTTATTCCATAAGCAAACACATACGAATTCTCCCTTCATTGGATTCGACTTTGAATGAAACAAACGAAGTTGATTCCGGAGAAACAATTTAAAATACCAGAAGAGTAATTTTGTCTGAAAATAAATGTATTTCGCTAATTGAATTTGAGATAAATCGGTCTTTGCCTTGGGATGGATGGATATTTACGAAGGAACACTTTTAATCATGCTGATGTATTATTTTCGTTAATTATACGCTGAGTTTTCGACGTTTCAAAATGTGCTATTTACCATAACTGAAGCATAGGATAATGAGAAACTTCGCCAGTCCTCACTTCGGGCGTTTACTAGAACTGCTTGCTTATCGGTAATTCGTTTTAGTTTACTTTTTATAGTTTCGGGCAGAAGGAGGATAAGATTGTGCATGATAAGAAAATAATAGGATAACATAATTAAAAACATTAAAAAACTTGGCGGCATGAAAACTCAAAACGAGACTAGAATGTTAGCATAATAAATAATAGGTTAGCGAAGACAATTTTACTGCACTTTGTGTAGTAAACGTGGCAACTCTGTTAGTATCCGTTTGATTCTTGCATGAAATATTATTTTTTATTCAAAGTATGTAATAGCAACCAGGGCTGTGGAGTCGGAATCGTGAAGTTAGACTGTTTTAACCGGAGTCAGACTAGAAAAAAATGTGTACTTAAATCGATAGGGTCAAAAGTTGCGCCACTGGCGTATTACTAAACCTAAAAAAATAATGTCATGTTTTAAGTTAAGGTCGCAGTCGGTGTCGTATTATTTCTTGACGACTCTACAACCCTGCTTACAACAATATTAGTACCATGTGATATTTTCAACCTTTTTTTTAATACTCGTTTTAACCTTGATAACAGCATTCTAATTTGAAGTTAGTCAATTTTTAGATTTTCTTTGAGTATGTCCATTCGCATCGAACATAGTTTAGAATTATTCAGAATTCCTTTATTGCCACTCCAGCGGTGGGCTGCCAATATCTTAACAAGGGGCTCGGTAAATCTCATCCATAATGCCTTCAAGCCATGAAATATAGATGATGCATAAACCGTGGCCCGCGAGCCACATGCAGTTAGCTAGGGTCTCTTTTATTATGCAGCCGAATTCAGTGTATTTTTTTAAAAAAAAATAAAGGCCAACCAAGTCTTGTTTCATTATAAACTTTAATCATCAACAGAAAATGCAGTTAGGTGCTGATTTTATCTTATCTTAACAAAGGGCTCGCCGGCCGCGCCAAAATTTAACAAGGGGCTCGCGCGAGCCCCCCCCCGAGCCTATCCCTGTGCCACTCACTATATTTACTATTATATCAAATCCAAACATGGTTGATAGTTTTTGACAGTGCTTTTTTCCCATGTAACGCGGTGGAACGGCGTTCCGGCAATTTTAATTTTTGATTTTCGGATTTTGTGTTGTGTTACTCTGCCCGAGAACAGTCAGAACAAAATTTAGACCTAAAATGTGATGTCAATGTGAACCTTTATGAAAAAAAGCACTAGTTTTTTTTACATATTATAACTAATTTGATGTAAGCTGAAATATATTTTCTTGAATTTTGGCAACAGTAGCTAGCTACACATTGAAACGTATCTGATAAAACTTCATGCATGTTCAAATATGACAATATAGTCGCATAACGCAAAAATAAGCAACGTAACCCTTCTTCGATGGAAGCTTAATATTATTTATACAAGAAACTGTAGAACGGAAAAACATATTTTTGATCGTAATTAATTTTGGTGAGAAGCTCCAAGAAGTTACCAGGTTCAGAGAGCGAGTGCTTGATTTCACAACCACCTCATTAGCATAACTCGAGATTAAAAGTATCAACATAATAAAATAAAATGAAAAATTAAATTACCATATTTAAGAAACGGACGCCGATTGAGATGTTGTGGCCAGACAGAGGACAGGGTAAATAATGAAATAGGGAGCCCCCCGGGGTTACTGTAAAAGGAATAAATCAACCAAGACTACTTACCCACACTGCCGAATTAATATTTTCACAAGTATATTGAAATAATTTTCATATTGCCGATAAATGTTAAATGTACTTGAATATATTTTTTAAATCATGTCCGCTCCCTATGCGGACTTCTAATGATGTTATATCTTAACAGAAACCTTTCTACGAGGACTGATTGTTAATTAGTTGTCTGATCTCTGGATGAGGGATAGAAGAATAGTGCAGCCAATTATTTTTTTGCTCGACAAAAACCGTGTAAAAAAATGAAATGTTCGTAGAGAAGTTAAAGATACACGTTCCATTACACTGGACCGTGCAATTTCGAAACAGTGTAAAAAAACCGTGCTAAAAGAGAATTAGGGACGGGTAATTAGCGTTGTCTCTTCGTCCTGTTTTCTGTTGTGATAAAATAGGTGGGAGGGAAATATAAATATTACAGAAATCCGTGTCTTGAAAATCAATTGAAGAATGTCTGTACTGGGATTCGAAGCTATGAGTGCCACAATTGAAGCAAACAAAATTGCCACTTGATCTCAGACACGACAAATTATAAAATCAGAACTTGAATGTACGACTAATAAATTGAATACTGTTTATTGATAAGTAAATGAGAAAAATAAAACATAATACGCCAAGCTCATCGCTGAATAACTCCATCTATGTTATGTATTGATTGGTGCTGTAACCTTTGCGATTCTTAACCGTTTGAATACCGCGGAAACAAATCATTAATATGCCCCAGAGATACTGCGTGTTTTTGAGAAAAATAATTTTGCCTAATAATATACACTCGAATTCGATATTTTAAAAACTTATATTGACTCAGTATAGATAGCGCTACAAATATTCATCAAAATATTGCCCATATTCTATTAGAATACCAAGTATTTGATTTTTTAAATGTCTTGGACATCCGTGTTTACTTGCATATCGACTGTGGAAAGGAAAAAGGACGTAACCCACAGTTTATTCAAAACAGCTTTTTTTCGATAATCACAATGTATCCAACTTGATACACGTTCTATCAAAAGGATGCAAGCTGCAGATGCCGAATTAGTATCTAAATTTAGCTTTGAAGTTTGAAAAAGATGACCTTGTAAAATATTAAAACCAAGAAAAAAGGCTGAAATAAAAGTTTTTCCTAGACAATTTCTTCAATTAATATTAGATTATGTCAATTAAACACCAATTTTGAAGTCTCCGTGCACTACAAGGTTGTGTAAAATTCATAATTTGCATACGGCCCAAAATCACTAAAACACGTTTTTTGTGCCTCCTGTAAAATTTGCTATGTGTGGGTTACGTCCTTTTTCCTTTCCACAGTCGATATGTTCCGGACACATGTGTCCGCTTGGTATTCAAGTGGTTAATAATGTCAGGATTGTAAACTCTGCAACGTAGGAGACGAGAAAAATGTTTAAAACCAATCTTTGAGCTTTGAGATAGTGAAATCATAGCATTCGCAGAAGAAATTCGAGTTGTTAATAATAATAAATTGATGAAAGCATTTTTTTACTTGAAAAATAAATACCAAATTAATTTTCTGTGCCATGAATATCCTAAAAATGAGTCTCAAAAATAAGATAGTAAATTTTTGATTTTGAAAAATTTCGGTTACGCCAATTGACCGAGGAAATCAACTTTCAAGTTTATATTGAATGACATATGACAAAATATATCTATGTCACCAATGAACAGTGGACGGAATAATTATTGTGCACAGTAAGGATTGTCTGATTTATAGCTCAAATCTAAACGTTATTCGCGAGACCAGCTGACCGGCGGTCCGGAGAAACGATTGCCATATCTAATTGCAATAAATAATCATTCATGTGTAATATTTTTTAATGGCAAGTGTCGCGCGAAGTCATAGACCAAACTCATTGTCATTAAGAACACAATGTGATACGTGGGCGTCGCGAGCGGTCTAGTTGAGCCAATTTGATTATGTCCAATTGACAAGATGCAGCGGAATTATTCGCTATTTTTTTTAAATACGTTGATAACGGAAAAAACAAACGAATAAAAATAGTTCCCAATAAATCCTTCAGTTATTTGCAGTCGAGATTTTTTTGCGTGTTTGACAATTTATTAATAGAAAAGTACACGGTTTTTGACCTGGGCTGTTGTTGCAGGGTGTCTAAATATTTTATATGTCATTTCAAACATATTTTAATGCTCTGGTGTCCACATGAGAAAATTTTCATACTATATTTCATTAAGTCGATATTAATTTATTATATTATAATAACACTTGCAAGTGTGATCCGTTCTGAGTAATATAACAATGCATGGCATTAGATATAGTTAATAAAAAATACTTGTAAAACAAAAACGAAATACGACTCTGAATTCGGTTTTAAAAAGTAGTGTTCAGCTTGATGTTTGTTTTAAAAAAAACATTTTTTTGTTGAGATACCTCTATTAGGTAGCCATATGCTCCACATTGGTAGCCGAAATATACATTTCATCAGTCAATAATACTCGCGATGAGCGAATCCGCTCTGATCTGATATCTCTTAATAATGTATAATTGGTACAAATAATTTCCTTTTCACCAATAATTGACCGTAAACATTTCAAAAGTGAAAATGAAGATAATACATACAATTTTTAAAACTTGAAGAACTCCAATATGTAATATGAAAATTGATATTTTTTATGGAAAAAGGCCGAACGAGTCACATGAG
The DNA here is from genome assembly GCA_030503985.1 of Himalopsyche tibetana. NCBI lineage: Eukaryota > Metazoa > Arthropoda > Insecta > Trichoptera > Rhyacophilidae > Himalopsyche > Himalopsyche tibetana. The sequence goes on along the minus strand of JAPJYX010000010.1, from coordinate 18,976,052 downwards.
ATAAAGTTGAGAGGTAAGATATCACCAATACTTAGCTTAGCCCAATTTTGTTTTTTTATTTTTGTTAAAACAGTTGAACATAATCATTTGATGTTGGCCTTGTCATGACTTAGCTTAGAGCATTGAGATTTCCGACAATACAAAATACTTACATGTATCAAAAGATTTTTGTTACTCAACTTACGTGATAATTTCCGAAATAGACCACTAATCACAAGACATTTGACAGTACGTAGAAGCTTACCTGAAAATAAAGGGAAAGAATGGTTAGTTCCAAAAAAATCATTTGATAGTCAATAATACATGAAGGAGTAAATTTACTCTATTCAATGTTTTAAAAAAAATACAATATTTTGTAGGAAGGTATACTTTTGAGCCCTCGATAGATGAAGTGGGTTAACAAGTAAAATGGTAAAACTTTGGAAATGGAAATGTTTGCGACAAGCGACACCGGATCATTTGATAAAATTATAGAATTAGTATAAAAATTGTGGTTTATTTTAAAAAACATTAAATATTCATTATATCATCTGTCATACTCTAAATATGAATTACTTTACAACCAACTGTTGAAGTGGAATACAATTTTATCAATTCATTATTTATACTGAAAATGAGCTGTTTCATTTTTTTTTACCACCTACGTATTATAAAACTGAGAGTGTTCGCCCCTAGACTAACGGTAGCTGTATGTACATGTTTTTTTTAAATGTCATATCTATAAAAGTTTACTACAGCATTAAGTGCTCTCGCAAATTATTTAACTGAGTCGTACATGTAGGGTTAGTGACCTGTTTCAATACTTGGTTCATTGAGTTTATTATATAACACATATGCAATACAAATTACATACACTCGTCATATGAATGAACTAGGGAGCTACCGAATCACAATCACGGGGAATGCTATGCAGATACAAGTATACGTTTATATCCGACAATTCGTAAAATTTGGGACTCTTTTTCTGCCCAGTAAATATTTTTCTACGAGTAAAATATCTATCAATAACTCAGTGTTGTAAACTTATAAATTTAATTATTTTTTATCGATTTTGAACGAGTAAGTTATTCTCTCCAATTCCTTCTTATTATGACCATTTACATAAGATTTAATATCAATGGGCATTAAAATTTCTCCAGTTATAGAAATAATTAAATTCTCACAATAATACGTCTTTCGATAATTTCTAAATTACGATCTTTACAATTATATTCTATTGATTATTAATTTGTAGTGTGTACAATTTTTTAAATTGTTAATGCAATTATTTTACGACTGATGATTTGAAGTCATTATTAGCAAATCGGTAATTAAATGATTTCATAACCATCAATATAGTTCCTAGACTTAGTGATAGCGGTTAGACTTTATTATTCGTATATAGAAACGGTATCAATTATTTACTAACTGTTCGTCTGTAATTCTTCTGTAATTCAAATTTGAAATAAATCCCATCAATCCTTGACTAAATCATAAATTAACAGGTTTTAATTTTTTAATGATTTTTGGTATTATCTTCATATTAAGAGAAATGCAATGTGTCTTTTGTTTAACTTAAATAATTCCTAAAATTTGTTTCATTGTGATGTATGAAACGTTTCAGTTGATCAATTTGCTGCCTTTTCTCGGCGTTGGTTGGGTAAAAAGTACATATGTACATACAAAACTGTCCGGCTGTATACAAGGATACAAAAATACATTAACTTTATGGTTATTAATTTAAAACAACAGCATATTATATGTTATATGTAACGGCGGGTGTAGAATGTGCACGACAGTTTAGCAAAGAGATCTGGAACAGACATTGCGAGTAATGTGTACGCAGCATAGGTCCACTGTAAGACATGAAACTTTGAGTGAACACTGAAGATGGACGTACTGAGAATAAGTGTTTTTATATTGTGAACATGTTTCTGTAGAAAATTTAGAAAGCATTTATTCTGCTATAAGTTAAATTTATTGAATTATTTATTCTATAGGCTATGCAATGTTCACATGATAATATAACAACCCTTCTAAGTAAACACTTAAGTACCGAAACGTCGCAAAAAGGATCGAGAAGCGACGGGATACGAAGTGACCCCAGGAAAATTTTCGTAATATTTGAATTGCTTTTATCATTGAAGATATTATTGAAATTAAGCGAATGATTGATATAAGACGAATTTTGCAATGTCACTTCGATAGGAACTCAAAGGTTAATGGTACACTTATTATATTCAAAATAAATAGTTTTCAATGTACTTTTTTCAAATCTGATATATTTTTATATATCTTAGATAGATAGGTAACTTTGTGGAAATTATTTTTTAATATAAATCTAAATTTAAATAATAACAAGCATTATTTATTAACCTCCATTATCGGTGCCGTCGTCTTACAAAGGTAAGAGATTCAATTAGGGCCTCTAATCCCGGGATCCCATCCGATTTTGTGATCCCGAAATCCCGAGATTGTTAACATTTTAAAAAGATGCGTGAGGTATAAAAAAAAGGCCCCATTTTTTTGGAATTCAGTAAATTACTGGGTTTTTGAGAAGAGCTAACAAAATGGTACCGCTTCTTTATTTTCGCATTTATTGTTTTGAAAAATCCCCGAGAAGGCTAAAAAAACCAGGATTTCAAAATCATCGGGCAAAAATTTTCAATCCCGAAACCCAAATTTATACACGATGAATGTTCAATCACGGGATCCCAAAAAGGATCCGGGATTGGATGCTCTAGATTCAATCTTCGGTTGTACTACATATTCGTTTTGAAAGAGAATGTTTTGAAAAAGGTTTGACGATGCCTTCTGTCACTGTTGTGAAGTGTCTTTATTGATCCAACTCATCTTGAATGATTACATTCTTAACCGTTTCAATGCCGTAAGGTTTTCTGCTGAATAACATTCCCATTCCGCGAATACTGAGACTATCATGTTTTTCTGTTGACCATTCATAGATGTCGCTACTTATTCAACATAATAAAACAAAACGCGGCTTTACGGTGCTGAGACGGTTGAGCCAAGTCAATGGCAGTCAAAGTATCTGTTAATCATAATCAGTATTCAGTACCCATGTACAAACTTATCGCCTTCCTAGTCTGGATTCGTATGTTTTTTTGAAAAGTATTCGGCAGTTAATAGAAATTAGCTATCATATTATAAAAATACTCTTTACTATTGCTTTTTCTATTTGACACGTAATGTGTGCAACGAAAGAAATATATCCTGCTTTTAATGATTGGAATATGTCATCGTTAGAATTGGTTCACGACCACTGATGTAATCGAAAGTGATATTGACTGTAAATCGAATTATTACAGCATACGGCGTGCCTAGTAAGAAGGGCATTGAGCCCATAACTCTGCATAACAGATCTAAACGATGATATGCTAATTATATATACGTGGTCCGAGCAATTTTGGCGGGCTTAACCCAAATTACATGTCCGATGTCTTAATTCCAGAGCACGCCTTGACGAGAGCGCATCTCGGGCGGGTTGGTGTGGGTGTTCCCATTGTGGCCCATAACGCCGCCGAACATTTATGCGAACGAGCTCGTTATTTTTCAGCCCGCGCTGAATAGCTGATGAGCCGATTTAGAAGGGACCACCAGGCCGTGGATCATCAAAAAATAACGAGACGAATATTTATTTTCAAAACATGCATATAGGCTACAGTGCGATGCATATTTGGCACACGAAATCATTCTGATATTTAAAAATAAGAATTAAAATACAGACGAATCTTCGCCCAGGAATTTGTTTAAATTTTAAACAGATCAATGGTCTTCAAACTTTTTAGTCTAAGAGCTAGCAAGCTCATCATAATAACATACTGTGGTTTAAATGCCGGCCGTTTTTGTCCCGGGCCGGTATCTTGGAAACATTGCTCTAGATCAGTGTCTGCCAAACTGTGTGCCGCGGCACATTAGTGTGCTGTAAGAAGTCTCAGGTGTGCCGCAAAGGAAAAAGACGCCATTAAATCTTTGGCTGACAAGTTAGACCTGTTAACCATAAAAGTTAAAATCTCACAACTTAATTGCTTCCCAGGTTAGACGCTTCTTCAAAGAAATTTAAAAAAATGCCAGAAGTGCAGAGGGCATTAGAACGGCTTTTTGTATAATTTTGGTGTGCCGCGGACCAAACCCCATTTGCCAGTGTGCCGTGAAGTAAAAAAGTTTGGCAGACACTGCTCTAGATAAAAAAAAAGAAAAAAATATAGCAGGCAATTTTCGAATAACTGGTCTGTGCGTATTTTCACGCATACTAAGGGTTGGTTGTAATCATGGTTGGAAATTTGTACACCTTACCATTTGAATAGACACTTGTATAAAACGTCGAGAGAGTAGACGACAGAAAAAAAATACCAACCATTATTTATAAAACTAAAAATTATTTATATTTTCTTGCACAGCTTGAAATTTTAACGAGAAATTAGGCGATACATAAATTAATTGCTAAGCCCTACATGGTATGGACACACCTTGAAATAGTTCTAATTCAACAAAATAACCCAGCCAGCACCATATAAAAAAAAACACAAAAAAACACTAGCACATCCCATCGGGTCAGTATGAAATTCGTATAGTGAAGTCAATTCCGGTGCGTTAGTGTGCATCGGTGTAAATCGATACCATAATATATTGGAATCAGTGTTGGCTTATTTTAATGCGGAGAGAATATATTTTATTTATAGTCTTTGATTATTTTGGGAAAAATAGTTTACGATATAAATTAAAAGTGTACAATTTTTTTGGATAACTAGATGTGACACATCAAAAGAACAAAGATGCCATAATTAATTTAACTTATGACTAAAATACACTTAGTATAATTCGATAATTGCATGTGCATGTTTCTTAGTAGCCCTGTACCTATTAAGTATGCTTACATGATCTTGGCTAATTGTTGCTTTCCTCCACAAAAAAATATTTGCTTAGACAATGAACGTCGTCCCGCATATTAAAAAAGCAGCAAAATAATGTAAAACGGTATGCAAAAATCTCATTTGAATGCAGCGTCTCTGCTGGTGGCATTCGCATACATTATGATTGTGCGCGTCAGTAGACTCTGTCAAAAGTAATGTAGTTATTTATTGCACAAGTTTAATTTAGCTACACAAATATGAGTGGCCTGATGGGAAGCCAAGTTATGAAACAATAGGTAATTTGAGATCAAACGAAATAAAAAAGAAACAACGCAATACGAAGGGATGAAAAATACGGAGGCAAGTAAACGCTTTGTTTATAGCCACTCATGGACAGACAAACCTTTTTCTTTCCAAATTATTTTTCGATAAGTTTGCTTATTTAGAAAAAAAACATTTTTTAGTCAATCCTGTAGTATTTTCTACCCCTTACACCAGGGTTTCCCAAACGTTTCGTGGAACACCGGTGTTCCGCGGAATCTAAAAAAATGAAAATATAGAAAAATCTGAACAAAAAATATAGGGATTATAAAATGTAAGCCCCTAAGATTCGGAGGCCCCAAAAGCGCGCCTCATTCGCTTATAGGATAATCCGCCACTGGGTTGACAACTATTTCAGCTTAAGCCTTCCTTAATCAAAACGATAGCCGAAATAGCTATAAACCATGTGTTATATAAAATAATGCTCGTATAACGAAATATGTAGTTTGATATTTTTTGACCTTATCGGTAGGTAGGTAAACAGTAATCTCTGTTTAACCGTGAAGCTGTCAAGTAAGGGAGTTTCGATTCCCATATTCCCAAAGTACATACAATTAATGTTTTTGATTTCAAGAAAAGTTTGTGCCATTTTTGGCTATTCTCAAACATGCATGGTTTTATACGTGAAAAGATATTTAAATTGTACGATTTGGTTGTGGTAATATAGTGTAATGTTTATTACAACCAAAGAGTATTTATTTTTCAACATCAAAGCAGAAGTTCACTGAAGTCGATATCTTCCACAATAGTATATTGCCGTTATAAAGGGAGCTTTTAATAAAGTTTTCATACAAATAAACACGACATTCGAATTCAAAATACGCCCAGAGCCGTCAGCGCAAAAAAAATATATAGTTAATTCGATTTAAAAGTATAATGAAATCGAAACGGCACCGGTGAGACAAATTTTCATCGTTGCCATTACAGCATTCCCTCCGACGCGGGCCATAAATCATAACTCCAAATACGACAAAGAATGTTTGAATAAATACATGAATAATCAATACAACGTGCGCTCGTCTGCTATGAGAATACTTTCGATTTCGTAAAAGATTCTGCAAAAAATCAACTGATATTGTTTCGCTGGGGAAGTGCTCCGGTTATGAATTCCTGCAGACATCGTGGAGACAACGGGCTCAGTAAAATGCGAGTTGATTGGATTGCCATTAATTATTAACTTTAAAATACTTCTTTTAAGACAGCGGTGCTTTCTTCAAAAACCGTTACGTTAACAGAATTATCATTCACATAAGTGAAATTATGCTTGAAATACAAGAAATATATTCCCTAAATAGGTCCCCGGACGAATGGGAAGCGACGGTGACTTCCACTGTGGTGCTGGCGGATTTGAACCCCAGAATAGACAATTTCGTACATGGATTTATGTTCGAAGGTATGGATTTACATGATGATGTCTAAAACTGCCTTCCACTTATCTGATTCTAAAAACGGGTCGTAGCGTAGCGGAAGCGGTAAGATAACAACCGGCCTAATCTTTGTATTACTACTCTCCTTGAAAGAGAGGTTGTGAAACTGACTAAGGAGCACTTCTTGTAAGAAAAATCTGTGGAGATAAATTACATTACAAGTCTTTATGTTCTACATTAGGAGAGAACATAGTTAAATAAAATTTATATATTCAAAATAAATCTTACAACAATATATTTTTAACGACGTTTGCGAACATCGACGAATAGAAAATTCAAGTTATTAATCTATTATTTATTGTCTATAATCTATTGCCTGATATAGTCATTAATTATTTAATTATAATTATAATTCATAGTTTATTTTTTAATTATTATTCCGTAGACTGGTACGTGTGGATATACTAATTGATATTAATTAATTATTTAATATGAAAACACCAAGCTAAATATTCTCTCATGTTTTTTTATCATGTTTTCAGAGAAAACGTTACTGAAGCAAATAAAAAACTATAGTAGGTATCATTCGAAATATTTTTACTACACAAATTATTTTGAGAGCATTATTTTACCGAAGTAATTTTACGATGTATACTGATGGCTTTTTCTGTACATAAGTTCTGAATAGAGGAAGATGGGGCTAGATACAATAAAGTAAACTTTCATTTGAATCGTTCAAATTATGTACATTCACACAGATTTTGAACGATTAAAATTTAATATTGAAATTCCACCAAGCACCTTCAGTCGAAATCTTAAATTAAAAAAAAAGTAAACTTTCATGTTTTTCATTAGCGCTAGCTTTTGAGCCTTTGAAAAACAAAATGCCATTATATGTTTTCAAGAATTATTATTGAAATGGGTATACAATGTTTTACGAAAACAGGTTGATATTTTGTCCCTCAAATTATCTTTTCATGAGATAGGAACGTTTTTGATCTAACTCCTCTTTCTAGCTTAATATTAAGGACCAGATGAATGGAAGAGAATAATTATTGGAAACATCATGATTAAGGAATGTTAAAAGAATATCGGAAAATTTATGCAAGTTTCTTTGCGGTTGGAGCTTGTTGAAAGTTTTTTTTGATTGAAAAAACAATATTCATATAAAGTTGATCAGTATCTACATTGCAGTTTATTTGAAAGTATTTGATAGTACGAAGAAATAAAAATGCCTTAATAGTACAAATTATATATTTGCATCATTTCTTATCACGAGTGAACTGTTTGTCGAATGTCTGTTTATTAAAAAACAAAAAAAAAACTTATTAAGCCGGTTCTGATCTAAATAAATAATGTAGAAACAGTACGAAAGTATTATTTTTAATGTAATGACTTTCCACCAATAATTGACAGTGAACACCTTCAAATGAAGTCTATATACTTAAATGGAAACTATGTCACGATTTTGTTACGAATTTTAATAAAATCATGTTTGACATTTTCGAATCATCCATGTTAAACTGTCCCCTCTTACCCCATCACTTAAAGGTGGGTACAAGTGCGCAAAATAAACGAGACAGTAAAGGCAGGAATTTACAGGAAACATCACGGAAAAATTTCTGTCGTTAACAGACAGTAAGTATTCTTTTAATACTTTTTTATGAGCTAAGTCTACGCAAAAAAAATATTTCAATATCTGTGTTACAACATTCTGTGAATGAATTTTATTTTGGCCGAAAAATTTTATATTTATAAAAAGTTTCGGTGAAGACTTTATAATATTATGAAGAGATGCCTCATAAAAATTCTAGCGGTGTCCTTTTTGGTCATGAGATTCTAGGAATGTTTTTTTTTTATTGCATTTCTGACACAGGTTTGCACGCCTAGAACATCTACCATTTTATCATGTCGGAATTTCAGTGATGCTATCGATTAAATAACATTGACAATTCTGCTGTAAGACTTTGCATCATTCGAGTCCCAAGAATTGATATGTTTTTATTAAATAATTTAAATAGCCGTAGCCAGATGTCGATCGGGTTGTAAATCATTTTAAGTGAAAAAATATCGGACAATAATCGAACATGAACATTTGCAGACGTCAATTGATAGTAAAATCTCGAGCTTGTTAAAAAGCTGTAATCTCTATTAGACATATTGCCAAATAGAAAATTTTATAGCCTATAAAAAACAAGCACATCATTATACTTCACGACAAAAATCGATACTTATAAAAGTGTGAAGTGTATAACATCTTCATGTTATTTGGTAGCAATAAAGTTTCATTAGGTGTGAGATTAAAAAAAATATTTAACATATCAATGAGGAATTGTAAAATCGCTTTTATTTGAAGAGATATTTCAAGCCACGTGTATTATATGTAACAAATGGCATCAATATCGGTTTGCAGTATTAGAATAATGTGTATTATATTATTTAACAACTCTGTCATAGGATAGCTAAATTAGCTTATTTAAAAAAAAACCTAGTTTACGACGGAAGGATGACGCCTGTCCAAGACTTGCGATCGAATAACACGGCCCGAGTAGTTAAGATATTACTAACAATACTTAGTTATACAAATTGTATTAATTGGAAAATCAATAAATTAAGACTTTGAAATACCCGAGTTATGTAGGCAAGAGGGTATCCGTTAAAACCGCAAATCCGTTATACAATACAGTAGTTTTTCTTTATCCAAAAACTTTACAATAAATTTATAGAATCGATCATAATGTTTCTATAAATCAATTGAAATTGTTATGGGATTTAAAAAAAAATGTGTGGGTGGTTATCACGGCAAATCATAGGCCGAGGCGTGCTAAAATTTTAAGCTGTAAATCACGTATTTTTCTTACGCAGTAATTGTATACAGAATGTAGTTATATTTCAGTATGAATACCAAAAACAGGCTGTTTTAGTAATTTTTAAATTTAACCGGAAAATTGTTCGTTAAGTTCGTTGTGTCAGGGTTTCATTGTACGTGAAAATGTTTAGCTAATGATGAATTTCTGCAAGTCAACTGACCATATTTTTTTAAGGCTATGGTTTACTTATAACAAAGCAAAATATAAAATATGTCAAGATTTACAATTTACAAGTATTTTTTCGTGTCATGATTTTACGTTATTGATATTGGATATTGTTTCAAAAGATACAACCGAATTGTATCTGTCATCAGAGATTTTGGTCACGCGTAATGAGTGCAGCAGAGACACTATGAGAACAATACTAAATGCCATTGCCGATTTTAATATATTATTTGGCAAAGATTTAACTGTCCAAAGTCACTTTGCGTCGTTATATATTAAACACGCCAAATTCGTCTTTTTGCCTCCGCTTAATTATTGAATATCATTAAAATTCGAATGAATTACTTATGTTAAGTGTATTAATGAAAACAGGTTGTACTATTCGTACACCAATTAAAACGGTCTTATTGCGGCCAGGGAAATAATCTTAAATATACGACAAAACTTTTTGAGAGTACATTAATAAATTTCTGATTATGATTTACGACAATTTGCGTTTGGCCGGACAGATAAAATACTGCATTACTTTTCACAGCCGATAAATAACCAACTACGCACAATCCGCAATGTTCCTATCGACGTTGTAAACGGCGCCGCAGGCCTAATTTGGACCGATGAAATATCGACTCATTATTAGGTAGTACTACTCTTCGAAAATACACAAAAAAAATAAAAGATTACAGCATAAACAAGCACGGGGTAGCTTTTTCAGTAACTAATATGAAGTACATGCTTTCGTGAACTTGACACCTTATCCTTTAGCTGGGTGGCCGAACGGAAGGGATGGGAAACATTGTGTAGCGATCCTGTATTAGAATATTTTACCAAATTATCCTGACAAAGATATTTTATATTTTCACATATTTTGAAGTTATACATCATCGGTTTTATCAATGGTTAAAAATGCTCTATAAACGAAAATGGTGACGGTGGGCGGCTATAAAGAAAATGAAATACATAATATACATACATAGAAACTTAGTGAATAATTTTGTTTTTTTTTTATTATACATTGGTTTAACTCGATTTATGTCACAGACGAGATATCCCGTACAATTTTTCGTGCTCAACACGCTAGAGACGAGTTATCTCGTCAATAAATAATAAAATTAATAGTTGCAAATTTGAACCGGCGTGCTAGGTAATTACTATTAATTACCTACGGCAGCTAAAAGGCTTAAACATAATGAAAAGCTCGTTTTTAATTATTTCACAATTATTTATTAGTATCAGCACCGGTTTCTATTTTTAATATAAAGCTTTTCCACCAAGTTTGAATAGTGAACACATTAAAAGTGATAATACTATATTGATTGTTTGAAAATGTCTAATCTCTTTTATTCTTAATGTATTAAGCATTCGAAAAAGGTTAATTTGATATTAACAGAGTTTGCAATTATCCGGGTATTGAAAAGTGAAGTAATTAAAGTGTCACTCATAATTATATCAATAATGGGTGTTCGTAACGTCAAATTTCGTACCCAGTCGTTGAAAAGTTTCTTAGAGGCTGATTAAAAACCACTACTATATTAACTATATTTGAAAAAGGACTGAGATAACGAAAACAAATTTAAATGCTTAAGGAAAAAAATGTGAGTAAAACATAAAAAAATGTCCGCTGAATGAAAACGATCCCGAAGATATTCATTGGAAACCATTACTCAACGTCGCGATATAAACCTCTATTGCGGATTCACATTCAAGCGACATTGTTGCCGACTTCTTCTGAGGAGTCGTAAAGCACCTTCGGCGACCACTATCGAAAGTGGCAACGTCTTGAAAACAAAAGTGGTCCGAATCCCGATCGGGACCGATATGGAAACCAGTATTGTAAAATATTTATTGCGTTCAGCATGTACAGGAAGGTACATGTTGCGTACTCACAGGAAGAAATTCGTCTTATTTGGCAACACTTGCCCGCGGAGATAATTTTCTTGCGCCTCTGAGTATGCACAGCGGTGTCTTAGTAGCTTTTAACAGTTCCGCCGTTGATATATAAAGTCCCCTTCTTGGTAGGGTCCATTTTTAAACAATGTACGCTTCCAATCCAGAGTTGATAAAATCAAAATGGAGTATATAAAAAAAAACACCAATTTTTATGAAAGCTCAGGACCGGTTTCGTTCATTACGAGCATTATCAACCGATTAAAATATGAATCGATACATGTTTATGTATACTACATTTTGTAAAAATAGTAACAAGGTGTACCAAAAAATTGGGAAACGAAATGTGAAAAGATTTTATAAATAATGAAATAAGAGTCGTGGTCTTGAATAATTAATATGGAATTAGTAGACTAATTCTAAGTATTTAAGTTTCTAATTCGAGATTCAATCCCGTGACCGAGTGGATGCAGGATCACTTGTTTACGCAATCAAAAACTAAATTGGTTATTGTTTAAAAAGTAACCGGAAAATTAAATAATAGACAATTAAAACTTATTAATAGATAATCAACAATTTTCTATGTAAGTTAATAAATATCTTCCATTACAAGTCCCGGCGAAATTAATCATTCATTTCGTTTTAGGAATAAATAATATTCGGGCATAATTATTTATAAGGTTCAGTATGGCGCAACGAAATGAAGGGCCCCGCTTGATTTATTGCGAGTTAATTAAGTAGCGCTGCCGGAAGATGGCAGTGCTTGCATACTGATTGAGATGAATCTTCATTGCCCAGGGAACTTAATTAATTTAATTTATAAACTCGCAAATCGGCATGATAAATCATAATATTGCCGTGTTGAGAAATTAAAGACGCTATCGTACCCACACAATAATATTTTACTACTTTTAATAAATAAATGACACCACAGCTGCTCTTTCTCAAGCTTAATTAATCGAATAATGAATTGAGGAAATAATACACTCGAAATAAATATCCAACAAAAACAATGAGATTCAAAGGAAAATGAATATTTCTTAGCTGTCAATTTATTTGCCATTTTAGGCAACTTTTACCGTACCAAGAAACGGAGCCCATCTGACGATTTGGTATTTGTCGACAACAATGGTTCACAACATATTTTGTGGCATATAACAGTGCATTTTTTATTTAAAAAAAAAGCACACAGACATTTTGTTCACATTTTTATTGAATAATTCACTACCGGGTTCGCTGACAAAAATCACTTTAATTGATGAAAAAAAATAGAACAGAACTATTTATCGGAAACAAGTAATATGTATGACTTATCTTGAGCCGTAATTAGGGTATCCAATCCCGGGATCCCGGGATTCCGAGATTGAGATTTTCTCACCGAGGAATTTGAAATCCTCAATTCGCTATCATTTTCCTTCGATTCTCACAGAACCTCGTTTTTTTTTTTAGCTCACCGAGGAATTTGAAATCCTAGATTTGGTATACTTTTTGCCAGAATCTCACGGAAACTCGTTTTTTTTTTTTAGTTCAACGAAGAATTTGAAATCTTGAATTTGTTAATTTCGTGTAAATTTTCGGGATTTGCTCAAAATTTCTCAATCCCGAAATCCCGGGATCGCGGCCATTTCAATCCCGGAATTTCGGGATCAGAAAATTGAACGGGATCCTGGGATTGGATGCCCTAGCCGTAATCAATATATTTCATTCATGAGATAAGCGACACAGTTCCTAACCATTAAACACTAATATTGTGGGATTGTAAAAAAATGTAATTTTGTCGAGTCCGTGGTGCGGCGGTCTACGTCGTTGGCTTAGGTGAGGGGTCACCAATCTTTTATCAGAAACGGGCCGGATGTTTTTTCAAAAACGTTGGGGACGAAACATATTATTGATAGAATCCTATTAGAATTTTAAAATATATATAATTATAATTTCAAGTATATGTAAAGCATTTAAATAATAAAAATCTGGGGCCGGATTAAAATCTTTGAAGGGCCGTAGTTTGGTGACCACTGGCTTAGGTGATAGATCACACGGGATTCGAGTCTCAGTAGAAACACAATTTTTAAATCAATTTCTGTTCGAAGGCATGGGTGTTTGTGATGTCAAGGTTTTATGAGAAGGAGTAAGACCACAATTAATCTATTATTATTTAGATATAAAAAAAAATATGTACACAAACAAATTGAGGTACCTACACTATCGAGAGTTTTCTTATCATTAAATATGTTAGTAAGCCGAGAAGTATAGTATTTAGATTTTTTTTAAATATTACAGTGAATCCATAAATCCCGGGAATAAAGACGATCTCGATATAATGAGATCTTCAAATTAATCGGGATCCCGGAATCCTGGGATAAGAAGCTCTACTTCTTACCCTATACGAATAAGGTGGAGTCATTGAATATAAACTATTTAAACAATTTAAATTGGAATGTTCTTATATGTTCCACATGCTAGCGCACATGATTTAAACAAAGGGTTATACATACTTAGTAATGAAGAAAACTGTATTAATCACTTTGATTGACGAAGAAAAGTAACCAAAATGACTACACTGCGATTCTTTGATTCATTAAAAAAATATTTAAAACAAAACGTGTATTGAGAGGACCTCACAGGAAAATGTAATGGGAAACGAAAAAAGAATTCGAAATAACGAAGGGCCTCTTCACGATTTGAAGTGAACAATCAAGATGGAGAAAGATGACTGTTAATTCTCGGCAATTAGCGAGGAACGTTCGGCTGTGTAAAATGAGAGTGCATTTATGATAAGCGATCTGAAAAAGTTTGGAAATGTATGTTTTGAAGCTAGTGGTGTTTATAAATTACCGTTAGACCGGGAGAGCGAATGGAACGGGGGATCGATTACTAACTGGATCGATTAATGCGAAATTCTTCATTCAACGCGTGCAGCTGTCATTTAGTTTCTCAAAGCGATCCTGAGACAGATGAATGACAGGTTAGGAGCACTGTTCATAGTTTGAGTGTAACAAAAAAGTCCATGAGAAGTAAAACACGATATAATACATATAATATAATATTAATATATAAGTGTTATTCTGTATTAGCTAGAATATAATGAGACGTATGATATGTAACGTAACCGATCCATACATCGCTACCTGAAAGCAACGATGAGATAAATCGAAAATAATAATTTCGAGATATAATTAACATTTTACGATTAAAAATAAGATTTTTAAGACGTTTAAATGGGGGATTTTTTTTAATAAAATTTTCCGTGATAATTTTACCTCTCAGAAATCGATTGGCATACTTATCTTAAAATCGACTTTTTTCATTTTATCTCGCTCTTGTTTTCTGGTAGCGATATTTCTAACAGAATTGAAAGGAAACAAAAAAAAATAGCCGATGGATTGACCCGATTTTTATTATAACTTTGCAAATACTAATAAAAAAAACAATATTTTTATTATCACTTTAGTCACTTTGGGGCACACGTATTTCGCATCGAGAAACGTCTCCAGACGATTTTAGCTTTTGTGCAGCAAAACATTGAAAAATGGCAAAAAAAAATTGTGGGTCGCCGCCACTTTAACCAAACGCGTCAGACAGATCTTTTTATGAATAGAAAACAGCACACGGTTTTTGTACTAAGTAACATTTTTTCAATGGATTGCGAATATAACGCGAATACTTAAAAAACATCGTGTTATATTCAGGTTTATACGGTATGTAATTCATATTTTGCTAATGAAAGGCAATTTGAAATTTGATGAAAATAAATGAGTTATCGTAAATGATGTTTTGTTGGAGGAATATTGAGAACAGTTAAATGTCATAAAATTAGCTCAATGGAAAGAAACATAATACAAAGCGATAAAAAAACAAATCATAAAACATCATCGAAGCTCGTCTCTTATTGTAAAATAAAAGGTATAGTGATATATGTAATATAACCACTACTACTTTAATTGAAAATAAATTCACATACCTTTTGAAGGATCATAAAATTTGGATGCAATTTAATTAAAATTGCGGCGAGCTCGAAACAATACCCTTGAGACTAATTTTAATCGAATCAGTGATATGTTTTTTGCGACTGAGAAAAAAAACTACCCCCTCAGTTGATTGGGTGCAGATTTATATTAGGCATTTCAATAATCGAGAAGTGATAAATCATTGGTCAGCTGCTGTCAATTCGAAGATGTGCCACAGTTTGAAAAGGGTTGCGATAACCATTGGTTATTGGAACCTAGCAGAAAATGAATGATGAATTTACTTCACCGATTACTAGAAGAGCTGACAGAAACGCTTACTTTGCATAAATAATGGTCAAATCAATAGAACAACTCTTTCCTCTTGTAGATTTTTTAAAAATGTGTACAGCAAAAAAACCTGTAGTTTTCAATAATGATATGGATATTTTTAGTTAAAATTAAAAAAAAAACTCAATCACGTCTACTCTTAGCCTTATATGCTCTATGAGATTTATTTATTAAACAGAGTATCATTTTATTAATTAAGACGAGTAAAAATATAATAAGTGGGCTAGGAAATTAGTTATAATATTAAAAGATCACAAGTTAATCCGGCGCTTTTAGGATTGAATGAGTGGGAGGGAATATACATAGAAACCGCGGTCATCGATGTCTTTGTATAACAATCAATAAGTCGACTATAAAATCAATATTACGAGAATTTCACTGTTGGACACTGCATTCGAACAGGATAAAATATCAAAAATATCAGTTACTGGGCCAAGGTAAAATAAATAAATTTCAACAATCAAAAAATTACTTGTCTTTAAACGAATGAGAAAAGTTTTCGAGCGCCAATTCTTTCGGACCTCTTTAATTATCTGGCGGCTAAGCATTGTGCACTATCATCAATATTTATAAGGATCCGATATCGGTTCAGTTTTTGCCGTCGTGTTTCGGTACACCGGTCAGCGCAGCCTCCCTCCACCTCCTCGTAATTAATACTCCCAATTGACGACACCGTCGGTGGTATTTCGTATTAGGCCTGTGTGTCTAAATGAAAACAGATAAAAGTCAAAAGGGGACCAAAAGTTTGTCAAGTCGATGCGGCGTGTGGAAACACACACCTGCCCTGTAATCGATAGCGCAGGTTAAATCGAGGCTATAAATTATTCATAGCTTTAATCGATTGATTTATAATATTAAATAAAGTCAACTTAAGCCTGGTCAAAAGCAAATAAATAATGGGTTAATTTATTGAACGAGCATTTAAGTCACAGAACAACGTGCGGTGAAATTGTATTGACTATATTAGTTGACGTATTTGCAAGGTACATTTTATCATGATATTTTTTTTGAATTTTCTTTACTATAGTGCGTGTAAGAAGTTTGACAGTCCTAGAACTTGATCCGTGTTTCGTTTAATACAATGATACTACCCAGGGATGGGGAACCTTTTCATTTCTAAAGGCCAAATTCATTTATTTGATTCAACATAAGGCCGCAGTAAAGAAAACGTTGATGCTCCTTTTTTCCGACTGTCGAACATATAATGGGTTGATTACGCTCTTTTTCTGCGTGAAAGTAAACTAAATGTCACTCATAACAAGGCAGTTCTGCAGGGGATTTAATTACAAATAAGAAATGCCATTTTTTTTACACGGGAATCAAGAAGTCAACGTAACGTGTCAAATGATATTTCTTAGAAATAAATATAGAAAGCGCACATATTTGGAATAATATTTCGTAATTCATATGGGTTATTGGTACTCGAACGTTCAACGTTCGCAATTAAGTATCCCATTGTTTTTGCGAAATTTAGTATATTTTCTGGGAGAAAAGAGTAACAATTTGTGGAGAATATTTACCGTTATCCTTCTCTCTACGCTTCAATTATTGAAAGAATGTAGGAAAAAATGAAAACATCTCACATACATATCGACTGTGGAAAGGAAAAAGGACGTAACCCACAAATAGCACATCTTACAAAAGACACAAAAAACGTGTTGTGATGATTTTGGGCTTGGATACCCTACTCATGAATGAGTGGATTCCAAGATTATCAAGATCAAGATTTTATCAATCAAGAATTTGAATGTTTGACAAACTACGCAAAGCTACGGTGATTGCCTAAAACTAGTATCCATAACATCTAAAAAAGAAATATATACTATTATCGGTTCATATTTGACATCGTATTGAAATTTTGTTCATACGGATTTGCAAAGGTCTTTAAATGAAAATAACAGAAGGCACTGTCACTGCGTACAATAAATAGTGCACTGATTTATCCATTATCATTTTTATACATTGAGTTGTTATTTACATTTAAAAAATGCTCACATAACGCATGTCACTTTAAAACTGACTATCTTATCGAGTCGGTCCATTAAAATTCCGACGGTGAAGTATTACGGATTAAAGTTCGATAGTGAGTTAACAACTGGAGATATCATCGAATAGTGCCTCTGGATTTAAAAAAAAAACCGATTTCTAATTTAACCTGAATACGCAAGTGCAGTAACGACGCTTATCCAATCTTCAAATCACACAGCAATTTTGTAAAACGCTTCAGTACACGGGAGGTCTTTATTAAACTGAGATAAAAGAATAATCACCTTCGATTTCAAGTTTTTCTTAATGCACCTATGCAACTAACTGCACATTCGATGTGTTTCTAATACGAAATTGTACAGCGATGAAATTTTTGTGCGGCAACACTTTGAGATGAGATTTTGTGATATATGACTACACGACGTAAGAGTATTATACATTATTACCCAAAGGCAATAAATAGATAGATGGTCGTTGCTTAAGCAAGATTATTAAAAAATCTGAGGCGATTTAAAATAAATATAAGTTATTTTACGTTACTATAAAGAGCACGACGAAGGCATCGACGAAGTAAAGTTCAAGTATAAAAAACATTACCTCGGTTTGGTAGTAATAAAGAACATACAAATAATACAATAAAGGTATTTTTTTCCCATAATAGAAGACGTATAAACGAAAGCAATTCGGTCACCTATGTTTTAGGTTAAAATAAATTCATAAGCATAATATCTCAATCAAATAATCGTTTTTCATTTGTTTATACTTTCGTATTTGGTGCATTTTTTCTGCAATAACTGCATCGAATTACTGAGTGCCGCGGTTAAAAAATAACCAAGGAGTATTGAAATGAAAAACAGTTAACACCTCTTTGAGAAAAACATGTGAAAGAGCAATCAATACTTTGATTTAAATTATGACAAATGTTTTGATAAATAACATTTAGTTTAAAGTTTATAATACGAATCGTTTTAATATTAAAAGAAATGTATAAGAAATAAACACGATTATTAGAACTTATTTTATTTTATGTACATATATGATCGTGGTCGATTTCACTCAGCGATTGATTATTTGCAACTTCATAATCTCAAAAGGTCTGCATAATGTGCGTTTGTTTTGATATTTTAAAGGAATAAGTTTTTATAATTCAATAGTTTTATTAAAATAACCGTCATCACACCACGGTGGAATATAAATGATAATTGTTGAAATTGTATTTTATAAACAAAACGTTAAAATGTAAGCAAATTTGTTGGGTGATTATTTTCCGTCATGATAAATCAGCACAAGTTGCAAGACGATGCTGTGCTTCCCAGCGGCAATATTTAATTCACCTTTCTATATAAAAAAGATAATTGAATAAATTTACAGAGAACGATTTTGCGAGGACACTACTCTGAACCATCATCGATAATTCAAGGAGTTTGGTAATATTTTTTTGCGGCATGGCCGATCAAACGAATCGCGAGGGATATTTATAAAATAACAAAAAAGAAAAACATTCCCATTGTTGTTTTGAGTCTGGGCGAAGTGTGACTGCTCGGCAGGACGGGATCGCTATGCGAAACACCGTTAGGGGTATTTCTGTCTGATCGGAATAAAGGGAATATGACAGGTTGATAGTACCGATGTGCTACTTTAGTATTGGGTTTCAATATCAACTAGTAATGTTTGCTTTTTGAAAAAGTATTTAGTTCCTTATTGAATCATATCGGCTACCAAAGTAATTTTCATAAATATTTAGTCATAGACGACCGTCTTAAAAAAAGCTCATTTAAAGAGAACTGCTTGTTATTAAGTCACTCCGCCACTTAAATGGGAGGATGAAAATGTGCCCAGGAGAGGTTATTCTATAGTACATATAAAATCAGAATTGATAACTTTGTTATTCTTCTATTTGTGACACGTATCAAATTGGTAACACAAATCAGTGGAATAAAATGGAATGGGAAACGTTATCAATTTAAAATGAATTATAACAGTTACCGCCGAAATTATCGAAAATATATTTGATAGCTATTTCGACATCACGCCATCGTTTGAACAGATATTTTTATTTTTTTACCTTACTTACATATAACGGTGATTTAAAAATTATGGCCCCGTGATCCATTCCACATAAAATATCTTTATTTAAAATATATAATTACATTTAAAAAAAAAATAAGCAGTGACTTACTTTACATTTAGTAATGTGCAATTCACCGTAGCCGAGCAGTAACGATAAAGGATTTTCTTACTACACGGTTACTAAAGGGTCAAGGTTGGTGTGATATATATTAAAACACAATCTGTGGTAATCCTTCAATCAACTCTGGCGCTAATCTTTTAGTCAAAATGAAGTTGCTATTGAGCATATTGACTTCTTACAAATCATTGGAGCTTAAAGTGTTTAACGAGAACTTTTTAAGGATCGACGAAGACTCGTTATGATTGGGACAAGATAAATAGTGGATTTTTTTTTTCAGTAGCCATGTCAACACGTAAATCCGTGATTAGGTAAACAAATCCATTAATTGATTAAAAATCAAGCGAATACATAAATTTGGATACCGTATGGTGGTTCTTGCGTTGTTTTTAATGCCTCCGTATTGCATTGAAGCAAACAGGTATTCACTACGAGACGATTTTAAAAAGTTATATCGGCAAATGATTTAAAATAAAATATACTGTGATATGACACATTGTGGATGAAAAACCAAATATTTGAGTTATTTTAACGTATTCAAATAGCCCGAGTAGGCCACTTTTACTTTCGTCCCGGCCACAGGACGTACCCTGCCGAGAGGTCGAGCAGGGCACTCGTCAAAGAACCGAGCGTCAAATGTCCAGGCTCATTTGCATAACAACCCCGCAAAGGTCCATGCGCCGCTTGTTAGCGATCTACAAGATTTTTATCTCGTCCAGAAGTTTACAAAGGGGCGATCCGACCACTATTAAAATATACTAAAAAATACTATTTTAACACAGTTTATGTTGCAAGTAACTTTAATGTATATTAAAAACATTTAATATCGACATTTATCGAGTGTTCAAATAAAGTAAAATAGCTTTTATAATACCAAATAAATACAATATTTATAATTTTATATTTCCTATTTCAATTTAGAAACATAAGTAAACATTTAGAAACATAAGTATTTTTTTCTAGCTTATTTATTGTTTAATTAAATCGTCTAATAATGGTACTATATCGAGTAAGTATCCAATATTGAATGAGTTGATAATTCAGCAGTAATACAGCTTTGTCATCAGATAAAAAATACAGAAATTAAGCTGTTTGAATACTTAAAATAAATTTACAAAATTTAACAATAAGAAAAATACCTTTTTAGACATATTCGGCGACAGTTTTGTGGAAATTAATTTTGACTACGAAATTATAATTGATAACTTTAAAGACAATTAAATTATCATTTTGTCAGGGCTAGTTGTATTAAATATAATTAATTTTTCTAACTAATGTAATCTACGTTGAATAGTCTGCAGATGAATTGATATACGTAAAAATACAATTTTAAAATTGATAGTGTATAAGTCGACATCTTGAAATAAATACATATCTACAATACAGAATCAACATTTATTTCAAAAGAAAGAGCACGAAATTCAATTCAAATGAATGTCATCACAATACATCACCTCTATACTATAGTGGTCATTTGTTTAAAAATAAATTAAGTAAACTCAAAGCAAACTATTTCGGCACTATCTTTCCTGAAATAAATATGTACATACACACCTTTTTTATATTGGCTGAATTTGCATTTATAATACTTGGAAGAACTCTATATTGGTGAGAAAATAAGTGTTTATTTCCACATGAATTATAACATGTAGTTGTTAACTATTTCCGCATATCTTATATAATAGAACGGAGTTTTTCCAATGCTTTTATCACTTATAATGGGATAATAAAGCATTGCATTAAACAATAAAATACTTGTAAAATATTGTACTGATTGAATATTATTAATAAAGTATCAGGTACCTTTACACTTACAAAATTATCAAAACACACAAGTTGTCAGTTGCTAATGTTCGTCATGAGCGAAACCGGTCCTGATCTTACTAAATAAATGTGGGAATTAATACAAATGTATATTTAATTTTTGCATATAATGCCTTTCCACCAAGTATTGACGGTAGCTCTGTTCTTCTGCGTACTTCTGACGGTTTGCAAACCGTCACCAAACCGTCAGAAGTACGCAGAAAAACAGAGCTATTATTGAATACCCTAAAAGTGATGGATGAATATTATATAATATTAATAACTAGCATAAACAGCACAATCTTTAATCAGTATATTCATGTTTATACGTTTTTGTAAAGAAATTGACTACTTTACTAACAAGTTAACAGAAATCTTGGATCAAATAACAATCAAAAATATTGCGTCAAATATTATATTTCGTTCATAACAGACTATTTCCCTTTTTTTGTTGCGGTGTATGTACACACATTACGAATTACTTTCATGTTGTTTGATCAGCGGTTAAGCACTCCTGACACCGCGTGTGGCTCCGGTGCTCCTAGGATAATTTGTGTGAGCGGAGTCGAAGGTCAAGCGAGGACCTCAAAACCGTCGATTGCAGCGATCGAATTCCCGGCAGGACATTACGGTGTGATGCAGCATCACAAATGCGTCCCAATGACATGTTCCACGAAACGGACCAGTTGTAGGCAAACGAAAGTGAATTCCGAATGGGGGCTGGCTGAATTAATTACGCCTTGTTTTTGAATCAGAATTCCTAGGCTGGTGGCTGTTTGTTTGTCTGTCTTGCTTCACATACATGTAACATATATCTATGAGCGAGCTTAAATGTAAAATTTGACGATTTTGAAGACGGTTTCTTGATGTGGTTTCCACAAGTTCATTCAATGCAAAATTAAGGCATTAAATTCCACAATAATATAATGTTATATATCGATGGCTTATAACTAAAATATGATTATCCGAATTTGCTTGAAAATGTATTAAGTACTGAAATGGAACAACAATAATAGCCGATGTTTATATGTATTCAAATATTGAATCTCCAAACCCAATGATTTAAAGATTTTAAACATATTCCAATATATTGTAAGTCCTCAAGGATTTTTTTTAGTTTTTTTTACAAAATATAATTTATCTTTATGTCAAACGTACAAAAGATACTCTGAATATGTGGTACAAAACAAAAGATTTATGACGCGACTTGAATAAGATTTGCAAACTTTCGAATTAAGTTTTCTCAATATTCAGTTCTAAGCCATCGATGTATAGTTGATAAGAGTTTCCATATGCCATCGACAGAACTAATTTTACTTATTCGAAAGAGCTCGAATAAAAACTGTATAAAATCAAATTTAATAACTTTGTCATTCCGCTTGTTGTTTTACAGAATGTGCCACGTGTTTCGCCTATTTGAGAAGCATCATCAGACCTAACATCGCAAGGTTTACGAATAAACTAAAAATTGTTCCTAATTCTAAAGATAAATTATAAAATATACGGTAAAGTATTCAGTTCTTTTTTGTAGAACATTAATAGAACTAGAAAAGTTCTGACGATAGCGTAAGCCAAAGTAGCTTTAACTGTTTTTAAAATTTTTGTAGAACTAAATACTTTGAATTTGAATCGTTCAAACTATGTACATTCTCACAATTTTTATCATTAACGACCCGGGTTTCGCCTTTCGGCATCTTCAGGCATTCAAGTGCACGGATGAACTTGAACTGACGCTTAGCAAATGAAAGTTTCGTGTTATATATAAGACATAAATGCATCACTGAGTCCAAAGCCACCGCTGGCGAAAAGAATGAGCTCATGGGAATTCCAACAGATTTGACTAGTGAGCAGTTTCAAGAATTATATAATTTGTTTGTCGGCAAAGGTTTTATGATTATATGATTTTATGGTTATATAGGGTATAGAAGAGGGGATGTGGGAAAATTTGTTATTTCGTTTAAAATCGGAAGATTTTGCAGCTGTGCTTTGTTGATTTCTAAAATTTCTTGGAAAAAGAGCTTATGACTGTCCGTATTTGGGTGTAACATTTTTATCCCTTGTTCCTGATTGAACACGTGTCCTTCCAATATTAAGTGATTAGCAAAAGTAGACGTGTCTTTTTTCAATCTAAAGGCTGCCATATGTTCTAAAACCCGGATGTTCAGTGTTCTTTCTGTTTTGCCGATATAAAACTTTGTACAACAAGAGCATTGCAATCTATAAATCCCGGATTTATTTAAGTAATGTATTTTATCTTTATTATTAACTAATAATTTGCCTAAAGAGTTTTTACAGTAAAAAGCAGGTCTAACACTATCAGCTAGTTGTTTTTTTAATTTTAAGACTTGTATTTCCTAAAAAAATGATTCTACACCAATACCAATAAGAGACATATCGTATCCTCCGTATCTTATAGACAATCTTTTATCAAAAAAACAAACTAAGCTTGCAGAAAAAATGTTATTTAAAGGTATAGTGTCAAAGGACATAGATCATACTAGGTATTGGTGTAGAATCATTGTATAACTTGTATAACTTAAGAATAGAACCAATTTTTATTTTGTTCGTGAACCTTGCGATTTTAGTGCTGATGATGCTTCTCAAAGATCCGAAGCACGTGTCATATTTTGTAACACAACGAGTGGAATAACAAAGATATACGTTGATATATATATTGACAAAGATATATATTGATACACGTTCTATCAAAAGGATGTAAGCTGAAAATGCCGAATTAGTATTTAAATTTAGCTTTTAAGTTTAAACAAAGAAAGGCCTGTGGAAATTGCGATGAGAAAAAAAGACTTGAAAAAAGCAGATAAAGTAAATTAAAAACCAGTTTATGAGTCGCCGTCCACTTCAAGGTTGTGTATATTTCATAATTTACCTTTGGCCTAAAATCAAAAAACTTTTTTTTTGTGTTTCCTGTATTTTTTTACGCGTGAGTTACGTCCTTTTCCCTTTACACAGTCGATATGTCATATTCAAGGCGAACGAGCAGCTAATAGAAAACAAAATTAATAAACTGTTCGCCAAGGGATAAGGCGACTTAAAGAAATTTGAAATATTCGGTTATTGTTCTATCTCTATGCCAAGGTGTTTCTCTTCGATTGGGTCAGAAAAGGTATTCCTAGAATACTTTTGATATTTCGTAACATCTTCATTTGCGTGGGAATGAATTAATTTCGTCCCCTTATAAATTTTGTCAACACCTTCAGTGCGGTTGGGATTTAAACTATACACATATAGTAAGGTGATTCATATATTTTTTAAAATATGTATATTTTTAACACGACTGGCACATGTATTATAGAAAAAATCGGGTAAAAGATAATTTTTTGTAAAAAAACAATTTACGTTCAATTCTCTTAAGGGCCTGCTCCGCAGTCAGCGGTCAACGTCGTTAGCTTAAAATACGGAGGTCACATGTTTGATTCGATTTGTGGACAGTTTTTATAGATGGATTTTTAAATAAATTTATGAATTGTTGTTCACAGACATTGACGTATATTATTTCTTGAATTTCCTCCTCCCACACACCCTTTCGTAAAAAACGGGGCGTAGCGATTAGCTAACCACAAGTCCTGCTGTAGCCCTATCCGTTCCATCACGACTCTCTTATTTTTGCCCCGCTGTGGTCTAGTTGGTTAGAGCTTGCTCTACCGATCAGGTGGGTCTGGGTTCGATTCCCGGCAAAGTCAATGTCAAATTGGATTTTTTCAATCTTAAATTGAGATCTAAGGATATGGGTGTTTTGGAAGTTAATTCTCTTTGAGTTAATCTCATGTGACTTAAAAAAATCTCATCGAGTAAATCTCGTATAATTTTTCAAAATCAAAATATTTGACGCATTGGGGTAAGCTGTCATGTCAAATATTATTTAAAAAAATAAATAAAATATAATGCCATTCCACCAAGTATTGACACTGGAAAAAAAATGTTTTGAAATATATATTTATATTTAATGGAATCGTAAAAGATGCACAGGGTCGAAAACGTTGAAGGGAATTTCACGGTAGATCAAGAAACTAACCGAAAAATGAAAACGCATTTCATCGATTAGGAGCGGGCATTTAGATCGAGATAGCGGGATTTATTCGAAAATATTTATATCGGCCACAATGAAGATGTGATCTACCCGAATGTCATATGTGGTAGTCGAAATAAAAGAAGCAAAGTTATTTAAAAGGAATTGTTTTAAGATGAGAATCGGTATTTCACAGATGCATACTATGATGTCAGGACAACGCCGCCGCCTATCAAAATTGATTATAGGAAGGTACAAATTGTTAGGTTTATTTAAATATTATAAGCAACTTCCTTGAGATAGTCTTAGGCAAAATGCATTCGCCATTTGCACCATGAGAATTTTCAATTAAGAATAAATGATCGGAAAGGGTGAAAGGATTTTTTTTAGACATTACAAACACATGCCTTCGAACAGAAATTGAAAAAATGCTGTTCGTAGTAGGGATTCTGAAGTCTCGGGTTTTTAAAAGTCCCGGGACACGAGACGTGATAAAGTCAAAGTCCCGGGACTTCCCGGGACTTGGGACTTTTATTTCCCCTTTAATAAAATTATAAATTTACTAAAATTAAATATTTGTATGTACTTATGTACTAAAAAGGGATGATAACGGTTCATGTATTGAAAAAATAACAATGAATTGGGTAAAATTATGACCGTTACTTCACAAATCACAATACAGCTTTTATACCTTTTTTGTCCTATCGAGACATTGGTAACTTTGTAGAATAGTGAAAAATATTTGTAAATAAAACATGAACACTTAATTATAATATTTTTAAATTTGTTTTTGCTACAGTTATATTTTTAATACGATTATGAATTGATTTAAACACATTTCTAATAACATAAATGAAGATATCTTTCTCCCAATCGTTTTTTAATATTTTGTTTCAATTAAACTATTTTTTTGAGCGTTTTTTACGCACTTAGACGTATTTTTTTTTCATGCTTACTTTAAAAGGGCGGCGAAAGTATGCATTAATTAAAACAAATACATCTTTTGAACACATTTATTTATTAATGATAAAAATATTAAATTAATTCAATAATAAAGTCACAACCTCAAATCATACATAGTATGTATTATTTACACAAGAGTTAATATTTTATTCTTGCTTATCAAAATATGCTTTTCAAAAAATAATAATGAATTTAATGACGAATCAGACAGCCGATTTCTTATTTTTGTAATAAACGTTGTTGCTCATCTTCATTGTAAGTCGATGTTGCTTTAATGTTATATATAAAAAATAATCTTTGTTTCCGTTCTCCAGTTGATTTTAAAATCTTAAATTCGTTTAGTTTTTAATGGAGAAATCTTTTGTTTTTTTGTAATCTGTCTATTTAATTCTTCTTCCAGTGAAAGTTCTGCAATATTTTTCTAATCATCGATATTTTCTTCAGATACCTCGATATCTTTTTCCACGGAGAAAAGACAGAGTAGTAAATTATCTCCGTATTTCAAATATATTGTTGTGGAGCATTTGTCAAAATCTTTCGTGTACTCTTTTCGAAGATCAATTAGTCCTAGCAGAACGGTTGGTAATAAAAATTTATAAGCCGCCTTGATTTATAACATAATTTTCTAGAAATAACTATTGGTTCCATTAATTCTTGGAATTCTGTGCGATTATCCCATGCTGCAAAAATAGTTAAGCGAACACGTGTCTAAGTTTTTTTTGTATTTCTGCAAGTCTCTCTCTACCCATTAAAAATGGTTGTTTCGTATTACAATATAAAAATAGATGTTATTTGAAACTTCAACAATTATAAATCCAAACAGCTGTTTCTTTTATAAGATTCCTGTTATATATGCATACTTAATTTTGTTAAAACCCCGGCCTTTAATCCTTAGCCTAAATATAATGCATTTTTTTCAAAATTGATCCCGCGGATAGACACCAATGTAACTTTAAAATTAACTTTTTAGGTCACATTAGCGATTGCTTGCATCCAATTTTTATTTGTTAGAATGGTTTTTTCAAAATTAAAAATGTACAATTTGGCTTTCTTAAGTCCCGGGACTTGGTTGTTAAATGTCACGGGACTTAAGACAGCAAAAAACCTTAAAAGTCCCGGGGCTTTTGTCCCGGGACGTCTCGACACAGAATCCCTAGTTCGTACTGGGACCCGTGAGATCCAGCACGGAAGCCCACAACGCTAACCTCTGCGCCATAGCACCCGGACTGTCAATTCAACCAAAGATGATTATTCCTCAATTTAATATTTTGGTAAAGACAAATGTAAAATTATTGTATAATTAAAACAATTAGTCAACGATTGCGAAATAAAGGAATAGGCTGCATTATAATTAAATGAAAATATTTTATCAAAAAATAGTACGCATTATTTTATAAATTGAAAAACAAAAACTGTTCAGTCTCTTGTTATTGGAGTATAGACTCCAATAACAAGAGTCTCAACAGACAGATGAAATGAAACCAGATTAATATAGTTATGAAAGAAATTTCAAAATTGTTGCAAGTATAAAAACAATCGACAATTACTTGCAATAGATTTGACAGTAACTCTGCGGCTCCCGTGTACATATTAATAATATCATATTGCTCCATTATATTTTCTTTCCATATTCAATATCAATCGCTGCATGTCCGTCTTGTTTATATTTCCTTTTTTGTCATTTTCAGCCTTCATGAGGGATGCGCTCTTCATTGCAGCTTACGAGAGCGAAAGTTGTCGATTTGCGAAGCGTGTCGTTCGTCACCCACTGACCTTTCGAGTTGTACAGACTCGTTGAGGGTGGGCTGCAGAGTAAACATATTTTATCGAGTGCCCTCACCCCGACAACATGTTTACGATGCACGGAATACGGTCAATACAAGGCAATCAATATAATGAAAAAAATATTTCATCGAAAATTGTCGGAAGATAATAAACACTTCGAAAGATATGTGAATAATTGCGATTTAAAATGAGAAATTTAAAATCAGGATAAAGTACAGACCAGGAAAAATAAAAGATCTCCACGAAATTGATTGCATACTATTGGCAATGTACTGAAAATTCGTATATTACATTTTTAAATACGAGAGTATACTTCTTTAGTTAAGGTCACTTGATTAATTAAGTGGATTCAAGGCGTTCGATCAAAAGTCATCAGGTGAAAATTACTAGACGTTAGTCAATAAGTCAAGCTATCATATTTAACAAGTTTATAGTATATATATTGTTACAATCGATACATGTTGCAATTTTATCTTATTGGTTGTCAATGGCAGCTAGCAACTGTTTGTTTGTAAGGAGCGTAACATATCATTAACTGTCATTTAGATCGGATATGGTTACAATAAAAAACGAAGTGAAATATATTGAAGGAAATAATAACTACGTACATATTTGCCTATTAGCATTCAGAATTTGCCATAAATATTAAAATACAAAACAAATTAATTTAACTTAAAAAACATGTACAATAAAAAAACGTTATAAACGCTTTCGTGAGTAGGTATACAAGAGTAACCAAGTTGCATGCTGGCGCGACAATTTTGTGTTTTACAAACAATAAAAGTTTTTACGGGACTGAAAAATAAAAACCCAACTCGTAAATCTGACGAGAACATCCTTAAACCTTCCATCACAAACGGGGAAACATCTAGTTAACATTATCCTTACGATCGTGTGAAGGTGACATAAATAAGAGATGTAGGACGATCGAACAAGACAAATAATGCATGTTGTGAGTGCGACGTTTTTGTGCAGGACGTGTGTCTACCAAATAAATGTATACCTACCTTACAGCAAAGTTTTATTGATTTTATAAGCATACGTATTGAGCTATAGCCAATCCTAATGTGGAGAACTTGGATTCCTAAAAAAGTTTTTCTCAACAGTAGATAGAAGGCAATTGTCAAAATAGATAACAAACTACTTGACATTTAAATGATATTGAAGTACATTGACTACGGGTAACTTTGGCCATCGGTATAACATTGATCCACTACAAGAAAAAAATGTTTCAAATTATGCCGTTATAATGTAATTGGTAATGGTAATATTTCTTAGTTAAATATTGGTATTGTGTAGCTCATTTGGAGGTATATATATGAATTAAAATGCATAATATTTGCTAAATTGGAATTTTGTCAGTTGGGTGTCAAAACTCAAATTTAAAAAAACTTGAGTCGGCAATAATTTTAATTTGTATTCCTGCTCTATAAAAAATGCGTTCTATGTTTTTTAGTTTACGATTATGTAAAAACTGCACGAAATCGTTGAGAAAAGTTGCAAAGACATTACAATTCTCGAGATTATAGTAATTATTGTGAATACTTGTGGCATGTGCTAAGGTTAGCTGATATGGTGTGCAAACTTTGGCCTACACTGTTTTGTCCGTATTTATGTATCGAGCATAGAAATATTTCCAAAAACGTTTTGTGAACTGAATCTTAAAACACGTTGACAGTAATACATACTATTAAAATAAATAGTGAATAAAAACCTATTAACTGCACTTGGGAAGCTGGTACGGCCGTAGAAGGAACGTAATTTATCGAGCCAAATCAGTTTTATTTGCGTTATTTGAAAATGTGGTATTTGCTTGTAAATTTATAGACGGTCAAATATTTGAGAGCTAACAAAGAAAATTCTCTCTTAGGGAAATATCATAGTTAGCTTTGACAGAAGCCAGATGTTAATGGGAATGCCAATGAAATTAATTGCTCTTCACGCATCACACGTAAACAGTTTATATTGTGCGTATTTTCGGGTACTGTTTCGATTCACTCAAATGCTATGCTGTAAAGTAAACCACTTTAAAAGCGCGTGCCAATAATTTAATCGCCCACTAATAATCTTGTGACTGACGGATCACGTAGGCAGTTCAAATAGGCCAAAAAACATAATTAACAAAGAATACTATCAAGCAACTTAAAAATTGAAAATCTAAATTCGTAAAAGATTACACTTTAACTCGTAAATAATCAATTGCAAAAACTATCATGCCTGTACCAACATTATTTTTTTCTACGAACCACCTCTAGCACGCGTGTTATAGGTTCGCTATTCCTTTTGCACGTTAAACATCGCTATTTATTTGTATACATCTACTAAAAGACAAACGTTTCTATGGCTGAAAAGTTACTGAAGCTTCCATGACAGTGATATCTATCGATGAGAACTATGTTTTTGTTGCATAATTTTAATCAAAATTCAGTTGTAATTAGTTTTATAGACGGGATCAGCAGCATTACGTTTTTCTCAATAAATTGATGATAGTTTTAATATAAAATTGCAAAAACTCCATAAAAGGCTTCAATAAATTGAAACAGCTCTTGGTATATTAAAAAAAAACATTTTAACGTACGAAAAAACATTTCCTAAGTTCGTTCAAACTGCAGCCAAAATGGATACATATTGATTCTAAAATATGCAAGTTTGTGTCGGCTTCGGTAGTCTACTGGTATAAGCTTGAGCCTAGCGGTTAGACGAAGCTGGGTTAAAGTTACGGCAAGCTCAACATTATAATCATATACAATATGTTTTTAAAAAATAAAATTGAGATCTCACGTGATATAAAAACAAATATATCTGAAGTTTTGGATGCTAGATGTAATGCCTGGTATTTTTAACCCTTAAATGCATGATTTATATTTTTTTTATATAAAAATGCATGGTTTTTACCAAAAGTACACATATAAACTGTAACATTTTGTTTAATTAAAATTATTCGACAGTTGTTAATTTATAATCATGCCCTAAAGCAGCGTTTCTCAACCGGGAGCCATGTGGCTCCCTGGGGGGGGGGGGGGGGGAGACACAGCATGTCCCAACGAGGCCACAGAAGAACATTTCAGTTTTGGGGAGCCACAGCAAACTTTAGGGGGGCCACGGCCACCCAGAATATAAGGAACTAAAATTTATATTAAAATCAAATAGAATACAGTAGGAAAATTATACATTACAGCAGAAATAATGTATTTATCATACATACTTTTTCTATTATTTCCCAATGATATTAAGGGATACCATAATAACTGAATCTAAAAGTAAATGTCGACAATATTGTATTGACTACCTTGTCCACGGATTTCTTTCATCACCCCGTGATAATATGAAACTCATATGCTTAATATGTTTTGCTTTACTAATGCTTATATCCATTTTATACAAAACACATGGAAATGGAAGAAAAACCATTTGAAAAATTTAAAACGCTTTAAGAAGTTTCCACAGCAAAGAAAATAGGACATATAGTATCCAGAAATTTCTTATATAAACACGAAACATTCATTTACTAAGCGTCAGTTCAAGTTCATCCGTGCACTTGGACGCATGAAGATGCCGAAAGGTGAAACCCGGGTCGTTAGTGACAAAATCTGTGTGAATGTACATGATTTGAACGATTCAAATTTATTGAAATTCCACCAAGCACCTTCAGTCTAAATCTTAAATTAAGCATAATTAAATTTTTAACCTTTTAGCTGCCGTAGTTGATTAATAGTTATTACCTAGCACGCCGGTTATAATTTGCAATTATTAATTTAATTAGTTATTAACGAGATAACTCGTCTCTGGCGAGTTGAGCACGAAAATTTTTACGAGATATCTCGTCTGTGGTAGCCATCGAGTTAACAAATAATTTGTAAACAAAATTTTATTGTGTTGTATTTTTAAAAAATAAATGTATATTTTTTCATTTTTCACGAGCCCGAGAATTTTATTACTATGGAAAGGGGGGCCACGAAAAATTTTGAGACTTGAAAAGGGGTCACGGGCTTAAAAATATTGAGAAACTATGCACTAAAGAATGCAGTAATATTTTATCCCGGCGAAAATATTTTTTTTAACAGTAAAAAGTGAATACTTCGGCTCTCTTCTTTTGATTGCAGTTTATATCCAACAACCTTATGTTACCAACACACATTAGACAATTGAAAGAATGATTTGTATTTAACCATTGGTTATATAAATCTATGTTAAAATCGCCTTCAGTTTTCCAAGAAAAAAAAAACAATAGTTTATATTTTTTGTAGTACAGTATGCATTTAATGATTAAATTATGATACATGATAAATCACGGTATTGAAAAAATATTATCAGTAAAGAGCTCTGGGATTGGATGCCCTTGTTTTACTGTCTTAGTTTCTTTAAAAGGAAATAGTATCAAAACGATCGATAAATAAGAACATTGAATCAGCACCAAATATGATATCAGGCTATGCGAATATTAAATTCACGACAGTGCTTGTTTAAGTTTTTGTTTGTCAACTGGGTGTCGAATAAGCTTTGGATGCAGACTGAACATTAGCGGGGATTACTGTCAAAGTTGATATGCCACCGCTTTATAAGTATAGATTTAATCCGCAGCTTAAATCAACGCGTGGAGTCTTAATGAATTGCAAAATATGTTTACTATACGAATAATACGCCTACGAAAATACAATTCGGTTCAATACATTATTTATGTGATATTAGGCCACTAAGAACACGGAAGAAATCAAAATTATTATAAGCAATGATTTACGTACGGAGGCAGAAGTGTTGAACTTCTTGTATTGGAAGACCACACTGAGAAAAGTTAATTAAGATAAAATTTAAAAATGTAATTTGTTATGAAAATATCTAAAATAACTTTTTTTAAATCCATGTCCGCTCTCAATGGAGTTGTCCAAACAGAAGTTGTATATACGAGAATCTTTTGTTACTCTATCTATATTTTTCGAATAAGAGAAGAAGAGATGTAAAGATAGGACAGGACTAATGGTTCACCAATCATTCTGCTTACGCCCAGTTAGTTATTCAAGGAAGATTCTATCCGTACTGGAATTCGAACCCTTGAGATCTGTCACGAAAATCAACGTCGTTGATAGCTGCGCCAAGGATCCGAGATCTATCTGTATAATTGATGTATTCAAAACTATTTCTAAATATACACAAAAAATATTCTTTGGAATGTTAAATGAAAAATCTACACATTTTAGGGCGTCAGATATTATATTTGATACAGTGATCAATTTTAATCATT
This sequence comes from Himalopsyche tibetana, assembly GCA_030503985.1. Classification (NCBI taxonomy): domain Eukaryota; kingdom Metazoa; phylum Arthropoda; class Insecta; order Trichoptera; family Rhyacophilidae; genus Himalopsyche; species Himalopsyche tibetana. Next base: position 18,942,312 of record JAPJYX010000010.1, on the reverse strand, counting down.
TAAAATTCACATTATAAAATTTGAAGAAAAAAGTTGCGTCAATAGATGGCGTCGAAATCATTTAACGATATATGAATTTATTTATCGTTCGACACCAATAAAAGAAAATACATATAGGTAGTTTTAAACGTTGATATGATATCAATAAAAATATCATCAAACAAGAATGTTTGTGAATATATTCCTAGAAGTATGTTGTTCTGAATTTACCGTCAGCTGCGTCACTCTTGTTAAAATCTCGTACTCAGAACAATAACGTGTCATCGGTGACCAAATTTACAACATAAAGTTTTCGGAAATTAATTGAGGCTACGTGCCAACATCCAATAACACTTTTAATGTAATATGTGGTTGTGCTACGCCAGTTGATATTCAAAAAAATGTAATCGCCTTTTATATTCTTGATTCAAAATTAGAAAACGATTCAACGGGTCGAGTAGGCACTAGAGCACCCAGTCCCGGACCCTCTTTGTAATCCCGGGATTGAACAGTCACTATAAAATCCTGTGGAAATTCGAGGTTGAGAAATGTTTGCTCGGTGATTTTGAAATCCTCGGAATTGTGGATTTCCTAAAATGAAAAAATGTGAGACCCTTAATAGTGAAAAGTGGACCCTTTTCAAACAAAATCTCTGGTTGCCTATTTTCGAGAATTTCGCACATCTTTTCTTCAAGCTCGAAATCCCGGGAATAACACTAACACAATCCCGGGATCCCGGGATTGGAGGCCCTAGCAGGCACTAGAGGTTTACACGGATCGAAATTATCTGCACTTCAAAGCATACTTAAATGCCTGAAAATGTCGAAAGACAAAACTAGATAAGCGGTCATTAGTGACAAAACGTTTGGAAATGTACAACATTGTTACGATTCAAATTAAGTGAGACATTTTTTATTATTTATTTCGATATCAACTCCAGTTAAGTTAACAACTAAGAAGTGTAAGGTCTCAACTTAACAAACAGTTTACTAAATTATCTGATATGGAGTTAATCAATTTTTAAAAATACGCAATGTATGTCTATGTAGAGATTATACTAGTCTGTCAATTTTTTTAACCTGCGCGACCTTTAAATTATATAAATTGTCCCTACTGTTGAATAAGTTGTGCATCACTGACCTAATAGGATAGAATTTGAGCATCAACTATTAAAAATAGCACGTGTAAAAATTATGCAAACTCTTAGTTAAAGATTCGAACCAAGAATTTCAGAACGTAAGTCTAAATTATTGAGATCGGCTTAAAGACAGATTGAAATTTTATTATAATAATATGAATATAAAAGGATTGAAATTTACAGTTTTATAATCACTTAATTTTGTTTGTAAACTGTCAAAATTTCAAAAAATGTGTTTCGAACTATTGGTTAGACTCTTTGCTAGAGGATTATTCAGTGTTGACATTTAAAAGCTGTTTTAAAAAAAACTGCCCTTGAAAGATAGTCAATACAACGCGCATTCGTGGGAATGAATGGTGACACATCAGGAAATTTAACTTTTTTTTGAATCATATAGAATTCGGTAAATATTTAAACAATTATGATATAAATCAAAATGTATTCATTCATATTATATTCAATATAAATTCAAAAACTTAAAGATGCCTTCGTTGCCAATATACGATTGATGAGAAATGTATACATATTCGATTTTTTTTTAGTGCTGAGAACTTATAATGAGATATGGGAGCAAAAAAATGCTTATTTGATTGACAGCAAGGTGCTCGCGGTAACCTTTCTAGGTGCAAAATACAAAGGTAAATATTTTTTAAACAATAGGGTACGGCCAATTTTACCCTAAGTTAGTAATGTATTATTTTGTTTCGTGCTTTATGTCAGACAACTTCATTTAATTATTTAGAATAATACAATGTTATTATTTTGCATTTACTATCCGCATATTGATTTTGAAATCGATTAAAAAAAATTAAGTAGCTGACTGAATGACTGATGAAAAATAAATACAGCCAGATTAGATTTTACTTTTTAAATAAAAATTGAAAACTGATTCTTTGAAACTATGCATTAGCATTCATCGCGTTGGGAGGCGCCATACGGCAGGAATGTCGGTCGCTTTTTGCGTCTACGCTTATCTCTTAACACTGGTGACAATACAGACAAATGAATTTCTTAAAACATGATGTCGCTACTGTTTCCAAGTATGCATTACATGATCATTTAACACAGTGGTCGGCAAACTCATAAGTCATCTGGGCCAAATATCAACTATGCAACGATTGATTTTTTTTTGAGTCAAATTTTTTAAACTTAAACTATATAGGTCGGTAGATTGTTACTTACTTAATAAGGGTACTCTTTAGCTGGCTTTTGCTTAAAATGTCCTCAATCTGATTGAGGTACGTTTGCTTCCAACTCTAATTTTTAAGACCGAAAATGGACTTTTGAGCGTGGAGCACGATGTTTCAATCGCACTGTATATCGACTGTGGAAAGGAAAAAGGACGTATCCCTCAGTTTTTTCAAAACAGGTTTTTTTCGATAATCACAATGTATCAAACTTGATATACGCTCCATCAAAAGGATGGAAGCTGCAAATGCCGAATTAGTATCTAAATTTAACTTTTAAGTTTAAAAAAGATGAGCTTGTAAAAAAATTTAACCAAGAAAAAAGACTGAAATAAAGATTTTTCCTAGACAATGTTTTAAATTAATATTAAAGGTGCACTTCAAAGTTGTGTATAATTCATAATTTGCATATGGCCCAAAATCATTAAAACACGTTTTTTGTACCTCCTGTAAAATTTGATATGTGTGGGTTACGTCCTTTTTCCTTTCCACAGTCGATATGGTATTTTGTGGAAGAGCCACACTTAATATTTACACTTATTTTTTGAATAGCAAAATTGTTAATTGGTGTTTTTTAATGCAACGAATTACTTATCAAACAAAAGAAAGTCTCTTACAAAAATATTTTTTTTGAAAGAATACCAAAAGCCGTTGAATTAAATACATAATCAGTGAATTGACGATATAAGATCAATCAATCAATTATTTCTGCATCATTTTTAAGACGCGTGTTTTTTAAGAGAAAACTAAATTATTGTACTTAAAACGCAACATAATCAGATCAATTTTTTGGTAAAATTTTAACTTTGAAGTATAATTTTGTGACGATTCTGGAAGACTTATGCATATCACATAATATCAACCGGTGTCGAGTAACAAAAAAAAAAGAAATGATCATTTCAGAAGGAGCAGCTGCTTCGATAATTTATTAATAACATAGACGACGACTAAGCCATTAATACTAAGCATTTGAGCAAGGAGTAATAATATCTAAGCCGAAAAAGAGGACCTGCATAAGAATGTGTGAATAATACGAAACAACGTAACCGTGATATGATAGAGGAGGTGAGCCATGAAGCTTGGGTTAGTATTGTCAGTATCTATCTGCCCAATATATATGTAGACATGTGGACACCGGCAAAATCAGAATAAATGAATATTATATTTGTAGAGGAACTAATGACCAAGAGAATTTGCGCTAAGATAAAAATTGCGTGTTTCTTTTTCTAGAAGCATCACGAGATTTCAAACAATGAGTTTAACTCAAGATTTTTGTATTGAATTTGTAATATTATATGGAATTGAAAATATCTTACGAATTATCCATTTAATTAATCTTTACACTTTATTTATTAAAAATATAAATAATATCCGTATGCATAAAAATGTTGCGCTGATAATAATGGACCTCTGTAAATAAGAAAATATTAAAAATCATTTTATGGTTAATATTATAAGCTATTGAAAATCCGACTTCTCCGGATAGATTCAAACTCATTCTTTATACATTATGAGTGATGTTCCTTTTAATTTCCGAAGGTTATTGTGCGGAAAAGACATTGGCTGTGCAACTTTGAAAAGAAATTTAAAAAATTGTGCGCCAGATAACGGTATTTACACCTACTAAACGAAACGGTTAATTTTTAATAATTAAAATAATTAACAACAGTATAAAACATTACTCAATATGTTTGTTGAGTGACATATAGATAGTGCCACTATTGACACATCCATATGATTTTTAGGAAGTACCAACCTTCAAATAATACGTGTCAAAATTTTATAATAATCAGACGTTCACAGTTCACAGGTAACAGAGGTTTTAGTGACGCTACTTCTGTATTTTTCAAAAAAGTGGGAAATCTGAATTTCGTTTTGTTTTATTGGAATGAATATATTGTTGACAATTCTGGTATTAAATCAGATAAATCAGTAAATATAATAGTATATCCTTATACAAATCATGCCAGTAGCACCGCATCCCTATTAAAACAATAATTCTGCCGGCAAGGACCTGCCCTACCCAGGAGCCATATGCGGCATTATAGGCACGATTTATTCAAATCTTCAAAACGCACTTAGTCAAAATTATTATAATAAGTTTTAAATTCCATGGTAGCAATTTATATTATACATTGTAACATCCTTACTGCTGATGGCTACCGCTCCGTTACATCGTGTGGACGAGATGAAAACACATTAATTGAAAAAGATAAAGTAAGTTGTCAGTACATAAACCCATAATTTAATCTCAAATATAACAGATTAATCTTAATTGTTTGAGCCTGTAGCCAAATTGTCAACGTTGTTGTCTTCTGGTATTCACACGTTCAAATACCTATACGGATGGTTTCATAAATTGATTTTTTAATCGATTTATTGTTAATTAAAAAACGAAAAATACAATACATGGTATTATTATAACTGACGCAAATGCGCCATGCATTTGATAACATATTTTAGGTGTTCACTGACACCTTCACTGTTCCTTGGTGGAAAGGCATTATATTAAAAAAAAACACAATATTTCTTTGTACTTATTTCCACATTTACTTACCTAGATCATTACCGGTTTCGCTCATGGCGACCAATATCAACTGATAAGAAATACAATGCCAATTGTTTATTACACCTTTTAAATATTGGTTTTGTATAAACACTGTTAAATTAAAAGTGGAAATAAGTGTACAAAAGAATATGGTGTTTTTCTAAATGTTATCACATAAATTAAACGTAATAGAGATCAAATTTTATTATTAATTTTATTTACATACATAATTGAAATATATAAAAAAAACAAAACAATACATAGTTCGTTGCTGCAACTTTCCACCACAGGCAATGCATTGCTCAGTCGAACAACCCCTTCATCCTATATGTGTTCGAAAAAAGATGTTTTTATGTCTGATTCTCTTCTACTCATTCGATCCTTAAAACAAGCGGTTATCTGTTAACTAACTGTTGTTTCTAGTTCTTATTCTTTCTTATGGATCAGAAAGATGTCAGTTGGTCCTATTTGGAAAAATCTACATATAGTTCACAACAGGAAGATTTATTTGTTGATAAAGGGCTATTAAATCATTTATCTGTCTATTATGTAAGGTACCGTATCGGTTGTCCGCTACTTTCATTCTTAAATTTGAATGAAGTTAAATGTTCGCGATAACTGACTTTTGCTTATTATAATGAAATATTCAAAATTCGTTCAGATAATATTATAATTACACATGAACTTTAAGGCAAACAGAGGAAACAAGTAGCTGGAAAAAAATGGAGTTTTTAATGGAAGTTTTTTTAGGGGTGAACGACGTTAACGCGATGCATATGTTTTGACAGAAAATATTAATCTTCTTAAGCGCAATGCGGTGGTAATTTACGACTCTTCTGTTTGAGGTCGAATTGTTTGAGAATCGTTAAAATGCCATGCGATCGCAGATTATGAGTAATTTATTCATTGACAGAAGAAAAAAATCTTTTTTATGTGTGATATTTTTGAAAACTTTAACCTGCATGTTAGGATAAAATTAATAAAAGATTTTGTGTTTAATTTAAGAATTAGTAAAGATGGGTTAAAATTCTCACCGTTAAAAATACTCCTCAGCTGAATGAAACGGGTTCTGATTAGATGATAGATATGGTGGCAAATTTTCATTATAAACAATAAATATATACTACAATTTCAAATGTACATTGTATTAAGAACTGGATACTGTCATGCCCGATTAGTAACGTTTAAGACTTTGGTCATATTCTTACCCTATTGTTTAAAGCAGACGGTGCGTGTATAGAAAAGGGTTGGCTAGAAGGGGGTAGGAAGGGTTTGTGCGAGCCCTTTATTCAATTCGACTTAGGATGGAGAGCCCCTTGTTGATCAAATTTGAGCCAATCTGAAATTTCTCCATGACGGTTACAGTATATCGTTCGAAACATGGAATTTAAGCAAAAATAATAATACCAAGTTTTGCGCCAATCTCGGAACGTAGATGCAAGTCCATTTTTCAGCTATGGACATCATTAATTTACGGTGTATTACGTATAATTACAAAAAACCGACCCCTTCTCCAGAACACTGCGAAGAGCTCCTAAATTGTCTACATATAAGCCTACCAAATGTGTCTAGATTTTACGTAGATAGAAACGTTGGAAAATAATGACACCTATAGTAACTCCATCTTGCTAACTACCTCTAAGCAGGAAGGCTAAACAAATGACGTGTAGAAGAGTGTTGAAAATTTCTTGATAATAAAAATGACAGCATATAAAAGTATTATATTTAGCTTTACAATAATTATAATGTATAGTTTGGCTTCACGCCTTCGTCAGGGCAGTCGTTTTATTACATTTAAATATATCTTATGTATAATATGAAACAAACGTGCAGACGTTGAAACAATTATTACTTACGCACGAAAAAGTATAGAATTGACGAATTGAATGAAGACGGTATTAGAATATGAATTTTAAATTAACATTCATAAAGCCGGGTATAAAATTTAAACTCGTGTAAATTATTGGCATAAATTAAATAAATTCCTTCTTGACACGTTTCCGCGGCAAGGCAATTGAATCAATGCTTTTTTTAGTTGTCATAAAATGCAGTAACGCAGTCACGAAATTGTACACATGCGCTAATTGAAATTTTAAATTCAATCGTAAAGCCTGGGGACATAATGCGTTTCTTGTCACAACCAAATTGAGAAACCGGACGCGAACCCAAACATTAACGCACATGAGGGCACAAGTTGCAGGCCAGGACCATTTGTCACGGAAATGTAATATAAAATAATTACGATGTAAACATATTGGAGTACCTCAGGGCTCAAACTTGGGCCCAATGCTGAGAAATAACAAGTGATATTTTGTATAATAGTCAAATCGCTTCTCTACATGCACATAGATAATATCGACCCATAATCGTTCAGTACCGCTAAAGGCGTCAGTGACATCAATTTTAGAGCGTTATCTCATTCAATTGATCTGACTTTGACCATATATTACTATTTACTAACCGCACTTATGGAGTTCCTTTTTTAAACTTAATTTTAAAAAATCTTCCCCTGTAAAATTTATAAATTGTTGGTAACGATTTTCTGCCTAGTACGATAGATTTATATTTCATTCGATATTATATGAATAGACATTAACTTTCAAAAATTCCACTCCGTGAAAAGTTTCGCACATACGGAGTACATTCGATAAATGTTATAAGTAACCAAAGTGTTTCGAATGTTTATATTCTGTAAATACATTGAGGGTATTTTAGAGCTCAAACTTGAACACAATGTACATTCTCACAAATTTTGTCATTAACGACCGGGGTTTCGCCTTTCGGCATCTTCAGGCATTCAAGTGCACGGATGAACTTGAACTGACGCTTAGTAAATGAAAGTTTCGTGTTTATATAAGATATAAATGCATCACTGAGTCCAGAGCCACTGCTGGCAAAAAGGATAAGCCCATGGGAATGCCAACAGATTTGACTAGTGAGCAGTTTCAAGAATTATATAATTTGTTTGTCGGCGAAGGTTTTATGATTATATGATTTTATGGTTATATAGGGTATAGAAGAGGAGATGTGGGAAAATTTGATATTTCGTTTAAAATCGGAAGATTTTGCAGCTGTGCTTTGTTGATTTCTAAAATTTCTTGGAAAAAGAGCTTATGACTGTCCGTATTTGGGTGTAACATTTTTATCCCTTGTTCCTGATTGAACACGTGTCCTTCCGATATTAAGTGATTAGCAAAAGTAGACGTGTCTTTTTTCAATCTAAAGGCTGCCATATGTTCTAAAACCCGGATGTTCAGTGTTCTTTCTGTTTTGCCGATATAAAACTTTGTACAACAAGAGCATTGCAATCTATAAATCCCGGATTTATTTAAGTTTAATATTGAATTTAAAATTGAATTTAAATTTAAAATTGAAATTCCACCAAGCACCTTCAGTCGAAATCTTAAATTGAACACAATGTTGTGAAATGGAAAGTCATATTTTTATAATCCCCCCCTAACCCCGTAGATGATATATTTGAACGTGGAAGTAGTAACAAACAAACCTTTGCCATTGATTTATAATTCTAACCTAACCTAACCTCACCTTCACAGTTGATTTACAACTCAATTCGTTATGCTTTACGATCGCTTCTAATATAATTCATTTGAAATTCTATGGAAGGCTTATATTTAGAGAATTTTATTACATGACAATTTTGGCATGCAAGAAGTAAATTCGATAATAATATAACTACGTAATAACAAAGTGTATTAAATATGTTTTATGCTCCGTGATACTTTTTGTCCTTTCCGGGATTATAATATAAACATTATCCTCCTTTCGCAGAAGATACACGACGGGGTTCTCCGTTTGCGCTTTGAAACGAAAAACATTCATAGAATGGATAAATTTACGAAGGAAATAATTCGAAAGAAACTTCCATTTGAGACTGGTATTCTTAAGCATTGTTTGATTAGTTATTTAAATGCAGTTGAAAGTACAGAAGTTATCCAAATCTGTTTAAAATTACATGTTCTTGATCACAGTCGTAAATGAAAATTTTAGCTTTTGAATAATATCCTATAAGTAATAGAAACAAACGAATGATACTATGTTAAATTAAATTAATAATAAATTAGAATACTATGATGGCATATGGAACTCGACGTTAGGTTTCATTGGTCTAAAATCTGTGAGTATCCGATCTCATGAAATATACCTTGGATGCATATTTGAGAAGCTTAAAGCTTGACATACAATACAAAGATGTCATTACAGTTATTACTGCAAGATACGAATCGGTTTTATATTATCTAACAATCTGGTGGGAAAGTTGTCGTCAGTCTGACAGTGAACAATTTTCATAGCGGAGCACGGTCCGTGGAGAAAGGGGTGTCATCACTCTTTGTTATAATCAAAGATTTTTTTTACTATTATGAATTCAGTTTTATCGTTCATCTGGAAACTTTCTAATCGGCATACTTTGTGGTACGACGAATTGGGGTAAAATAAGCCGTGCGCAACATTTTCATTTGCTTTAATAATAAAATATGCAAAACACTTTTTATACTAATTTTAAATTATTTGTTATATATCAATTTTCGCTCATCGCGAGCACTATCAACTAATTAGTACAAACTGTTTTATTTTTCATATATAATGCCTTTTCATCAAGAATTATGATAAACACCGTAAAAGTGAATACGATACGAGTTTTTTTTGTTTGTAATTGAAATTGCATTAATCGATAATTACAATATTTAAAAAGAATTAATGTAACGGCATTGATATTCTTCAGACTTCATGAAGAAATCTATTGCCGACTGACTGAATGGCTCAGTTCATGAAAGAATTCTGTAAAGACGATAAAAAGTTTTTGTGTACGGAGTTTCGTTAATTATTTGTAACGTAACGGTGATTTTAATCGTATTCGGGTATTCACCGTCAACATTATTTATTGAAATAATTGAGAAAAAACTCATACAAAGACATTAAATTAAATTTAATTACTTTGTTACTCCACTTGTTGTGTTAAAAATTGTGACACGTGTTTCGCCTCTTTGAGAGTACTTAGTTTATTCGTAAAACTTACGATGTTCTGTCTATTGATGCATGCTTCATGAAGAGGCGAAAGTGGTGTAACAAATTTTTCAAATTTAATTTTATATTATAATGACCATCTACAAATTTATCACTGAATCCATCGAAAATAATAAAATAAAATTGTTTTTTCGTCTGTCTCCAAACTGTTTTTGGATTGTGTGTAGATAGTAATAACATCTCTACATACTACATAGTAAGAAAGAGAAAAAATTCACTCCAGAATCATGTAAGAATTGATAGCTAAAATGACAAGTAAAAAAATAATATTAGCACACAGGTTTAGATAATTGGTGTTCGAGAGCCGATGATTTCAGATCGCTGAATTATGCCGCTACGGAGGATTGATTTCGGTTATATTAAATTCAATTGTATACAAACCGTTTTTGGTATTTGAAACATAGCTAATGCATGAAAACCCAAATTTAGTAAATTGATTACGGTTATTTTAAACTGTTGCTGTCCGATATTTACTGCTCGGTTAAATTTCTTTTGAAATAAAACCAAATTCATTAATGACGGTCATAATACTCGAGTTAGAAAAGAAATCAGTTGACTTATTCTACAAGAATAAGAAAATTGTGTGGGTTTATGGATATATTATAAAAGGAAATGCTCTGTTGTACAAAGGCAACGGTATATTTTAAAAGTTAGTTTTATGATGATACATGAATAAATGTTAGGTCATTTAATAAAAGATGATGTTATGATGCGGTGCTTAATATCATAACTCACATTCTCTATAAACCGAGTTTAGAGAAAACTATAAAAAACTACAGGAGCATAATTTTTTAATTTTATGAAAAATGTTAAAAAAAAACCATAAATATTTGTCTATTTAAGTGAAACGTAAAATACAATTTTTAAATCACTTGTGGCAAAATCTTTAAGTTCATAATAGTTAAAACGATAGGAGGATAAGATGTTACTATTGTAAATTAAAAATCATATTTTTTATGTGCAATTGGGGGCGGAAATTTAGAGAACCGCCGGGCGGAAAACTCTAACTACTCCATCGGACACACCAGACATTTATCAGGTATTTGATGATAGATAAATAGTTTACGCTTTTTTATTTGTGTCTTATAATTTAAAATGTGCCAAATTTTAATTAGACTGCTGTATTTTTGATATCACAGTAGAATCAATTGAAAGATACCCTGTTTTAAATACAATTATTTACAATGTAGATACAAATAAGGATATCGACTGTGGAAAGAAAAAAGGACGTAACCCACAGTTTTTTCAAAACAGCTTTTTTTCGATAATCACAATGTAACAAACATGATACACGTTCTCTCAAAAGGATGCAAGTTGCAAATGCCGAATTAGTATCTAAATTTAGTTTTTAAGTTTGAAAAAGATGACCTTGTAAAAAATTAAAACCAAGAAAAAAGACTGAAATAAAGGTTTTTCTTAGACAATTTATTTAATTAATATTATATTATGTCAATTCAACACCAGTTTAGAAGTCTTTGTGCACTTCAAGGTTGTATATAATTCATAATTTGCATATGGCACAAAATCATCAAAACACGTTTTTTGCGCCTCCTGTAAAATTTGATATGTGTGGGTTACGTCATTTTTCCTTTTCACAGTCAATATAAAGAATAATAAACGTTAGATTCAAAGATATTTTTTATTAAAGCTAATTTTAAAAAGACTTCTTGGAATTCGTAACTAAAATATATGTAGTTGTATCTATTGTTATTTCGCAACATCGATAATGAAACATCCTTCATTTTTAAAGCACACAAAAAAATCCAAAACAAATACCAGTCCTTTATCAATGGCTGTCATCGAAAAATTGTCGTGCGTTCGCGTGTCCATCGTGGATTATCCTCATTCTCGCTTAAATCAAACGCCGTTCGTTTTACCGCCCACAGATTTATTCCCGCCGAAGGCACGGAGCCGCGAGAAGAGCATTTGCATGACAGATGCGGCGGCCGGGTCTCCTATGCGATCGAAGATATTTGTCAACCTGAAAACTCCAAGTCTATCCACTTAGCGCAAAGTTATTAGAGCTTCTCAATCTTTAAAATAAAACGGCACCGTTTTCAAAGATTAGTAAGTGAGATTATGATTAGGAAAAAGTATGTTTATTCAAGGTAACACAAGCTATATTTTATAGATTCAGTACTAGAAAAAGTGGCAAAACCTCATGGGAACCTCATACTCGGTTGCACGAACAAGGTTTCGAATCCCGAAAGACTTTTACATTCTATTGATAGATCGAACGTTTTAATGTATGTGATGTTTTCATGCAATTCACGTCATGCAAAACGATATGGAATCAATTAAAAAATATTTAATAACCGTAACGCATATTGTCTTAATAATTTTCCCAACCAAATCCCAACCCTTTTGGTCCCGTGGCCCTTTTTGAGTCTCATATTTTTCCGTGCCCCCCATACCCGTTTTTATATAAGTTATTTTTAAAAAACTGAGAAATTGAAATATTGCAAATTCTTCTAAAATTTTCTCGCTAGCAGATTTCAAAATTTTACCCAGAAATTTATGGATTTTCCGAAATGAAAAGACTCGGGCCTTTTTTAGTTCTTCCAGAAATTTCAATTTCAAAAACCCAATTTCACCTCTCTCGCGGAGTTCAAACAATTTTTGTTCGCTGCCCGTTTTAAAAAAAACTTGGGAGTCAATGGATTTTTCCGTGGCTCTCCAAAAACTGTGCTGTAACTCCCCTAAAATTATTTTTTCCCCGTGGCCCCTGGTTGAGAAACCGAGGTCTAATGTATCACATATCCATTTGACATTTTCAATTCAATCCCTCCCTACTTACATATATGAGATAAGTCTACACTAGGAATCAATATAAACCCCAGAACCTTGACTGTTACTACTAGGTCACGTCGCTCGAAATTTTATTGTGATTTTACGTGCTACTTTTATAATCCAAACACACATCCGTGTCGTTCGGCCAATTTGATAGTGGATACAAAAGGACTTCTTGCAATCCAAAAATTCTTATATAGAATGAATCTAATGCGGGGATATTGACTATTGTAACCATATTTGAGGAGCAAACATTCAAAAAGTGTTTTGTCACAAATTTTGAAAAATGGCGTTTTATATCAATTCTGATAGCCCATAATAAAACCTATGAATGGAAATCAAAATTAGTGTTCAAAAAGGTTTTTTTTCATATTAAAATGAAATCATAAAGTTGACACATTCATACAAACCGTCACTTTTGCAACACTTAAATCATCATTTTCCAAGCTTTGTATTTGTGTGACAAAACACTTTTTGAATGTTTGCTCCTCATTTTTATTCGAAGATTCAGCATTGACTAATTCAAACAAATGGATGGACGGATACTTGATCGACGTAACGGCTTAATTAATAATTGTATTCTATAGCAAGGTAGCAGATAAGTAAATTGGCAATCTTATTTAAAGATGTAGTCAAAACCATTATGATTCAATGTAATTTATATTAAATAACAAGTGTATTCAAATATTCGTCTTTAAAGAAAGACGTGCATTGGTCAAATTCTACTAAAATGTAGTAAAATAAATATAACTATTCCGCGGCACACAGTTGGCGCATTGCATTAAAAGACCCGATCGAAGTGCATCGGATGCGAAATTGGGGAGCATTAGTGCCAGCGGACGGGCATTAGCGTGATCAATGACGAGGGATGACGCCAGGCCGCGAGCGATTTGCGGTAGCAAAAAAATAAGCACATTCTTCAAATACTTTTGACTTAGATTTTATTTATTTTTTTGCAAACTTTTTTTGACTGTATTATACTGTATGTATTCGGCATGGGCGATTTGAGATACCGCAGGGAAGTTATCCTTTGTCGTACACTTACCATTGTCGTCTTCTCAAGTTGATTAATTAAATCAGTTAAGTCAATAAAATGTTCGAAAAATAGAAGTATGTATATAAAATTAAAATTATTATCGACATTAAAGTACAATTTTTAATGTTTTTTTATGCTTTTTTTAATGCTGGCAACAAAAATTAATGTATTATGTTGACATAGGTATATTTTTTTTATAGTCGATAAAAAAAACGTTAAAATATGGTACAATAGTTGAAGACGTAACAGTTACGTTACTTCCAATACGAGTTTTTCAATAAGGCACATAATTTCAATAATAAGAATAAACAAAATCGTTTTGTGTGGCATTGTTACATTGATCACCTATAAATGCTGGGAGATATTATCAGCTCAGGACTAGGATCAAACGACATATTGGTATAAATTTATGATTGAAATCAAGGCGCTAGCACTAGACCTCCTGGTTAATTGACGCAGAATTTGTCGGCAAAAAACAGTATACAAGCTAATAGTAAAAATAACAATTCAAATACAGTTGATAAACGACGCAAACAAAGGTGACATTGGATCGGTGACCAAACGCTATGTCAGAAAATCATTTATAACGCTATGAAAGTGTCAAAATCACAACTCAGAACGATGATATATGGGCTGCACAGCTTGAAGTTCATGATCCGCCGCAAGGACTTACACAACGCCGTTGAACGTGCTGTTTTTGATCGGTTCATTTCGAATGGTTTTGTTTTAAAAAGACAATCACAAAATTTAAAAACAGCGACCGTCTCCTAAATTAAAAAGGTTAATCCTATATTTCACTATCTTTCAGATACATTTTTAGCGTGTTCAATGTCAATACTTGGTGGAAAAGAATTATATTAATAAAAAACAAAAAAATCCTTTGTACTTATTTCCACTTTTACTTACAAAGATCACGACCGGTTTCGCTCATGGCGAGCATGATCAACTGATAAGAAATAAAATTTAACAGTGTTATTTATACAAAAACAAATTGAAATAAATAAGGTGTAATAAACAATTGGCATCGAAACGAATTTACAAATTACAGTAGAAATTATGAATAAGTGACTCTTAGCCTAAACTTACACAAATTAAAACGTTTAGCAACTCTAACATGCAATTACAAAGATCATCAAAGAGTAGTAAAGTGAAAATGGTAATTTCAAATATAATTATAATTTCGAAAATTTTAACGAAGTGATCTAAAATGATACATTCATCTTTTAGATTTTTGTATGTATCATGTCGGATCCGTGGTGCAGTGGTCAACGTCGGTCTCCGTGACGGATCTCACGGGTTCAAGTCCTAGTAGTAGTAGTTGTTTTCCATCGGTTAATCGATTTCTCTTTAAAGGCATGGGTATTTATAACACCTCTCACCCTTTTAATCTTAACACAGCGGGGCGTAGCGAGAGCGATAAGCTAACCACTAGTATTGTCCTAGCCCTATCTTTTCTATGCATACTCTCTTCGAAAAAGAAAGGTTGAGTAACAAGCAGTTCTCACAGGAAAACTTCTGTTGTGATAACTCCACAAGGAAAACATGTGAGCAGACATGGTTTAAAACTATATATAATTCTTAATGTTGTGGATTCAAATAAGAAAATGATAATTGTAACGCAGTAATCATACAAACATTACAGTACTAATTGGTGGCGCGGCGCCGGTGTTTTTAACGTGCTTGTGGGGTTAGTAAATATTATATGTACTTCTTTATGTATATAGCGTCAACATCAGATGTGAATGGACGGCTTGAAGTTGCAACGTTAAATTGTCGCAAGCCACTGCTGTCCTTCAACTATTGAAAATATAGTTCTTTTCAACGGTGAGATGGGGAAACTCGATACCTACATGAATATATTTATGATAACACTTTTAAGGAAACATTTCTGTGTGACACATTTGAGTTTTATCGAAAAACACAGAGCCAAATCGATTCAAAGAAAAAGTGTTTGGCCAACAATGAAATCATCGGCCCTTCAAAGAAATACTTGCAGGTATTTTTTTTTTGTAATATCTAAATAAAATTTGAATAAACAAACGAAAGATTCTAAAATTGAGAAATTCCTTGGAATACATTTATATTTTTACGAATAATATGTATACAAAATATTTCATTCAAATACCCAACAAAATAAGATTTAGCATAAATAAAAATAGATATACAAATAACTGTGCGAATGCATTCACGTATCAAGATTGAGAAAACAAAACAGACATTACCGTTTCTCGTGCTCCCCTAATATTGTTTCCATATTTTCTCCAGGAAGGGGTGAGGGATGTTAACATGCGTCTGGTGCCAGTGAGTTAACGCAGCCGAAGCGAATTTTGTCTTGACATCCTTGATCCATGGAATGGCTTTGACATTTGCATTAAGGAAGTCGTTCCTCAAATCGTATAATTCTTACTCTTGCATATTTTCTCAACAGATTCAATTATTTATTTTTATTCTTTTGAGAATGTTATTTGGATATGAGAAAAAAAACACGACCCATTCACTACAGGAAACAAATAAACTAAAAAAAAAACTCCACTAATGAATTTTATTAAATTTATTTTTATTGGATAACTTTATATATTTTTATATTGAAATCATTTTAACTGACTATACTTTTCTTGCGACATGCTCCAATTTTAGTTTAAACAACGTCTTCACACTGGAACCGGATATGGTTAAAAATTTGCATTTTTCGATTTCTGTTCGAAGGCATATGGGTATTTGTGATGCCTAAAAATTCCTTTTTACCCTTCCAATCATTCAACAGCTGGGCGAAGCGAGAGTGATTAGTTAACCACTAGTCCTGTCCTAGCCTTATCCTTAAAAGAGGTTGAGCGACTGAGTAACAAACAATTCTCGTAAAAAAACTTCAGCTGAGATACCTCCATTAGGAGGCCATATGTTACAGTTTGGGAGCGGACATCGATTAATTTTTTTTTTATATATTTTGTGTGTTATACTTAATTTATCACCAGTCGTAAAATAAGTTTTTCCCTATATAATAAGTCCCTAGGTCTATGAATGAGTACACTGCAGGGTGAAACAAATCATTCACTTTACTACACAACTAGGGATTGCAATACCGGGAGTATATATCATTACCGGTATTTCGGTAATTCATATTAAATACCGGTATTAAAACTCTCAATTACCGGTATTACAAAATTGTTTAAGCAAATGTGAATTATTGGGATGCAATATCAGTTGACTGAGTCAAAACCGGCATTTCAATATTTCCTGTCAACATTGATACAACTCTTGGCAGATTTAAAATATTCAAATTTATCGCGCAAATTTATTTAATTTAAATATGTGATGGTATATTTACATCAAAATTTTAATTTTGTACCGAACCCTCGGATATAGGATAGAGGAGCGACGGAGTACAAAGTGACCCCAGAAAAATTCGCGTAATGTTTACATTGCATCAATTGAGGTATTATTGAAGATTATAATAAATATCAGCTAAATACTAACCTTTAATGCTCGAATTGTTTTTTGTATGTGCATACCGGTAGCTCGACAGTTTTTGCACGCAAAAATCATATTTCCACTATGAAACATTTATATAGTAAAAAAAAAGTATATAGTTAAAAAAAACATTATTGCTGGAAAATAGATTTATAATGAATAAAACGTAGTTATTTTAATTTTATTAGTATTTCATCATCGTGTGGTATTTCACATAGCAGTCTGCAATATGCAATCCTGCCTTATTCACGAAGATCTCGCAGAATAGTCGTGTTTTCGATCTCCCACCTGATTTTTTTACTATTTGAGCATACTGCACAGTCCTTCTTAGCCCCAGAACCCAGGATATGTAACCTATTCTTATATAAAAATAATCGCTTAGCATTTAACCATCAACCTAACTGGCGTCGCAAGATTCAGATAACAACTGTTGTTGAAATTGTGTACTCTCGATTTTTTTGGCGACTTGT
Source organism: Himalopsyche tibetana (assembly GCA_030503985.1). Classification (NCBI taxonomy): domain Eukaryota; kingdom Metazoa; phylum Arthropoda; class Insecta; order Trichoptera; family Rhyacophilidae; genus Himalopsyche; species Himalopsyche tibetana. The sequence continues at coordinate 18,924,653 of JAPJYX010000010.1, read as the reverse complement.
TTCTCAGATTAATGTAATAAACTATTATTATTCATTGTAATTTGATTGAAATCGCAATATGATAATAGCTAAACATGCTTAAAAAATGACATTATGGGTATGCCGCCGTAGCGGCGGCACTCGAGTATTACGACAAACTACCAATGCCGCCGATATGGTGGCACTCGAGTGGTAAGGGTTAAGGGGTTCAGCGAATGATTGAAATAAGAAGAATTCTGCAATGTGAATGTTCCCGCTCAGAACTCAAATGTCACTACCAAAATACCGATATTTTTATATTGAAAAAATCCTTGAATACCGGGATCCCTGTTATACCGGTATTGAAATCCCTATACACACCCCTCATAGAATATTTGAGAGTGACAGATTGACTAAACAAGGATACTTACTTTCTCTGAGACAATAGAAAGGCTGTCTTTTATAAAAAATGATATAATTACAGTGGCAAAGAATGAATTGTCGAGAACGATTACATTTATATTTAAGTATGTATTGTTCTTCGTGGAGGGCGGTAAACTGATAAAAAGATTATAATAACTCCGCCCAGCAATGTATTCCACAATTTTATCATTATCGTAGTTTTAAATTATTATTTGAAATTAATTCATTCACATAATTCTTCAGCTAAATTTATCGTTAACATTTATGTATGTTATAATAACCATTCAGTGACGGAATTACGATCAATCATCCTTACTCTACTACTGTTTTACTGCTTGCTCTTTTGGAATTCCATATGCGAGGAGTTGGTAGCGGACGTGTTCAACACCACGAATCACTCCAAAATTAAGTGCATTGTGATGACGCACCACTCTTAACTATTTCCAGAGAAATTGGCCAGGATGCTGTACAGTGAATGACGATTTGCATAATACGTTTATGAGAGTTTACTACGAGTTATTGTAGTGCGAGATGTGCATCACGTATACACATTTCGCACGCCTAGCAACTAGTGCACTAATGCAAAATTTAATGCTGATTATTGCACAAATTGTCGTCACGATTGCGAACAGGCATTTCGCCATTATTATCAGCTGATTCGTTTAGCCGCGGTAGTATTTGAACAACGGGCTGTCAAAGGCAGGTGAATTTTGGGCCGCTCGACAGGGAAAAAAAAAGTTATACTATATAATGATGTCGGTGTGATTACACCCAATTTGTTATTGTTCAATATTAATAGCGATCAGTAGATTCAGAAATTGACACGTGGAGAATTTCCTTACATCTCTATAATTTGAAACGATGGTCCCGAATAATAATTGAAAACATCGCACAAAAACGTATTAGAAATAAAAGAAAAACTAAGCTCGCGCGTAAAAAAACTTTTATTAACACTTAAACCTTTAATTTTCTTTATTAAATAACAATAATAAAATAGATCTGCTTATATAAGTTTTCACATTGGAGTCATTCGCTGCTTTCATTGTAGATAGCGAAATAAGTGCATTCGTTAAAAAATACTTTTTTCTAGTTTTTTTGAACGGTCACCACTTAAAAATTCGGAAGAAATTATCGAGTAGAATAAAGAACGGTACCATCTCAAAAGATCGTACACAAATATGACTGGTTCAACAGGCATTTAATTTCAACGAAACAATAATCATTATTATTTGGAATCGATTTTAAAGACAAGAATTTTCCAACTTTTTTCAAACAATAAGCTACCTGTTCAGTTTTTTAAATACATGTACCAAGAATATTGGTGTTCAGCCAAAAGACTTTTCGTTATGCAATTGCTCTACATCTATGATTCAATGTGAGTAGATGTAAAAAAGGATAAAGAAACAACTGACACCAGGAACAAATTCGTTCACCAATGCATAGTGCGAAATAAGGATAACTATTCAAATTTATATGCACGAAAAACCGATTACTACGATTCCACAATCTTCCTACGAATTAGATATTCATTAGCATAACTCGATGTACGTTATATTTTAAAGTTAATATAGTTTATATTTAAAAATGAATTTCTATGAAAGATATCCGAATGACAAGAGAATGTCAAATCAAGATACAGGCGGACCTCTACTTTCGCACAATTCGATATTTTGCACATTTTTAGAAAATCGTTCTTTTTAGATTTTTTGGGGATAGTGCAACGAGGTTTATCATTATTTACATAATATTAAATTCATCGTAGAATCGGCTGATGCGGATAAAGATGCTGGAAAACACTTTATTTCCTCATTGTCCAAAATTATTGAAGATGAAGAATATACCCCATGTCAAACATTCAATGTAGATGAGACTGGTTTATTTTGGGAGAAAATGCTTAATCGTACATTCTTATCAAAGAAAAAATCAGTTTCCCTTGGGCACAAACCTTCTAAAAACCAATTGACATTGCTTCTTGGTGTAAATTTAGCTGGTGATTTAACATTGGTGCTAATGTTAGTTTATCAAGCAGATAATTCTAGAACATTGAAAGGGAAAAATAAATACATCTAACTCTTGACAAGTTTATTAAAAAAATATATTTTTTATCAAATACATAAGTAATTTTTGATAAAAAAAAAAATGGACAATTTTCAGTGTTTTTTTTACATCCCTTGAACATTCAACATTCGCACACGTTTCCAGGAACCAATTGTGTGCGAAAGTGGAGGTCCGCCTGTACACGCTTCCATTTCGTATGTCCACGGTCCGCGCGTTTAGCAGCGGTTCTCGGTTTACGGTTGGCTTTATTATCAAAAATTATTATCATTTAAGAAAAGTGCAAATATTGCCGATTCACCGGGTTGTGTCTCGAGTCAACAATAAATACGAGACAGCGGGCAAACAGTTCCGCACGTAGTTTTTAGCACGTAGACAGTTTTTTACGGTTGCAAATTACTATTACGTAGGGAGTGAGCAGATCCGACTCAAGCCAGAACTGCTCATTGTTGCCGACGCGACCCATTTCACGTAGCCTTTAAGTCACTTTTAGGGACTGCAACACCGGTATAACCGGGACCGGGATCTCGGTATATTAACTGTTTTTTTCGATACTGAAATACCAATAGTCCATAAACTATATTTTTTTTAACAACAAAATATTCAAAATAAAAAGAAAACGAATCTACTAAAATGTTCTTATATTTACCAGTTTTATTTAATAACAATAGTCTAATATTTTAATTGAAATTTAATAAAGTATGTTTAAAAATTGATAAACACATTTTTTAAGTGAATGTATAATATATGAGTATCAATATGATACTAAAATTAGTAAAAATACTGTGCATATACATTTTCAATTTTAAATAACTACATGAATGATATTTCTTTTCAATATAATCAAAAATATCGCCCCTATTACAATACAACATATTTTTTCTAAATTAAAATTTATCAAATGGTAAACTGTTCATATACATTATAAATATAAATTTTGCTTGTTCCCTTTCTGAAAAATATTTGGCATAATTGACATTACACATAATAAAACAATGATTTTCATATTTAAAATATTTAAATGTACTGAGTATTCTGTGTGCGGAAGGTTCTGTGTTCGGAAGAATCGGTGTACGGAGTATTCTTGTTCGGAGTATTCGTGTTCGGAAGAATTTGTTCGACAACGATATTTGTCCAACAAAAATTTCTTTTTAGGTGTATTTTTTCTACAGTCAAACTTGTTTTTTCGAAGACGCGATCAAGATTGATACACATAATTTATTTCAAAGAAACATTAAATTTAGCGTTTTATTGAAGATCAACTTTATGAGCTTATGATATTTTTTTAATGCCGGTATTTGATGTGACTTATGATTTATTCTTCCGGTATTGCAATCGCATAAGGCGGTAGTAATAAATGTATTTTTTTCACACTTTGATTTATTTTTATAAAACCGGTTTAGAAGTTTATTAATATGAAATACCGGTATTATATTCGTCAAGCAATGCCATCCTTAGTCGTGTTGCATTTATAGGTCATATTTATGCAATTCGCAAACAGCGGAAATTTTGACGGAACTGAATCTATTTTAAACACAATAGGTGTAGAATTGGTATACCAATTTAGATACTATGATTAGCCATGTCAAATAATCGACAGCGCAGTGTGTAGTACAGAATGGTAGGGGGTAATATTATATTAGATAAGAATAACAATTGTAAGACAGTTTTTTTCCCATAAAACTCGTTGCCTTATTATGAAAACAAATACATTGTATACCAGTGGTTTTCAAACATTATGTTAATACGACTACCCTTGAAAACAAATCTTCACGCCTCCCCACCATTTATTTCATAAAATGATAATATACAATTCAAAGAATAATAAAAAGGTTTTGCTAAACATGTAAATATGACAGACATACCAATTTATTTTTAAGATTATTTTTATCATATCTTATTGGCAATGATAAGACTCGAAATTCTTTTTCTACTCCTAACCTGACCAGATACTTTAAGGCGACTCAGTAGGAATGCAAAACTTTAATTTGACCTACAGCATAAATATTGCACTGACTTAAATAAGTAACCACCACAATACGTATTTTTACAGTATCAAAACAAGCAAAACATTTTTCTATTTCATTACAAAAATAACAATATCACCTAACACACGAATGGGTATTTAGACAGTTATAAAGGTTTTTCATATAAAACAATTTGTATTAATATTAGATATCGACGAAAATCAATAAGTATTTATTTATCTTCATAGCCAAGACTGACAATCTAATGTACTTCCCCAAATATCTGTTGCAACAATTATATGTAACTGAAACTATACGTTAATTATATATTCCTTGAAAATGCTTCATATGAGATATTGCTACATGTAAGCAACAGTAAGCTATCGTACTAATAAATTAAATCATGAGACGGCTTTTGCTAAAGGTAACAAGAGACGCTAAACAAACCATACAATACAAATTTCTCAAACTTTCTCTTATATATTGAATTAGTTTTTATTTTTAATTTTGTATAACCTATTTTTTATGATATTGATTTGTTATGATATTGATGAATACAGTTTTGAAAAATAATTTTGTTGCATAAAAAAGTTTAAAACATAAAAAATATTGACATAATAAGATTAAAATAGAAAAGTATTTAGTTCTAAAAGAATTATAAGTTGCAATTGATAGTTATTTCTGGTTCGCGCTATAGTTGACCATGAATTTAATCCGAAAATTATCTTAACTATGTCTTATCGTGTGAGACAAAAAACTTCGATATTTTTAAATTATTATATGTTAAGTAATCGTTCTTAACAAATCGATTGAACATGTCGCACAGTGACTTCTTTACATTTTTTATTAATAGCATCTAAAATGTATTGCGGATTCTATTATATATTTCTATTGACCTTTTGAATCTAAGATCCAAAATCTCAGGATGATACATTAGTTCCAGAAAGTGGCGCGTAAAAAAAAGCTCATTTCATATAATTTGATAAATCGGTTTCAAATCCGTGTAAAAAAAGTACCAAAAATGTATGAAAAAACGTAACGGTTTATCCAAAATAATCGAGTAAAAAAAGTATTGGGTGTATATTTTACTGAATGCAAATAGTTTTACTTCAATATTCTATAGTCTAACTCAATAAGGAAGAAACTAAATGAATATTAGACCAGATCAAAAGTAGTCATTCAAATAATTTATATTGAATGCATAGATATATTTGTATTTCTTTATATAATGTTTGAGAACTTTCTTTACTGGCAATTTGCATGTTCGACGACATGCAGGGTTGTGACATATTAACATATTTTTTTGTTTCTAATAATAATGTGTTTTTCCAACTTTTGTGTTAATGCGTTTCCCTTTGAAAAAAAATATCTTCGCGCCTCCCCATGCTTTATTTTCATATAGTAACAAAGACACGTTTTAAAGGGTAAATAAATATTTTGGACTGTTCGCGCTTCTTTTTACAATAGTCCACGCTTCCAAGGTTGGAAATCGCTGCATTAAAGGGTGCAAGGGTGTCCAACCTTTTTTTTTCTTAAGATCGACTTTTCAATATTAAGTTTTCTCGCGATCGACTTCTACCATGATTCTTGTAACAATTTTTATTTAGTAGGGTTTTTCCCTTCTTCAATCTTAGAAATGTTTATTTTAAATGCGAAATACATACAATTAGATATATATTAGGTATATGCTTACAAATAATTCAATTTTTGTATATTTTATATTTAAATTGTATATTTTTTCCAAATTCAAGGAAGCTTTCGGGATCAAACAAATTATGCTTTGGAGTCGACCGGTCGATCGCGATCGACCGGTTGGACATCCATAAGCTAAAGTAATACTGGTCTTTAGCTGCATCGCTAATGAAAAATACATTATTGTATTATAAATAATAATATTATTTGTCAGCGCTTTGGGCAACCCTAACCCCAACCGATATAGCACGTTTTTTTTGGCAGAATAAAAAAACATTGCTTTGATTACCTCTAATATTCGTTGACCAGTGATTTAATATTTTTTAATAAAACATTGGACGCGTCCACTCCATACCACGTACGATCTCAGACTGAAGCTCAAACTGAAGCATAGTAGGTAAGAAAAGGCATCTCCGAAAAATGGTTACCATTTATTGGTATTATCATTATTATTATTTTTTTTTGCTTTTAATGTAAACAATAAAATGGTTTTTTATTTCAATTTTTTTTAGAAGTATATATGATACAATTATGCTTTAAAAATCAGTCAGAAAAAGTGGGAAAAATGGTACATTTCAAATGGCTGTATAATCATTATATACGATAAATTAGAAATTCTGCTCAAATCACTTTCTTAAACCAATCTTTATCTGTATTTCTTTCTAAGACTTCAAACTTCGGTATCTTATAATAAACTTCAAAACGATCTTCGCGTAAAGTAGTTGAAAAAAATCCAAGTCAATGTTTTACCGTGTAATCTTGACATTTTTACTATTTTCATAAAAAAAACAATGCAATAGTGTAAAAAAGCGTTTGGAAAATGTAATTATTGAAAAAAAAAATTTTTTTAGTGAACGGTTCACGAGATTTCGTCGATGGCAAACGATCGATTTACTCTGTTTTCAGGCGTAAAGGTACTATATCCTCTTAAGACAGCGTTGAAAAGACAAAATTCGCATAATGTTAATGCGTTTCATGCCATTCGCTAAGATTTACACAACATTAAATTAAGTTTTTATTTTGAAACTTTTGTTTTTACTTTTAAATTACTTTGCTACAAGTTTAAATATGAATTGAATGTATGTATACACGCGTAAAAAAATGTTTAAAATAACCATTCAATCACAGATCTCTTATAGTTATGAAGCGATATGAATTTTTATAGCTGTATTATATAACGAACATTACGTTTCTGTTAATTTTTTCGCACCTATCTCTACTATAAGTTTGCGCGTCACAGTTTAAAAATCGCTGCATATACTGAATAAATTTGGACAGTTACTTTGAAAGGAGATAGTCAGGTGTGATTTGTTTCTACATTTTGACAGCTGATTCAGCCGTATAATTTATTATACCGGGGTTTTCCATACTGGAACATTGGTGTTCCATGAACACCTACGTAACTTGACAACAACTCTTTTGCAATAATCTCCGAAATAACCAACTAGTAAGTGCTAACTATACCAATAGCCTCAAGAAAAAGTGATCATGATAATCTAATTGATTTAATCAGTAATTCTGAATTTTAATAAAAATACAAAGATCAGCCATTAACTGATTTTCCCGACTGGAAGAATTTGTATCGGAAAAAAAACTCATACCAAATGAGCAACACGGCTTCCGAAGCAAACATTCCACAAACCACCAATTACTAAGAGTCGTAGAATACATTACAGAAGGCTTTAATCGCCGATGTTTCACCACAGGCCTATTTCTAGATATAGCCAAAGCCTTTGACAAGGTTTGGCTCGAAGGTATGGTTGTTAAACTTTCAGAGGCCGGCCTCGAACAACCGATGATTAAATTAATAAACTCATTCGTGTCTAACAGAACTTTCCGCGTGAAAGTTAACGGCGAAAAATCGACGACGCGAACGCCGATAGCTGGTGTACCACAGGGATCCGCCTTATCACCCCTGTTGTACAACCTTTATACTCATGATATTCCTATTCCAACATACATACCCGGTAGCAATGAAACAATCATTGCACAATACGCCGACGATACAGCTATCCTAGCAAGATCGCTAAATAGAAACAGAGCCACCGCGCTTGTACAAAAGGCAAGCGCGGACATACTCGCCTGGTGCGCCAAATGGCGCATTAAAATTAACCCAGAGAAAAGTACTGCAGTGACCTTCAGTCGCAGAACTAACAGACATTGTAAGAATATTCAATGCATCCGGATGCATAACACAAACATCCCGTGGGCCAAAACGGTTAAATACCTTGGTCTCACCCTAGACTCGCGACTTAATTTCTGCAGTCACATAACTGCAAAAAAAAACAGGCATCAAGTATCATGGGCCAACTCTACCCCATGATAGGACACAGAAGTAAACTCGCTCTAAAAAGCAATCTACTTCTGTACACCGCGATAACACGACCAATCATGACCTATGCGTGTCCAATATGGGCACACGCAGGCATGAAACGCATCCAGACACTACAGAAAATACAAAACAAGGCGCTTCGCATGATCACAGGCGCTCCCTGGTTCGTGCGAGGCACCACGTTACATAGAGACAATAACACAGAGCCAATTCTCGATCACGTCATGAAGCTGTCGAAAAAATTCTACTGTGACATGAGGGACCACCCAAACGACACCATCAAAGCCCTACTCAACGACTACGTTGAGTACCCCCACACTGACATAGCGCGGCCAAGGAAAATCCTCCTCCTAAAACCACCCTAGATCCCCTCCGATCCCACCACTGACATGCCTGGTTGCCGCAATCACACGGCTGGTGGAAAAAAACACATCGGATTACCCTACTCTAAATTGTTACCTTTGCTCCCTTCCCTCCACTTTTTTCCTATATATGTTACCTTTTCTCTCCCCATTCCTTTCTTTTTTTTTTAATCAAATGTACAAAAAAAAAAAAACAACAGACAAACCCAAAGCATTCTAAAAAAAGTAAATAGAATAAATTAAATAAAATGGGCCCACAACATCTAAATTAGAAGAAAAAAAAATATATATTTAACCATTAATGAAAGGGAGATTGGAGCTCGGCTCCACAGTTCCCCGTATAAAGATGAAATGACACTGATGATGATGATTAACTGATTTCTAGTCGAGTTTGTCAAGAGTTCCCATACGTGTCAAAACAATCTTTTTGTTTTACTTCCGTTTTCTGCAACCTATTTATGCGAAGCAAGATTTTCTTACTATGTCGCAGCGGTGTCAAAAAGTGCAGGAACAAACCCGACGCCACACCAGATGTAAGAATTCAGCCCACTAATATTGTATACATGATATCAAGAATATTTACAACTCAACGACTTGAAGAAATAAAATATACATTTTTACCAATCACACTTTTATTAAAAAATATCAGGACCGGTTTCATCCATCACAAGCATTATCAATTGATAGAGAATACAATTTTACAGCGTTATTTATAAAAATCAAAATGAAATATAAAAATATGTAAAAAAAACTTGGTATATAATGCCTTTCCACCAAGTATTGACAGTAAACAACCTAAAAGCCTAAAATCAGTCAGAGCTAAATTGAATCATAATTGTATGTGATGTATTTTTAATTTTGTTCATTATTATATTTTTTTTCTATCTCAATAGAAGTGTTTCTACGAGAACTGCTTGTTACTCAGTTGCTCGACATCTCTTTTTCCAAAGTGAGTAGGAATAGAAGGAAAGGGCTAGGACAGGACTAGTGGTTAGATAATCGCTCTCGATACGCCCCGTTCGTAGGATGGAATGGGTGGGAGGGGGGAATTCAAGACATCACATACATCCATGCCTTTGAACGGAAATTCATAAATCGATTGAATAACTCAACCTAAAATAAGCTACATACGTGTTTAGTTGAAATTCACAGATTTGCAAAGTGTCGTACTGTAGAAAAGGTTAAAGAAACCTTGTATTATACAATTCTCTACAAAAAGTCGATAATGTAGATCTGAGATATTTCAAATAATTCAATGAATATGTTTATTTATATGAATTTTTATCAACTTTCGTCATAAATAATAATCAGGTCTGTGGAGTCGGAGCCGGAGTCGCGGTATTTTGGCCGGAGTCGTGCAAAATGAGCCGTTCGTTTTTTTTTTAAATATATTTAATGATGTGTATTTCAACAAAATAGTCAAAAGTGTTGACATTTCATGCTTGGCTGACTAAAGATGATCTGATGGTATACATATATATATAAGTTAAAATAAAATTATTGAAAAATTTCCTCGGAGTCGTTAATTATTTTAAAGCTGGAGTCGGAGTCGTCTTTTTTTCACGCGACTCCACAGCCCTGATAATAATAAATCTTCTGCGCAACCTTGACTCCGTCGAAACATCCGTAAGCGCAAAAATGCACCAAGCAAGTGCAACGTCATTACTTGATTCCGTGTAAATGTGATAGATAGGCGTCGCGTGTGTTGCGTTCAGCTAGGTCGGTCGACGGACGACGCGACCGTACGTCACCGACGCGATAGGCAAGCAAGTAATCCGATGACAAAACATCAGCAAGTGCAACGGGCAAGTGAATTTTTGCTGTATTGCTTTATTAGGCTATGCATTGTAACCGAACACCTGTTAGAGCGCGAGTTTCCTCACGTAGGCAAGTAGTTTTCTGTAGCACGTGGCCGCATGGTAACAATTGAATCGCGCACCGCAACAAATGCACGGTTTTGTGTTTTGTGCTAGGACAAAAGGGTGCGCATAAAATGGCCAAAGAAAAATAGTATTACATATCAGGGGTGTTCGATTATTTTTTACTTATTAAATAAAACATTGTAAGTGCGGTAAATATTCAAACAATTTAAGTCCTTGCCATTTTTTTGTGTTACAATTTAAAAAAATACATTGGCAAAAATAAAGATGCCGGTAGATTTAAATCTAGTCAAGCTTTTTTTTCTTTGTAATTCATGTCCGTTCTCAGTGCGCAGGATATAACGTCTTAATGAAGGCATCTCAACAGAATTTTTGAAGAGAACTGCTTGTTAGTCAGTTACTCAACCCCTTTTAAAGAGAGTAATGATAAAATAGAGTATTGTCGCCTGCTTTGGCCCAATTGGTTAACTTGCTCTACTGATCATGCAGGTCTGGGTTTGATTCCCGTTAAGATCACAGTTAATTTGAGAATTATTCAAAGATTTGTTATTAATCGAAGACCGGGTGTTTGTGATGTAAAATCACATAATCTCCTCCCATCCTTCTGATCCTAGAATAACTGGGTGTAGCAATAGCGATTAGTCAACCACTAGTCCTGTTCTAGCCTTATCCTTTTTTCCCTAATACTCACTTTGAAAAAAAAAGTGAGGTTGAGCGACTGAGTAACAAACAGTTCTCGTAGAAAAAACTTCTGTTGAGATACCTCCATTAGGAGGCCATATGCTCCACATTGGGAGCGGACATGGATTTAAAAAAAAAATGATAGAAAGATAGGGCTGGTACAGGACTAATAGTTAACTAGTCGCTCTCAATTCAACCTGTTAATTTTAGGATTGGAAGAGTGGGAGTAATCTATGTATAGCCTTCGAACATAATCCGATCTCGTAGGTCTAATCTTAGTTATTTATCTATCATTATTTTTTTACTGTTATTACTTTTCCGTAAGATCATGATTTAAAAAATATTATCAAACGTTTTTTAAAAGATTGATCAACGCATTGCCTAGAGATGTGGACATTTTTAGTGATAGTATTTGTGAACTGTTTCTTAAATTTTACTATTTTATTTCTTGATTTTTATGTTTTATGAATTTTTACTTTATATTTTGTCTTATTATATTTTCCCAGTACATGACGAATTGGCGTCAGCTGTTATGTCATGTACTTTTAATTTTTAATAATAAATAAATAAATGAAAGAAAACAAAAATAAAATTTTGCGATTAAAGATTTGAAGCATTAAAAATATCGAGGAGGGGTGGTGGAACGCCATTCCACCGCGTTACATGGGAAATAAAGCACTGTGAAAACATTACAAACGAACAAGGTCAATAATACGAATTGAATTTCAATTGAAAGGATTGGAAGCCGATCAAAAAAAATACTATTAAGGAATTAAGGAAAAAGTGTACATCTCAACTGTGGGAAAACCGCGCCTTTTGCGGTTCTACCAAGAAATTCCAGGATGTTTAAATCCTGATTAATTTCAATTTACAACGTCTAATTCTTTACAGTTTCAAAATGAAGGTATGATGAGGTATTCTCTCGTAATAGTACTTTTTTTTTTTTATATTTCATTTATTTCTATTTTGAGAATCGGCATGGTTTTACATAAAAAAATCTGATTATGAATCAGGGCTTCGAACCGGAACTGAACCGAAAACAAAAAACCGTTATTTTTGCCGGAACGAAAACCGGAACCGAACCGATATAAAAATATATACCGGAACCAAAACCGGAACGAAAAAAAAGCGATTCGAAGCCCTGTTATGTTTATTGAAACGAGTCAAACATAATGAATTAATCTAATATTTTTCGGCTTACTTTACTATCAACTTAATTAAATCGGTCTTGTAGATCTCTATCTTAGTTCTGATAATTCTTTTTTACTGTTATTACTTTTCCGGGAGATTATGATTTAAAAAAATATTTTCAAACGTTTTCCGGTATGAAGAAAATCAAAAGAAAGACAAATAAAGATTATATTTTTCGAATTGAAATATTAATGTCGAGAAAAAAGTGCCGGAACGCCGTTCCACCGCGTTACATGGAAATAAAGCACTTTGCATATATATTTATTATATATATGTGTATTATATAAATAATGTATTCCTCGTAAATAATGTCACCACAGAGTTGCGTTTTGGTCCTATACTGAATGTAGATAGCGTGTTCTGTTCCACATCATGAAAACTACACTATCAAATAAAATTAACAATTGAGGAGCAAACATTCAAAAAGTGTTTTGTCACACAAATACAAAGCTTGGAAAATGATGATTTAAGTGTTGCAAAAGTGACGGTTTGTATGAAGGTGTCAACTTTATGATTTAATTTTAATATGAAAAAAAACCGTTTTGAACACTAATTTTGATTTCCATTCATAGGTTTTATTACGGGCTATCATAATTGATATAAAACGCCATTTTCAAAATTTGTGACAAAACACTTTTTGAATGTTTGCTCCTCAATTATGGATTTAAAGATTATGGGTAGGTATCTATATGCAAAGTTTAATATTTGAATGACACAACATACAGCAAGTGTATAACTATTAATTAAACTGAACATTGCATTTTCATGAGCTGCGTGAATATTATGATTGAAACGTGTTGCACTTCAAGAAAGTCACGTACTACAATCCTCGTAACAAAACACATGATACGTGCATCAATAAGTCAATGTACGCCAATGCAAGATTATTAATACTTGGAATACCGTAAGACAAGGTCACCCGATATATATTAATTGACCTTTGACTGTCATAAAGAAATTCTGCAGAAATCATTACAAACCTAAATTTATGGCGGCTGTATATTGGTAATAGATTGGTTAAGAGGAGAGTAAGCTTCGTGGATCACACCAATCAAAGGGATTCGATTTAACAATCATTCTTTGCAATTTGCAACTACCAGGGCTGTGGTGTCTTTTGTGCATACAAATCGCTAGCGCCAAAACTGGCGCAACTGTACATATGCTACTAAGCCTAATAAAGAGGTCGGAACCCATTAAAAACAATTAAAATCTTATAATAAATAGAAAGTATAATATTTTGTAATATTACATACAATAAATGAAGAATATTTATCGAGATATTGAGATGAAATACTGATATTAGTAATTCATAAGTACGAACGTAAAGGCATCCTATCCCGGACCATCTTTGTAATCTCGGGATTGACATTTTTTCCAATACCGGGATCACGGGAACATTCACCATAAAAATGACGACGCGAGACCAGCGTTCCCTCTAAGCTGCGCACGTGCGCGGCCGCGCAGCAGTTGAGAAGACCCTGCGCACTCATTCCGGGTTGGCGCGCACTACAAGACAGTTGCTCAATTGATATTTGATCGGTCCGCGCAGCCTTTGAAATTTCCGCGCATCTAAACCTTCGGCTTAGAGGAAACGTTGCGCGAGACCTATTTTTAGGTCTTCCAAAATTTCCGATTTCAAAAACCCTAAAATTTACGAAATTCCAAAAATAAAAAAATGCGACCTTTTTTTTAGCTCTCGCGTGATTTCGGGATCAAAAAATTGGACAGGATCACGGGATCGGAGGCCCTAGTACATACAGAATAAGTGAGCTAAATATATTTGAAAAATAACATACTCATCGTAACTATTGGTGAATTAAATTACTCGGATGTACGAGAAGATAAGTAGATGATTGAAAAAATTGAAGACCATTTCAAGTGAGAAATGTAAAAATCGAATTTAGAGTCGGGGTCGGAATCGTGTTTTAATTTTAAATCGGAATCGTTTTATTTTCTAAATATTCTACAGTCCTGGTAACAAGTCTTGCGTGGGTGTATTTTTTTAATACATATATATGAGACGTCATTGCTTTCACTTTGGCGTATGGGTATTGCATTTGCTTTTAAGATATGACTAACATTGTTTGAAATGATATTTAATATGTGTATTTCCAATAGTATAAATATGAAAAAGTCTGTCATTCAAATTTAAGCTACAGAAAGAGATAATTTCTAGATGCGGAAGACACAGACCGAAGAAGATCCGTTGTGCGAGACCGGCAATAAAACACCGCTAAACGTACTCTGCCAAGTGCCATGTGCCACCAAACATGTGACCCAGGTTCGGTGATAACCATTTTAATTGGATCTGGTTTCCCGATACGGCCTTTTGCCCCTCATACGGACCAACTCGTCTGCCAACTTTCCTTCCTCCTTCGGGATGGCTCTTGCACAAATTAAAAATGCGACATTGTTCGTTAAGCAGGATACGCAATACGCATACATGCCCTAAGGTCGTTGACGTGAGGAATTTAAAATATTCCCAATACCAAATAAAGAAACAATCAGCCTTACAAGGAATTGAAATTAGTTTAAAATCAGCTTTATCGCAGTAGACGATTATGTCAGATTAAAGATCAAATAAAATTTAATATTTTCATAATTCACCGATAGGGTCGCACACACGCAGGACTTATTTTTGAAAACATGAGAAATTGGCGAATAACCATTTTTACATATTTACTCTCCATGTACAGAACGTTGAAAAAAGAATGGCTAACTGAATGAGAGCTATTACGTTAGAACCTCGATGTGGATGAGAGGTGTCCGTTACGTAAAAGTAAACTTTCCGAATGCATTTTTTATTCAAAAAATTATAAGCAGTGAATTTTTCATAATTTGATTGAAAATATAACATTTAAGTTATACCAACCGTAAAAACTAAATACATACGTGACGTATAGTATTTAAGACCCTCCATAATTAGTGTCTAAGTTCTAATAAATTTGAAAATAGCCCACTGATTCAATAACCTGTTCAGGAATACGTAGATATTTCAGCAATGGCAAGAAAATCAAGCTGACGTTTATTTAATAATTATTCAAGTTAAAAAAAAAAACTCAACCGGTCATGTGCATGTTTCCATGTCACTTTAGAAAGTTTAGTTTTGAATTTGGAATTTCGCACGAAATGGCCGATAGTATGACCAGCTGACCGGAGCTCAACAATAATAGTCATCACAAAAATCCAACGCGGAATCAATCACGTAGGTGCACAAAACAGCTGACTGCGGTTTAATATTTCAAACTGGCAAGACAGTTTTGCATAATACTCGCGAATAAACAAAAAAATATATATCTAGGGCGAGCTGTGGCCGTCATGTGAAACTGGCAAACTAACTAGTCAGCTGTGGCGGGTCTACGTGATTTTCCCGCGCATAGCGAAAATACGTTTACACAATGCTGCCACTTCGGTGCATGAAATCATCCATAACGAGAAAATTTAATAATTTTTGCTAGTAAGATGCGCGATATTTTTGAGATAGCCACTTAAAGTCCAACGCGTAACTAACTAAACGAAATCATTTTGATCCTAATTATGCAAACGAAAGTGAAATAAACTTGTATTTTGTTTTATTTTACAATTTGAGAATTGAGTATTTTTTTATTATTATTTACTTATGGGCAGCGAAGAAGTAGTGTAGGTGATAATTGGTTATCAACCATTGCTTACCAATGTCCTATTTCTGTTGATTTTCCGAGTGCATTCGTGTTGATATACGATGGAGGTTATGGAATGATAGTTCATTCAAATAATTGAAATTTATCAGATATAAAGTAATTTTATTTCAGCCGTATTTTTGTTATCGTTAATATGAATAAGCCAATTGCCACATACATTATATTGTACATAACTACCATTGTGGTGCAGAGGCAATGCACTGCGATATATAACAAGTCTGCGAGTCCATTTTTCTGCTGGTTGAAAATGGGATAACATTAAGGCGCAGATAATTAATCGCCATGAATACATTTTATATAGTTACATATTTAAAAAACATATCTTTCAGGTAGTTCGACAACGAAGCCGTATATAAACGTAAATAACTTAAACAATCCTATAATATATATAATAACGATACAAAGAATGTATATATTTTTTAAGAGATTGATTATTAACCAGTTCACGTGAAACACCTCGTGTTGAAATACTCCAATATGAGCGTTACATACACATGGTGATAAATAATAATTATTGTTCGCGTGTCGTTGCGCCAGGGCCGAGAAAGCTTTGCAGTCGGTGGGCATCGTCCTTTATCATTGACAGCGCAAAATGGATGACCACCGATCAGGTTACATGGCGCCGGCCATCGTAAATTCTCAACTTTTACCAATTGCCCAATACAGGTAACACGGCCAAGTATCGATGACGAAGTAGTCGTTTTCAAAAAAATACTGTATTACAAGATGAAACTAGTCCCGAAGTAAAATTTGATATAACTTAAATTTCCTCATAATAATGATTGGTACTCACGGATTTTAACCATATTTTAGCAATGCTTTTATTTTCAATCAATACTCATTTTCATTTAACGGATTCGAATCAATCATAGCAATTTTTATGAACTTATATTCATGTTCATTCGTGCACCTGAATGGCCGAAGATGAATGGCGAAAACCGGGTCGTTAGTGTGAAGCCCGAGTCGATATCCTTCTATTACTAATATCTTTGAAAAAAGAGAGGTTAAGCAATTGAGTAACAATAAGTTCTCGTAAAAAAATCTGTTGAGATAAACCCATTCGGATATATACTTCACATTCGGAGCGGATATGGTAAAAAAAGTGAGAATTCGCGAAAGATAATGTTTCTCGTTCTTTGCATTTCACATTTTACAAAAGTATTTGTTGATGGATAATACACACAATTATATCTTTTTTTACTGTTGCGGTCAACCATTATATAAAATTTCGAAACTATCATAAATTTATAAATCTGCGGTTTCCCAAAATGTGTGGTTTCGTTGATAAAACATATCCATATTGTTTGAAAATGTCGTTAGTTAACAAGGCATGGAATAAATTGTTTACGTATGTGCATAATCTACTTGATATTGTGACCTCGCAATGTTTTTTGCACTTTTGTTATCAACGTCCCGGAGAAAGTAGGCCGTTGCCACACATTGAGTGTTGCCAGCAAGCAGCGAATTTTTAAATTTATTGACGTATCTATTGGAATAATTTCAGGATAAGAAAGAGAGTTTTTCAAGTTAATTTCATATGATTATGAAGACTTAGAGGCATACATTGTCCAAGTGTTCCATGTTTTTATTATTGCTCATTTGCATTAGTAACAGTTCATTGTGCTAGTCGTGAGCGAAGCCGGTTTTGATCTTCATTTAAAAAATGTGTAGTAATGTTAAAAAAGTAAAAAATTTACGCCTTGTCACCAAGAATTGTCAGTTCTTTCTGTTCGTCTCAAAATTGATTATTAGTTTTTATAAATATGTATGTATTTGAAGTTCACGTCACTTTTTTTACTATTGATTGGGGGTATAATGAGTAAGGTTTCTCATTTCCCGGTATTTTGTAAATCCCGGGATATCGGGAAGTAAATACACCGGTCCCGGGATTTTCCCGGAAAAAACCGGGACATGTAGGAATGGACAAGAAAACAAATCTATGGATTAAGAATTAATTTTAGAGTAAAAATTAAATTAAAATTTAGACTTGTATTAAAATTTGTATTTGATAATGAATTAAAATATTTTTTTATAATATTAAATATTAATCACTGCACCATCTTTTATCTACTTGTATAGATAGCTAGTAGAAAAAGCATCACGAATAATTTGGCTTACGATAACGTCAGAAAGTTTAAAAAGCGTATTCTTTATCCCAGGATCGTGTTGTCGAAATTCCGGGAAACTGGGATTTACCAGCTCACCAGGAAAGCCGCCAGAGAAGCCCTACATACGAGACAAATCTGCAGTATGAAATATCAAATACATTCTTAAGATTTATGAAATTTTAATTAGGAATATCACACGAAGTGTTCTTTCCAAGGCTTCGGACCGAAAACAAAAAACCGTCATTTTTGCCGGAACGAAAACCGGAACCAAACCGAAAAAAAATATCGGTTTTTTCCAGTTCAGCGCGTATTTTGGGCAAATCGGTAAATTCCTGGGTTTTTGGATTCGAGCTGAACTGTAAACCGTTATTTTTGCCGGAACAAAAACCGGAACCGAACCGATATATATTTTTTAAATTGAAACGTAACGAAAACCGAACGAAAAAAATAACGGTTCGAAGCCCTGGTTCTTTCTACCTCAGCAATCAAAATATAATGTGTAATATATTATTTGTATCTATTGCCGAATGAAAATAAATATTATGATGTTAAAAATATTTTGTTATTTTTCTTTAAATCATAATTAAAATGCGTTAATGACTTACATAAGCACAAAAATAGTATTTAAAATGTGATAGTGTGCGTCATCTTTATATTCTGGGAATAATGTGTACAAACATTGACGAAACGCCGCTCGGTTGCGTTGTCTTATAAAATTCTTGCCGAAAAACGATTGCCGGTAAAATATTTACAAACAAGATTAATGCAAGGGTAAACTCAATGCCAATGTCAGCAATTGTATCAAAAAACCACGTGGAATGACGCCACATGTGATAAAAAGAATACGAAAAAATATTGAGCATAAGTGAGGGAAACAAAAATAACTTATTTTATTCGGTTCGCACTCACCTTTGACTTCAAAGCGTACACTGTGTTGTATTCTTTCCATTTTGTAGCGGCATATAACACTAATCCACCGCCAACAATGCACTTCAATGAAGATGACACATAATTATAGGATCTCACATTTTTAAATGTTGTTATTGTACGGCTTGTGCCTAAAAATTTGCTTGTTTTGTGAGAAATTCCAAATGACAGCCTGCCAAGGGTGGCCATGTTGAAATTTCCAACAGCTGAGAGGTGCGAGCGAGACACGTAGTATTATTTCTTCGCATGTGCGCGCGCAATGGAGTTGCCAGACAAAGATAGACCTGAGCTAAATAAAGTAATATCACGTTTAGCAAGAAATACACAGTTTCCGTATATATATTTCTTACTAATCATTTGTTTTATCGATTAACTACCATTGATTAGATCATAACAAAATTTTAGAACTCCTTATAATATACATTGCTCAATATTATAATCGAAGTTTCACACAACATTTAAACGAAATTTTGAAGAACTATTATTATTTTATAAACGCTACGGCAACGTAGAGCGATCGTTTAATATGTACTTCTCGTAGTGGTTAATATAACAAGCACAATACATTATAATAATTTGTATGTATGTATCAATTTCGATTGATTGAATCGCCTAAAATTTACTAACATGGACTTAAGTCCACACTATTTATTATTTACAACCCGTGCTTTTTCTTTCTGTAACTTAATATAAATGTGTATAAAAATAAAATTGTATAAAAAAATCGCTCATGCCGTTGTATAATGATTATTTAATAAAAAATAATCGGACTTAATTGTTAGTCGGTTACAGGGAATCCAATCCCGGGATCCCAGGAATATTGAAATTCGCGCGAAAGCTAAAAAAAAATGTCCAATTAAAAAAAAAACCTGGAACTTTAAAATTGGAATTCCTGGGAGAGCTAAAAAAACCAACGATTTTTCATTATCGGAGTTCCATAAATTCCTAGTTTTTAAAAATCAGCCAAGCGACTAAAAACTTTTCGAAAATCTTCGCGAGAGCAAATAAAGTCTCATATTTCCAGGAATAAAAATCGTCAAGCAAAATTTTTTCAATCCTATGTAAATGTTCAATCCCGGGATTTGAACAATTGTCAATCCCGGTATTACAAGAAGGGTCCGGAATTGGATTCCCTACTTGAGATCAACAATGTAAGAAAATACATTTTTAAAAACGACGATTGGTGTTAGGCTCATTAAGGACTCACTACGCCCCGATATTAAAGAAGGCAAAATCGCTTATGGTTGAATTCGATACATTTTTTTTGTAGAGTTTAGTCTAGTTTCGTTAGTTTTTCATCGAACATTGTTAATTGCCATTTGAGAAATTTTAAGGAATCTCACAAGATTTTCTCCAAAATGTCTCTGACCATTTTAAGTCTTAAAACTGGTAACAGTTCATTATAAATTCTGTTTATGTACAAACATGTAAATGAGTAAAAATATATTTTAGAACGCAGAATGATTACTTGTATAATGTGAGCATCCGTCCTCTTTTCAATTCACTGGAATATTATTTAAATGATTAAATTCATAATGTGAAAAATTAAGAAAAAATACCTATTCGCTTTCTGTTCACTACGGCCTTGATAAAAACCGGTTGCCATAAAAATTAATTGTACAAGTTTATATTTACTTAAAAACTTTAAAAACCTAATGGTGACTAAACATGATCAATATTTCTATTTCACGTATTTCAATCCGATGTGAAACATCCAATGAATGGATTCATTTCCCTTGATTATTGAAAATACTGGAAATCAAGAATACGGGAGTGATTTGAACAGTTAACTGTGCATTGAGAAATGTAAGACTTTATTCTCAAACCTGATTTTATATTTCTACGAAAAGCATGATTACTTTCCATAAGATAATTTGTAAATTTTGTGTAAAAAAATTAAAATATGTTTCTATGCGATACTTTTTAAATGAAAACTCAATCGTAACACCGAACAACCCTTGATAAAAATATAATATATTTATCAGGTTTGTGAAGGTGTCGAAAAATACCTCACTCGGTTTATATCGATTTTTGACTCAAGCAATTACAAATGATCCGACTCCAATTTAAAAATCAATGAAAAACTTTATATGGATTTTTTAAAAATATTCAGTGAAATTCATATTATTTGTATGTATGTATTCTTAAATTTGAATCGTTCAAATTATGTACATTCACACAGATTTTGTCACTAACGACCCGGGTTTCGCCTTTCGGCATCTTCAGGCGTTCAAGTGCACGGATGAACTTGAACTGACGCTTAGTAAATGATGTATATTTATTTGTTTGTGTTAATTAATTAATTCTTAAAACTACTCACTACTCAAATCTGTTGGGCACTCCCATAGGCTTATCCTTTTCGCCAGCAATGTCTTTAAACTCAATGATACTTTTATTTCTTATATAAACACGAAACATTCATTTACTAAACGTCAGTTCAAGTTCATCCGTGCACTTGAACGCCTGAAGATGCCGAAAGGCGAAACCCGGGTCGTTAGTGACAAATCTGTGTGAATGTACATAATTTGAACGATTCAAATTTCATATTGAAATTCCACCAAGCACCTTCAGTCAAAATCTTAAACTATGTATTCTTTTTATATTAACAACTTCCAAAACACCACGCCTCTGACTGCGAGCTTTGATATTTAGTAAAATAAATATGCAGATAACTCAAATAACGTCGTGCAGGTCATAGGTTCGTCATCGCTGAACTAGGGCTTAAAATGGTACATTAATATAAGTACTAGTTCGCAAAAGCCTCTGGGGAAAATAGTCTTTCATGAGCGTATGCCACAACTCTAAAAGCCAGTGTAGGGCAGGGTATATTGAATATTTCAGAAAGCATCAGAATCGCTAAGCAATTGATTTGACTACAATAAAATATCAATAATTCATTGCCATCTTCATTGGCGAGTGAATATGCGGATAGCTCAAATAACGTCGTGCAGGTCATAGGTTCGTCATCGCTGAACTAGGCCTTAAAATGGTACATTATTATAAGTACTCGTTCGCAAAAGCCTCTGGGGAAAATAGTCTTTGATGAGCGTTTTCCACTACTCTAAAAGCCAGTGCAGGGCAGGGTATTATGAATACTTCAGAAAGCATCAGAATCGCTAAGCAATCGATTTGACTACAATAAAATATCAATAATTCATTGCCATCTTCATTGGCTAGTGAATAAATTGTATACTTACTATAAACGGAAAAAAAATAGTCTGGTTTTATGCAGTGCATCAAATGTGTTCGATAATAAAATCGATCTAATATCGAAACGAATTCTGGTAGTTGCTATTGTGTGTAAATATGTCGACACCGGGTTTTTTTTTAATTATTTTTCCAATTGTGTTGACTATCTCCTGTCTTTATACTGTTCTTACCACACTCGGAACGAGAAGATTTTGCTGATATGAGATGTTTTAGCAAGCCGCTATCCTAAGAGAATCTCATATATTGTTTGCAGCATACGTTTGAGTTGGGTAAATGTTTTATCTGACAATATTGTGAATGAAAAAAATATTGCTAAATGTTGATTTTTTTGAAAACCTTTAATGTTATCAAAAGTGTAACTTTTTTTTGTTGTTTTAATAACCACTAATTATACGTATTATTATTTAAGTCTTAAATATTGCTTTAGTTTATTCCAGGGCTGTAGAGTCGTGTAAAAAACGACGACACCGACTCCGAGAAAATTTTTCAAAAAATTTCATTTTAACTTATATTTATGTATACCGTCAGATCATCTTTAGTCAGCCAAGCATGAAATTTTAACACTTCGGACCAGTGTTCCCTCTAAGCTGTGCGCGTGTGCGCGCGCACACAGCTCGCCGAGTGCGCGCACATACATTACAACAGAGCGCACAAAAATTACATCAGCTATATCATGACCAGAATAGATTAATTGACATTAAATAGTGTTGTTATTTATTATCATTATTAAAAATCAACCTTTTCGTTTAGTAGGCCTAAATTCCGTTATGTGACGCACAAATCATTTTTTTCTTGTCGCACATAATCTTCCGAATATTAGAGGGAACATTGCTTCGGACTATTTTGTTTGAATACACATCATTATATATATATTTTAAAAACAATCGAGTTGCTCATTTTTCACGACTCCAACTCTAACTCCGAATTCAAAGCCCTGGTTTATTCATAACTCTTTAATAATCTATATCAAACAAAGGTTTACTCTAATGTTGATATTTAAGGTAGCAGTGGGTTGCCAATACGTTATCAAGGGGCTCATTTATATTAGAGTTATTCACGGTTTTCTGGGAAGGCGTGGATTTTTTTATTACATTTATAAAAGTATGAGAAATAATACAAGCAGTCGAATCTTAACTCATATGCTCATATAATTGATACCAATTGCTAAAAATGTACTAATGTGTACTTAAGCCGTAATAAAATTGAATATATATCAGAAATTGCAGGTGGTAATGATTTTATCTGAGAGTATTGTTTTTCCTTAATTTAACAAGGGGCTCGCCGGCCTGCGTCAAATTTAATTAACAAGGGATTAGCGCTAGCCCCTTCCAGCCCACCCATTATTTAAGGCAATTCTAAGTTATATAAATATTATGATTTAAGTTCATACTAACTGTAAAAATTAACAATACCAGTATGCTGGAAAGTCCAAAATGACTATAGCTGTTATTAAAAATAGTCTATGTTTCTTGCCAGTAATCTTTTAATGATGTTTTATATATATAATATATATCGTGCTGAATGATTTAATTTTGAGTATTTATTTAACGTAATTATTATTGATTAGTTTGTATTATAATATTTAAAAAATACCTAATTCAGATTAGCATAAATTTTCATTTATAAATTCAAAATTATTTAAAAGAAAATAAGGCTTTGTAGCAAAGAAACCAGTTTTCGAGATTTAAAAAATAAGACTATGGTGATAATTGTTTAATAAAGAATGAAACACTCAGCGATGATTAAGTTTTAAGTCTTTTAAGTTCAACACTATATTATAAAGGCCTTTAACCGAGTTTTCAACGTCGTTGGCGTCCGTTGCAGTGGCTTAGCTATAAATTTGGGGCTCTCATACAAAAGTCACGCAAGCCCCCCCTGCCACATTTAAAAATATTATTGACTATGTAGAGATTTGGTCCCCCTTTTTACTGGGCCTTTAAACATTGCACGGATCTGCTATGAGATGGCTACGTCGGTAGTTGGTTAAACTCTTCACTGGTTCAATGTCTTAAAATGGACAGTTTCGTATCTTAAAGATTTGTGCTCGAAAGCATGGGTGCCTGTGATGCCTGACTGTCTTTCCAACCATCCGATTATAGAAACGAGGCGTAGCGAGAGTGTTCAGTTTACCATCAATCGTAACAACAGGCAGTCCTCGTGGAAATAGTTTGAGAAAAAATAGTCCATCTGCATTATATTGGGAGCGTAATATATATTTAAAAAATATATATATATATATATCCTTTAATAATTGGGTGTTGTAATATCGATTAGCCAACCACTAGTCCTTCTTTCCCTATTATGTACTCACTAGGGTATCCAATCCCGAAGCCTTTTTCCAACCCTGGGATTTCGGGATTGATTTATTTTGAATCCCGGGATCCCGGGATTGAGATTTTCTCACCGAGGAATTTGAAATCCTCAATTTGCTATACTTTTTCCCGGAATCTCACGGAAACTTGTTTTTTTTTTTTTTTAGCTCACCGAAGAATTTGAAATCTCCGATTTGGTATACTTTTTCCCAGAATCTCACGAATACTCGTTTTTTTTTTTTTAGCTCACCGAGGAATTTGAAATCTTCAATTTGCCAATTTCGTGTAAATTTCGAGAATTTGCTAAAAATTTCTCAATTCCGGAATTTCGGGATCAGAAAATTGAACGGGATCCCGGGATTGGATGCCCTAGTACTCACTTTGAGAAAAAGTGAGGTTGAGCGACTGAGTAACAAACAGTTCTCGTAGAAAAAAATACTGTTAAGATACTCCATTAGGAGGCCATATGCTCCATATTGGGAGCGGACATGGATTAAAAAAAAATCTTAACATATAAACATGCTCATGTGACAAGTTCTGCCACTTTTTTTGATTACATTAATTTCTCTACGTTTCGTCAGCTTGGTCATAAGTAGAATTTAATACATATTTGTTCAAAATATAAATTATGGTCATAGATACATCAATGAAATAAAGTCAAAATGTTTTTATTTATGATTGTGTCGTCAATGACTAGTCTATTGGTTTGTTAAATTTATGAATTCAAAAACTTAATAAAGTCAAGGTGGTCGTAAGTCAAAAACTGACTGTATTGAGATTAAGTTTTCAGATGCAAATTCAGAAAGGCAGTTAACGATAAGTACTTAGTTGGATATTTTGGTTTTATGGGTTATGCCATAGCAGTCTTAAGTTCCAAGCAGTGTCGTAGAAAAAACAGCAAAAAAGACCGGGCCGTTAAATCCCAGCCTCTCCTAACAAATTGTATGGCGGTTATACATAGATCAACTCTAAATTCCAATTTATGAGCTTATTTTTCGTTGAATATAACATGTATGTTTGAAAGATTTCTTGTATGGATATTCTGTGATTCTTTGGTGTTATTAATTTAAAATTTACGATACATCGGAAGGGTCATATATGCAAATTAAGTAATGATTGTAAGAAATATAGCGAATGGCAAGAAATGCGATGTGTGGTAAAACAAATAAAATTTAACTTCCCACTATTAAATATCACAGTTATATAAAATATTGATTATAAATAACATAAAACAACAGTAACAAGCGGAATCCATATTATATTGTATACGATTTTGACGCCTATTGTGATATTATGAAATAAATGCTGCGTCTTATCATATAATAATGGCAATATACCAAGTAAATGATGATTTAATCAATAATAATATTTAAAAAATAATGAAGTGAAATGTGCTACCCTAGTTTGACTTACTGATTTTTGATTACTGATATGACTTGAGAAATCCTATGGAAAGATTGAATAACGAACCAGTGTGCAAAAATAAATTTTGAGATTAATTATTAATTGATTAAAATCCCAATAATGACGTTGATTTTTTTAATGAACTATCCAACCTCATATTCTGTATTGAAATATTGTAAAAAAGATGATTTGCCTTCTATGTTTGCTTTTGTTCTCCGAGATTTTTCTTTAAAAACCTTAGAAAATGTGATTTTTTCTTTTTTTGAAAAATATGTAATTGAAAAGATATATAATTATAATATAAATATGTATTTTTAACATTATATCAGAAACAAATGGCTTCATAACGATGTGATATTACTTTGAAAATTATGACGCCGGCCCGCTTATCTGAAAAAAGTAACTGTTTTCAACTTCATAGCATGGCTTTCACTATAGGGGGCTTTGGTTATGCTTATAATAAACAAGCTGTATCTCCGATATAAAGCTATCGGAAGTCACAGATCATTGAAGACGTTTCAAATGATGGGGATATTATTTTTATACGATAGGAAGTAATAGTACCTACACGGGAAATTACGAGTCACTAATATAATATGTTGCAATGCTCCGCATCGACGATGCTTCGACTGTGACATATCGCGAGCTGAGTACTTCAAGGTTCTAAGTGTCGACTTTTGGCCAAACTAAAGTAATAATGAGGCAGTCTTAAGCGTAGCATTATCTACATGCTGTATTAATATGAAGTTTAAATTTTACTTAAATTTCCAATAAGCCGTAGTTTTATGTGCGCGTCGCAAGATATCTGTGGTTTCAACATGATCGCCTGAAGATGCCGAAAGGCGAAGTCCGGGTCGTTAGTGACAAAACTTGTGTGAATGTACATAGGTTTAATAATATCTTTTTTTATTTTAATATTTTTTTCAACTATCTGATTTTGATCAATTATTTTTATTCTTCAGCACATTTTTATTCTTTTTTACCGTTATGATGTTTTTTATTCTTGCAGTGTGTTATTATTACATTTTACAATATTAACTATGTACTTAATGATATCAAACACAAATTACGAAAAAAAAACTCCTTTTCCTATTTATCCTCCGTTTTTTAAATATATTTTTTCCAATAATAATGATCACATTAGGTATCTGATTAGATAATTCTAAAGTTTTTTTAACCACCTGTGCTTTCATAAAAAATTCAATTAGATCCTTGTAGCACTGGCGGTTTGTTTGAAGTTCAGATGGACAAGGTTCTAATAGAAGTTTAGGTACTTCTAATTAACTATGAAGAACTATTTTTAACAATATTTTATTAATAGTTATATCATGCCAGTATTATCATTGATATATACCATCAAAAAGAAACTTGGAAACATTTACAATTTTAAAAATACAAGCATTCAAAATTTCAAATGCCCATATCTTTTTTGGTGCAGCTGTCCACATAGAACCTTGTAGTACTCGGCTCGCAATTTATGTCTAAAAATTAAATTTGATGTCATTTAGTTTTATTATTCATGGCTTTCAAAAACATTGTATTGACAACTTTTAGGTGTTCAATTGGTGGAAAAGCATTATATTAATAAAAACACACCATTCCTTTGTACTTATTGCCACTTTTTATTTATCAATATCAGGACCGGTTTCGCTCACGGCGAGCATTGTCAACTGGTAAGAAATATAATATAACAGAGCTGTTTATACAAAAACATATTTAAATAAAAAGGTGTAGTAAACCATTGGTAATTTGTAAACTCTTTCCAATGCCAATGGTTTAGTATTTGTAAGTATTATTCTCAATTCGAAGACCTTTTTTTCTGCTCTATTTAAGGATTTTTACGTGTTATAGCGAACACTGAAAACCCGGGATTGACACTAACACGATCCCGGGATTCCCGGATTGAAAGCCCTAGTATTCACACGTTTCCCTATTTCACGGATATATACGAAAATAACAACCTGAAGTCTCAATAAAATGCATTTTTTTTGTATTAAAAACAGTTCTTCGCGACAGTAGTTCACAAACGTTCCACTCTCAGGTCACTGGCCCGATAGAGCGAGTGACCTTGTCGACACCAGATAAGAGTTCAATGCGACGTCACATGGATAAAAGTATGATATGCACAATATGCCTTGTGCATATTATTATGCATAAGGTATGATATATCGCAGCATAACGTTTTGCTGCTTCGTTCCTGCAACACGAGCGGATGTTTTACCGCTATCGCAGATTAGATTACTACCAATTAGCAGCAAGCATGCTAAATGATGCACTGCACTAGTTCTTGACATTCGCAATGCGATACCAGTTTAAGTATGGTGTTGTGGAAGTGTGGAATTAGTCAGTATCTGAATTAGAGAGTTATCGAATACTTCGCAGATAGATTAAGTGCTGTTTTCCCCCATGTAACGCGGTGGAACGGCGTTCCGGCACCTTTGTTGTCGACATTTTAAATGTTTTTAATTTTATTAAACATTTGATTTTTTATCAGTAAAAGAAGAATCATCAGAATTAAGATCGATTTCTATCCGGAAGGCGTTGGTATTTGTGATATCTATCCCACCCATTATTAAATTCTAAATTAAACAGGGCAAAACGAGAGCGATTAATAAGCCCCTAGTCTTGTACCAGGCCTTTTTTTCTATTCTTATTCTCTTTGAAAAGGGGAGGTTGAGCAACTGACTAACAACCAGTTCTCGTATGAATTAGAAAAAAATAGTTTGACAAGATTTGAGTTCCGGCACCTTTTTTTTTTAAAAAAAAGCACTGAACTCTTGAGTTCATATGGGGTGCATTCACATTGTATATTTTTTCTTATTTCAACCATTCTCTAAATACCAATAATGTCGAGCTGATATTTATTGTAATATATAATACAAAGAATGATACCTAAATAAATGAAATGCAAATTTACCTGAGTTCACTTTGTACCCCGTTGCTCCTGGATCCTTCTTTCGACGTTTCAGTTCTAAAGTGTTAATTGGTAGAACTTCATTATAACAAGGTCAAGAAATACCAATGTATTTTACGCCCTCGTTAGAACGATATTTAAGTTTACATTAACTTATATATACTGGCTTAGAAGAGATACTCAATATATCTTCTGAACTATTCTAGCATCCTAACTTATATTGAAAAATACAGTTTTAAATTATAAATTACGTACAATATTAACTATGAATAAACAGGTGATTTTAAATTTGAAAAAGAAAAAAACAATCTGAGATTTTATAAATAAAAACACTAATATTTCTGTGAAATACTGTGTAATAATTTATTTAGTGTGTTAAAATAGTCGTTTCAAAACTAAATAAGGATGTTTTTTTGTGTATTAAAAAAAAACAATATTCTTTATACATTGCATTTTTGTTTCAGAACATTTTATGTTAGATTATTTATAAATCTCCATTTTAAAAAGATTCATATGTAAATAAGTAAATTTTTGTAAATGTAGAATTGAAATTGTTGTTTCGTTGCTGACAATTGCTACATTTTTTAACGTAATATATCAATACTGGTATTTCGGTTAAATAAAGTTTAAGTAAATCAAAAAATAATACAACCAATCGGAATCTCATACCGAGTGAGTAAATCAAAATCGGTATTTATTCATTAACAAATAAACATGGTTATAAATGTGTTATTGTCATAAAAAACTTTAGGTTTATTCAAATAATAATACAGCATTCTAAAGGATCAATTTTGGAAGCTCCGAAATTGTCAATAATTGATACAACTATAAGCAGATTCAAAAAAATTCTATACATTCAAAATTCGGTTTTGGGTTAATTTTCAAAACCGATATTTTTTCATTTTCAAACCAGTATTTCAGTGTTGAAACCACACCGTAAACACCAAGATCCTGGTGTCTGTCATTTCGGAATTGCAATCTCTAATACAAAATGGTAGCAACTACTCATATCGTATTGTTTTGACTGACTCTATTATATTTTTTTTGTATTTAGTTGATTTTTTTAAACATGTGGAAACAAATTAATGATTTTTTCTTTAAATTTCCTCAAATTTACATACTTCTCTGTATAATTATTTGACGTTGTCGCCTGTTGTGACTGGCTATTAATAAGACACAACTTTTTTCTGCAACATCAGCTGACTGTGGTCTATTTTCCATGCTATTTCTGTACTTACAAAAACATTTTCTTGAGAACACTTATCTTCTTGATAGACACTACGTAATAGTGATTATGTATTTTGCGCACAGATGGTTTGTTCTAATCAGTGACGGATTCAGAAATTTTTCCAGGAGGAGGCCATTAAATTTGAAAATAAACATAATGTATAAATAATACATTAAAAATAGATGATTTTAAAATAATATATCTACAT
This sequence comes from Himalopsyche tibetana, assembly GCA_030503985.1. Taxonomy (NCBI): domain Eukaryota; kingdom Metazoa; phylum Arthropoda; class Insecta; order Trichoptera; family Rhyacophilidae; genus Himalopsyche; species Himalopsyche tibetana. Next base: position 18,894,121 of record JAPJYX010000010.1, on the reverse strand, counting down.
ATAATAAAAATAATAAAACATTATTAGTACTTTTTCCACATCAAATTTATTAGATCAAGACCGGTTTCGCTCATGATGAGCATTGTCAACTGAGCGAAACCGGTCCTGATCTAATAAATTTTATGTGGAAAAAGTACTAAAAATGTTTTATTATTTTTATTATAATGCCATTCCACCAAGTATTGACAGTGAACACCTTAAAAGTGATATCTACATATATGAAAATAGTCAATACATAATTAAGTAAGTATTCTATAAAACATGCCCATTTCACAATAAAATTTTAATAAATTAGAAAAATGGAAAATAAATTCTCCTCAGGAGGGGGGGGGGGTCTCCATGCCCCCCCCTCCACCCGTGGATCCGCCAATGGTTCTAATTTATATCGACTCAGGAATTTGAAAAATTCTAAAACCAAACGTCGCTTTTAAAAATGGATCGTTGAAAAATGAATGGCATAAATAATAATGTATTATTATAAAATATGCATAACTATCTAAAAGTGACCCGATAAAATCAAATATTTTAGCAATAGAAAAATCATACCCCTTTTTTGATAATTAATAGATAATGGCATATATTTTAATTTATTTTATTTTATTTTAATTTTAATAATTTATAAAAAATATGTGGCGCTACAGCTAATTCCAATGCGCCAAATATTTTAAAGTTGAAATATCATACGAGAAAAACTCGATAGTAATTTGTAGTGTCACTCGAGATTAATTTGAGGTAATTGAGGTAAAAATCACAAACACCCATGTCTTAGAACTCAAACTTAAATTGAAAAATCTAAATTTGACATTGGACCTTACCAGGGATCGAACCCAGGCTCAGGTCGGTAAGAGCAAGGTCTAAACAACTAAATCACATCGGGCGACATTGTTGTGAAAAATATCTTCAATAGGAATCAATATAACTAGAATTAGATAATTTCTTTTTAATCACAGTTATTTTTTTTCAATGCAGAATTTGTTTTTTTTAATTAAATTCATTTAAGAATGGAATTGAAAAATTCACCCAGTTCAATAACCTCGGAGAGGGATTGTTATAATAATAAATTGACTGAGTGAACAGTTTGAAGAACAAAATACTGTATTAGACTAAAAGAGCTTGTTGACAGAGTGATGTCACTTGATGCTTTGTCATTGGTTTAAAATTAAATAATCGCATTTTGGTCAAAACGGACTTAGTTACTTTTAATTCAGCGCTTTTGTTAAAATGATGTAGAATAATATAAAACTTCTACTTATCAAACTTACAGCGAAAATATGATTTTTCAAATATCAATAGACGTCAAAAATGGCTGAATATAATAAAAAAAATAACGTATTTCAAGAATGTTGGAAAAAAATTGAGTTTTTTTGTTATTTATGTGTTAATCCCTGTTGTTTGAATTTTTCGCTTTCCTAGATGACGTTATGGCTTTGGTGGGTTAAAATTGGAATTGGAAATGGAAATTAAAAGAATATGTAAGCTTTCTCAGAAAAATCTTTTATTAATTCACGTCGCTTCGTCACGAAAAAATATTTGGTTACAATTATTATTATTTTCAAGAAAACACCAGTACAGTTGAAACAGATTTCCGTGCACTCTTCGCTTGTAAAATTATTTAAAAAATACAAAATATACCATAGATTTACATAAATAGGGTATTTGATTGATTGACTGATTGTTTGTTTTCTTCTAACGGGAAAGTGACTAAATATACTTTAACCAATAACAGATTTAAATGGAAGTATGTATACACGCCAGAAAATACTACGATTTAACCGAAGAATAGTTAAAACAGTGATAAATGGTTAAAAATCAATTCGCCAAAATACAGAAATAAAATACTATTTTATTAATGGATACATATTGCTAATCCAATTAAATTTTATAATATCAAGCGTATTTATATTAACGAAATAAGTAAAGATACTTATAACATATAAGCCATGAAATATCTAAGTGTGATATAATAAGCCATTAATCCGAACAATGCATTATTACGACATATTTTTGAGTAGTAATCTCACTGTATAGTTAAAGCTTATTTGCTAAATTTTTACAATTTTTTTACGTTTATTTTTTTTCTCATGAATGGTTTAACACTTTACTCACACGTAGATATATCATGAGAGTTATAATTATTGTGATCATCATTACAGGACAAGATGTAGTTACAGGAAATTCGCATGTATCGTGATATTTTCACATACAATAAATAATAAATTAGAGTGCCCGTTAAATATGATCACTGACATCTATTCAAATTTGATATCTTTACTTAAATAGTTTATTTAATTTTCAGATAAACTAACGAATTAATTTTTGTATAACATTACCGAGAAGCATACAATCGCAGGTAAGACTGAAAAACTACCTACTAAAATACTGATATTGTACTTTCGAATACATTAATTAATGAGTATTGATCAATATGTTCTTATAATTTATTACATAAACATTTACTTAAGCCGTAAAAACAGATAATTTACAACATGTAGACTAATATTTTCTTAAAAGTTAAAACAAAAAACATTGCATCGTAAAATATAATACATAAAGGTCATACATTATATACAGAGATTATTCCCCATATTTAAGAGATAAAACATCAAAGTTGGGACACGTGAATCTTTCTTTACATGTAGAGGCTATAAGTGTGTAGCACAAGGAATTGCAGAAGTAATAACATCCGAACCAGGCTATTTGGTTATTCAAAACAATATCGGTTTTTAATTATTTTAATTACTGTATTAAAAATACTGTCCAACGAACGAGTATTTTTAAAATGTTTTCTGCAGTTGGAATTATTTTTACTAATATTGAATCAAAAGCGTCATATTCCATAAATTTGACTTTTAAATTCCATGTGTTAGTTCAAATGTACAATAAATTAACGCGTTTTACTTTTTCAATCATTCTCGACTGCCGTTATCTATTATTTGAAATACCGATTAATTAATACGGAATACTGGCTTCGATTTATTCGTACAGTTTTGCAATTCCTAAGCGCTGTATTAATTTTTTAACAACATGACAATTATTCAAAATTACCTATATACCGAAATAAGTTATAGATGAATGGTTTTATCAATTTAAACGTCATAGATAATTAAAGTTTTACCGACCAGATTTTCTAGCGTTTTTTTTTTATCATTATCATTGTAACCAAATATCCATTTACAATAATTGTCTTTCAATTAATAACTATTCAATAGATTAAGAATATCATATTTAGAAACAGAACTTAATTAGGTTATTTATATTTAAATTATGAGGTTAATTTATTATTATAAAAAATATTTTGTAGGTTTACATGTTTACTACTACAGAATACTTTTTTATTAACTTGAAAGTAGTCTTTCACGATACTACTTTTAGTCGGTTAATATAACCGTTATTTGAATACACAAAATTGCACAAAAGTCTATACGAACATATTTTTATTTTTTCAGAAAAAATATTTTCTGTGCACAGCAATAGTTTTGATCATAAATGCGATCGTTTTTATTACATCGGTCGTATGAAAAAAATCCATTTAGACTGTGAAACATTCAGAACAAAAACTATTTACTATTTTTGTATACAGGCTATAATAATTTCTTAGATGCATTTTCGGAGTAACGTTTTCAATATTACAAGAAAAAATACAATTATTTACCATTAACATTATTGAAAAAACAATGTACACATATAAATATAGTATTTTAAAGTCATATTATGGCACATGAATTCGTATAATATGTAAACGGCATGAAAAATTGTTTTTCATGAAAACAATGTCTTATACGTGTAAATTTCAGGGGTTTTTTTTTTACATATTTTAGTTTTATAATAAGCTGCATATTGAGATATCAATAGTTTTGTTAAAACATATTTTATTATAAAAAAAAATAAATAAAAACAAGAAGTACGTTCGATTAGAAAAAGTGAGAGTGTTTTTTTTTAATATACGTTACTCAAAGTTAGAATCGTGAAGGACCACTTAAAATTGACTGGAAATGGTCGAATCGATAGAAAAAAATATTGAAATACTCTCAAAATAATTTACTAATAACTAAATTAAACCAAGATTGACGAAATTCTTACGTACATTCATTCTAAAAATATCCGCACACTGTGTCTTCGTTTTTGGAAATGGGTAGCTGAAGCTTGCCAAAAGAATATATTTGTCGATGTTAAAGAGAAATTCACCAACTACTATTTAATCTTTTTTGTAATGAGATTTTTTTGTATTTTTGAGTAAAAATTAAAAACGGAAAAGGTGCATGTTTTTCACAATTAAGAATAACAGTAAGATAACGTTTTGTATATTTAGATATCGATTGAATAAATCAATTAAGTTATAAATACGCTGCCATTTTTACTTGATAATATCAAACATTGATATCCATCTAAGAATGCGTTATTCTTCTTAAAAAAGTTTTGCGATTTTAATAACGTCCTCATTGACGTCAAAAACAAATGAACACACTCTTTAACTCATAATAAAAGGGTGTTTATATTGATATTGAACAAAGCTACCATTAAAATTGGCTTGGAAGGATATAGAAATTCTAACAGTGTTGTTGACAGTGTGAAAATATGTTTGAATTTCCGAGGCAAAAAAATAAATAAAACACATAAATGGATGAAGTAGCTAGATAAATAAATTAGTAGCACGTCGAATAAAATATAAACTACCTTATTTATTTTTGTTAACACATCAAAACGTCACAATACTAACGATAAATGAATCACATATAAATACATACATGTTGAGATTTCTCAGACTGGCAGTATAAAGTAAACTGTTATATTTTTATAATTTTTAAATCGATGATTTTAAGAATGAAAAAAATCGTTAGGCGTTAATAATACACATTTGACGGTAGTAATAATAATATTGTTAAACAGTAGTAACAGCGAACTTTGTATATGGCATATTGTATGCCAAATAATGGTACAAGTTTATTATTTCATAAAATTCGCTGTTGGTTTTTCATTATATTTGTTTATAAAATGGCATTTGTAAAGTGCAAAGGTAAGTCTAGTTCAACGGCATCTTTCATTAGTTAAAAGATGGGACAGCTACGCTTTGAAAAAAATGAATTTTGTTTTGTTGAAAAATGAATTGCGGAAATAGATTTCGTGAGATTGCAACATTTATTTTTGTAGCGTTATCATTTTAGCATTGAAAAATAATCACAACATTCAATTTATCGCGTCAATGCCAAATATTATTCTACGTAAAAGATAAAACAATATCTGAAGATATTAATTTAAGCGAAGTTGAGAAACGATATCAGGTACGTCTACCAATATTGCGTAAAAATTATGATGCTTCAAGTGGCATTAATAGTTTGAACTGAGTTATCATATTTACTGTAAAAAAAATCATCGAAGTTAGGAAAATATATTAAAATATTTAATTACTGTAGAATCTGTGACGATGCAGTACCAGTAAAAGAGCTACAAATTACTATTAAGATCAGAAATAGGGATTTTGAATGTGTAGCCCAGGCGTGGGGAACCTACGGCCTTTAGGCTTCTCTGGTGTGGCCTTCTGGCCAATTCTGTAATTCTATAAATTTATGTAAATTTGTAAATTCCCGACATATTCTGACCGTAAATTCCTGTTTCCGGCCAAATATTCCCTAGTCAATGCTTACTGCGGCCTTATGTCGAATCAGAAAAATGAATGTGGCCTTTAGAGAAGAAGGATTCCCCACTCCGCGTGTAGCTTAAAATCCTACTAATCGACTATCCTTTAACGCGGCATTGTAAAATTACAGATAAATTAATGAATCCGGTTGGAAGGTTTTCTCCCTGATATAAATATCTTTTTAAACAATATTTTACTGTTTATATATTAAATTATTTTAATGTGTTTGGTTACCAGTTTTGTCTTAAAAATCTCAATGTGTTTTTCATAATAATTATTTGACTGTTTTCACTACTGTCTAACAACTACAATCTAATATTCGAATGTATCATTTAGGAGTCCTCTACAATAAAGAGTGTTATTGTCTACTTTGCTAAGAAAAGAATATTTAAACGAAATAAAACGGTCATACAATATCCATATTTACATAATTTATTTACATTTACTATGCATAAAACACAAATCAATGACGATGTAATTTTGGCCGTTTATGTAAATGCCTTAGATTATTAAATTAAATGGACACGATTCAGTAATGCGGATTAAATGTCATAATTTTCGTTTAGATTATTGTTTGAATGCAACACTGTCATAGTCACGGACGTTTTAAAAAGTTTATGTTATGATTTAATATTATTTCACTACTAAATAACCCACAAAAATTTAGACCCAAAGTAAGTTAATAATTTATTAATATATTTATGTATAATTTTAGTAATGATTTCGTGGTTTAAATAGTTTAAATATATTGATTGTTTTATAAAAAAAATGTGTAGTATTCTAAGCAGGTAAAAAATAATCATCGCTAGGCCCCGAAAAAATGCGTGATTGAATAGATAAGCCTAATGTGAAAACGATTGTGTTATGAAACTATAACATTTTATAAACATTGTTCATCAAACAATAAACCGATGAAAACCTTTTTAAACCACTCTGAAGATGCCACAGTCAATCATTTAATTATTATATTAAAGAAAGTTTTCTTCCACCCATTAGTAAGGTAATCCAATCTATTTAATCAGTCATTTTCGAGAGTAGGAGTAATCTCGGTCGAAAGTCCGGTTCGTTCGTTGAATGCGTCCTTCAATGTGGTGTATGCACAAGTCTTAAATTCCTTTAATGATGCTGAAGCCAAACAAGGACACTAGCAACGAGGACATGCACAATGTTTCTGATCTCAGTCGTCGTCTTCCTCGACCGTCTCCTGCACGGTCGAAGCGGTCCGAAAAAACTCACCGCCGTAGGCTGAGCTAGTCGTGTACTCCCAGAATGTCACGTCTTCGACTTGCGTACTGCTCATATCGTCCTCTGGACTGCTGGTCCACGATTCGTCATCACTTTCGTACGAGACCGTCGGTAAAGTTGTCATAGGAACGTGCGTCACGTCCTCGATTGCTCTACTGGATTTTCTTTTACTCTTCACTTGTTTCGGTCGTTTTTTCTTATTATTTGTTGCAGCACCTTCCGAATCATGCATTTTGTTGCCGTTCTGGAATTTTTTCGGTTTCAAAGGTCTTTTATGTCTTACGTGTCCTTGTTCATTGTTTTTATTTTTGTTATTTATTTGTTCTTTTACGCACTCTCCTCCTGGCGGGCATTTTTTATTATTTTTCAGCTTTTTCGGAACAAATACTTCACAATTTTCATTTGGTTTTTCATTTTGCCGACATCGTCTTTTTTTCTTTTTACATGCGTGTCTTGGTCTATGCGGATGAGGTTGCAGCGTAGGTAACGTGACTCCGGTGTTTTTTTTACTACAGTGTCCCTTATAGACCCGGTGTACAGGTCGCGTGAGGACTCTGACATAGCCGGATAGCTTTCCCAGCGGTCGCTTGGCAGGGAGCTGGACTCGTCGAGGTCTTCCTCTCGCATCCAGGGCTAGGTACATGGTTCTTCGCGCACCGGAATGGCGCGCTGACGAGTATGTATTGTAGTGATGTTGCTCTAGCATTTCGTTGAACACGCACTCGTCGGTGAACTCTCTCTGAAACAAAAGAATAAAACATATTAAAATTAGACTTAGAAATAATTGCAAACATTTGGAATGTGAGAAATAAGCCAAGTATTTTTATAATTAAATTTGCTAAATAGATTAACTGTCCCGTTGTTTTCACGAGTCAATAATATAATCAGCAGCCCGTTTATCAATTTTGTATGTTGTTATAATATATTATACCTACAAAAAATAAAATAGAAAGTAACGCATCATTTTTTTATAACGAAAAGTATTATTATATTTTACATAACGCTCGAGAAAATATCAGCTGATTTAAAATCTTTTCAATGTTTGACTTATTCCCTAAAACAATTGTTTGCTCTGATCATTGAGAAATACGCATTAAGTGCTTTATCAAACTTTAATTCACCGATTTTATTATTAGTGCATACACTCTATTAGGTGTGAGAAATGAGATGTATCATTAAAAAGTTAGTCTTAGCTTTTACCATTCGCTAATGCGTATGACCATATCGGGGAAAGTGGTGCTTTTTTATATGGCCCGGTAAATATTTTACAATTACGCGAAGCATTTAGAAAAGAATTAAGCGGACCGCACGTGATTTTATGTCGCCTCAAACAACTCCTTTGACGGCAAATTATCCAACCATCGATGTGTTTCGACGACCTCGTCCGAATTAGTAAGGATTTTTCGAAGCACATTTTAGCACAGGATTTTTTTTTTTGTCTAATCAACATAATATTTTTTTCATAAAAACTGAATGCTGGTATTCCATTATTAAAGATATAAAACTATTTTTGACAACGTGGCGTAAAATCTTACCATCGTAATTCATGTAATATGTGGTAAAGAAGTGCAGCTATTCAACATTTATCGTAAGCATGTAAATCATTGCGGCATAATAATTAAAGGGAAACGCTTTTGTTAACCATTTGAATACACAAATTCGCGAAAATCATCATGGCGATGTCAATAAAACAGCAACAAAACAGATATATATTCAAACCAGCCTGTCAGATCCCGATGTGAATAGTTTGAAATTCGAAAATTCAGCAGCCATTGTGAAGTTTTGAATTTTAATCAAAATGTCAAACAATGAAACGGAATTTCATGATTGGGGAAAACAAAAGGAAGATTTTAGAAAAGAGATTTAGATATAGATTAATTTAATATACTTTTAATACATACGTACTGTTAAATTTATTATATTTTGTAAAAAAAATGCTGTTTATGATATGTTTGGCATAATTATTGTATTATCGACATGAAGTTAGGTACGCTTTTTTGATAGATATCGTTAAGTATTAAATGTAATAACACTGAGTTACTTACGTTGGAAATACGCGATCAATTATCGATTACTGTCGGCAGAAGGAAAGTGCTACATACCACATACAGTCATACTAATGTTTTTTTTATATAGGAATTGTTATTCGTTCAATATGTTTTGAAACTCACTACCTGTCAAACCGATGACAGTTAAATTTGTACAAATACAAACATAACATTTTGATATATGGGCAGATCTTGTGAACCTAATGTCTTTTTAATGTTTCTATATCATAAAAAATGAGTTTATTGTGAAATCGAGTCGAAAGTTACTAGATAAATTTATAGGTTTGCAATATAAAAAGTCAAATAAAATGAAGCAACTCGAAATAAATTGATTATTGACAATTCGACCGTGGTGTAACGCATTTGATCCGATTTTTTTAGTAAATATTTCCATTCGCCGCAAACGTTTTTTTGACGCAAAATCATCGGAATTCTCGCAACAGTCTAAAGTCTAGACGGAACGGTTAAAGAATAATTGGAAAAACAAATAGACCAATAGATTTCTTATCATTTGTTTGGTTACGCTAATATTATATAGAGTTTCATTGAACATTACGTCAAAATTACTTATGCTTTTTTATATTAAATAAGAAAGTGGTAACTAATCTACTGACAGCTTGTTTTCACTTTCTTCATTTACTGTATATATAATTGCGAGTATCGAGCAAAGAATTTGCTCAGCAATCAAATTTAACGCAAGATTCAATTAAAGTACATGGAAAGCAAATCAATCGACCATTACACATCTCTTTCATAGTGTGTAAAGATATATGATTGGATTATGAAATGAATTGTTAGTCATTAGATAATAATTTTCTCTATTGAATTAGATAATCGTTTTCTCTACACCACATTTTTGCAATCAATTAATATTGGTCGGAAAAAAAGAAAGCAACATATATATTTCTATCCTTGGCTACCACTCACTGCAATGCTAAGACAAGAGAGTAACTGTAAGGAAATTTCAAAGACTGCGCGGGTTAATCAAATATTTATTGAGTAGTTGTCTTGGAGTGCGCGGGGGCTTTCAAACTGTTGCACGGCCGCGCAGCTTAGAGGGAAAGTTAGCTACCAGCCTACACATTCATAAAGCCAACGAACATTCGGTGTACGAAAGTGTTCATCAGGATTAGGTGGCTTAATTTTTCCATCGTTCGTCATGTAACTCTACTGTTTTACGAATTTCCAGTTTTTGCTACTCTTCAGGTTCGGTAAAAAGATCAAATAGTTCAGTTAGCTTCAATTGGAAGGTTTGACCATTCACATCTATTATCTATTTAATATAAAATTGAGTTTGATAACATTGTTGTTCCACTGATTGTGACACGTGTTTTTGTCACTTTCAGAAGCATCTTCAGACTGCAAATAATAATATATTGCATGCTATCGCCGAATTCATTGAACATATTTTTTAATCTAATAACAATTGCCAGTGACTTCTGTTTTCAAATTTTTCAGGTACAAGTATCCATTATATATTATGAGAGAGTACACGTCTGTTTCATGTTGAAGATCATGCGGGATGAGAATATACCCATCAAGTGAAGAATGCCGACATTGGTTCGAGGGCGGGCCGCCTACTTGTCAGGGAATAAATCAATACGCCCATAAGAAGCTGATACAAAATATCTTGAGTGAAGTCGACTGCCAAGAATCAAAGGAAATTTTTACTATTGCCACAAAAGATTACATACCTTAAGCAAATACACAAAGCATTTAGAGTGAAAATGCGTTGTAATTTAATTTGAAAAGATTCGGTTTTAAAATTTGGTGCATATAGTTTATTAAATAAAGACATTTTTCTTTTTAGGTGTAAACTGTAATTTTTTTTCCACTAAGGCCTTCTTACCCTTTATGTTCCAGTGCCCAAAATGCGCCGTATAGTATTAATTATCTTTTTGAAACGAATTGAGATTGACTGTTGGTTTAAATAAGTATACAGGTTGATGAAGCTGTTCTAATGGTATTATATCAAAAAAATGACGTCATGCCAGATGTGAGTCTAGGCAATAAAAACGTCACTTGTCCAATACTCGGTGGTATATTTTTTGAATGTCTCAAATATTCACAGAAGTCTAAACGGAGTGTGAAATTTACAATCGACTATCTTAAAAAAACAAAAGAAGACAAATTGAGAGATCGCAGCGTTCAGTTGTGTAAGTTAACGCGGTTGCAGATAAAAATAATTTACGGTGAACTTAATTTATAGTGTGAATTAAACTCTTTCAGACTCCGTAAAGGAATCTTCATAAGTGTTAAAAATAATCATTAATTCCTATAATATAATAACCATATCGAGTACCATTCATTAGATATTATTGTATAAATTTAAAAGATCTTTCTCGAAAATGTAGACTTAGTTTGTGTACAGGACAGGAAAAATAAAAAGATTTAAATTATGTATTCTTATTTAGCCTGTATCGTTATTTATCTTATTTGTTTTTTTTGTATTTCTAATATTTTTTAAGTTCGTTTGTTCTTTATCTGACGATTTCTTAAAATAAGAAGCGATTTCATAACCAAAGATTGAAAAAAAAACGAATAGGGTGCCTAAAATACGCTAGTCAAAATTTAAAACAATTTATTTTTTTAAATATTAAAAATAATGATATTGTGTTAAATGATCGGTTTTAATAAAAAAAAAGCTGCCTAGTATCTAATCAAATAATTTTCGTTTGACATTGCTTGTCCGAAAAGAAAAGCTCCCCTTCGTAGTGTCTACAGTTCGAATACATGTTAAAAAAACAAAATCAAATGAGTTTTCACCGTTGAATACTTCTGTACACTGTATCAATATGAACCTTTAAAAAAGTTCATTTAAAATATCGTTAAAACTTTCGAGTGTATTAAAGCTACTAAATTTAATTCAAAACGACGTGGCGCTTTATAAGTTAAAGGTGAAGGAGACATATAAATAAAGTTGTAAAATATTTCAATCCAATTAGTACATCTTTTACGACTAATAAAAATAAGCTGTTTAAAATTAATGTGTGTTTCAAAGAATATCTGCCACACGATATCAAACGAATAAATATAAATAACTTTACAATTCATACAAATACTTTTACTTTCACCATAAATTAATATTATTATCCTTCTATAGATTCACACGTCATCTCACCGATTGATTTTATGTATATTTAAAAATACACCTGTGTAATTAATAATATACAATAAATACTTAGTGACGATTTTAATGATTTCATTGAATATAAAATAAAACCAAAACGCATTAGTGTAAAAAGTACCAAAACTCGTTCCTTTAATGTTATTCCATTAAGGTACTATTCACAAATAATTTAATCAATAACGCTAGTTGATATGTTATATAAACAATAAAATACTTTTTGTACCAACTGCACATTTTTTAATCAAATAAATTAAAAACGGTTCACTTATTACAAGGTGTATGTAACGTGTAACAAAAAGTACGCAAACTTGATAACATACGACTGTATCTAAATTTTTGCAGTTATGAGATATCACAGTTTTACGAATTTGGTAACTGACAATGATTGTTGAACACAAAGTATTTTTGTTGCATATTTTTACTATATTTTCAACAACCCTTGCCTTCAAAGATGTCCATTTCACAAAAACTGCAATATCTCATAAGTATGAAAATGTAGATAAGCCCGTATGTTATTAGGTATACGAATTGGTAAATGAAATATGTAATAGGAATTTATCAATAATAATACACATCTTGAATGAATGCTGCTAAATTAAAGACAATTAAATCGTTAAAGACATCTTACACATAACAACTACTACTTTGTAATAAAGTATTATGCCAATCAGAATGTAATGTCTTTCCATCAAGAATTGACAGTAAACACCTTAAATGTGGCTAGTTGGTATGTCAACATGCAACGTAATTTGCATTCATATTATTTAAAAAAAAACGTCACGATGAATACAATTGAATTTTTGACAGTATGATTTTTTATTGTGATATAAATGATAATTCGAAAATTTTCAACACATCCTATGAGATAACCCGAAGATTCACAATGAGGCGAATAAATAACATTATTCAGACGGACCCATAGTTATGGATCGGTCAACAATGCCGACGTGGTTGATTTATAGTAATTTTTATTTGCTCGAAGAGCGATTTGATTTCAATTCAAAGTTATCAATTTTAGCGTTAAAGTTTGTCAGAAAAAATGCCGAATTAAAATATATACTAGTTGGCTGTTAATTGTACCACTACAACACGTTATCTGAATGCAGCTGATTTTTCACGGCCGACTTCCAAAGCACAATACCAAATACGAAAAAAAACGTACTCACTCATCATATTCTTTTCCCGATACATAGTAACATGGGACGTATATTTTAAAAATACACTATTGTGCTTAAAAAAATAAGCTGTAGAGTAAAAAAAAGGAAATTTGACTTAATTAATTGTTTGAGTGATATTAAGTATTCTGTGAATCTGAAATATCAAGGAAAAGTGCATTTTCTTACGACATAAAACATAACAAAACCTACGTTTGTCGAATAATTTTTAAAAATTGGTTTTAGACTTATTACAATTTTCAAATGGTTCCTTACTTTTTTACTTTCTCTAGTATGATAATTAATTTAATATAAAAGGCATGCATATTAATTAGATCGTGAAAAATTGGGAACGAATGGTGAAATATCACAAATCTTGTCAGCATTGCCCTCACAAGTGAAAAAGTATTGAGCAATAAAATATAAATTAAATCTTGCTTTTAATCGATTGTTGAACTATGTCAACTTGAAACTTATTATCAATTAATGTTTGTCCACCAATCTCAAAAGAACTGGTATTTATTTGTCCAGAATGCACCGTATAGCGTTTGCTTTATTTTTAATATGAAATGAGAGTAACAGTTTATTTGACATATTGTTTACAGTTATGAAACTTTATTAACATGAAAGTTAATAAAGTCTTCTAAGCGATAAAACACTGGAAAAATGTTATGTAAAATGCGAGGCTTGGAAATAAAAATCTCACAAGTCCAATATTCGGTGGTATATTTTTTTAATCTCTCACGTATTCACAGAAATTTTAACAGAGTGTGAAATTTACAAACGACTATCATAAAAAAGAAAGGAAGACATATGTGATCGCGGTGTCCAGTTTTATATGTAAACACGGTTGCAGATAAAAATAATTTACGATGAATTTTATTTACAGCGGGAATTTAACTCTTTCCGTCACGGTGGAGCAATCCACAGAGGTGTCAAAATATTATTTAATTCTATTATAATATCCCATCAAAAAAAAACATTTAATATTATTCATTCTTTTTCGAAAATTTAGTGTTAGTTTCAGCATAGTACCAAAGAATTTAAGCCATTAAAAATAAAAGGTAGTAGCCTGCATCCAAGATGTTTTCAAGAATGACCACTGTTTGAAAAGGAAAACAAAACTAATAGTGTATTTATACTTACAAAATGCTAGTGTTTTTATTTAAGCTAGGCGTTTCGCTTAGATTCAATTAAACATATTGATATCCTGTTTAACGACTGTTTGTATGAAATCACTAGTAATTAAATAGTTTTTATTACTAGTGATTTACTCTTTCAAAAACAACGTCATCCGAATTTAAAAAGTAATGTAATGTATATAATATGTATCATAATGCACGTGTTGGATTAACACCACACATAAACATTACGTGCTTATAGCACGAAATAAAACTGTTTTGTTACATATTGAATACAGGTATTTGTTACGTAAAAAGGAGTCAAGGAAGGAATAAAACAATTTAGCACGTAAAAAATATTAAATTAAATTGGCTGGAGCTTTACAAGTTAAAGACGAATGTGACGTACACATTTACGATTTCAATCCAATTAACACCTACATCTTTTATTATTAACACAAATAAGCAGTTTAATATGAATGTGTGTGTTCAATAAATACACGCTGCGCAATATTAAATAAATAAATCTAAATACAGGTAACCCTTGTTCATGGCAACCCTAGCAAGTGCGAATTCGTCATTACGTGATCGATTCTTGAGATTTTTTCCCCGTAATTTGCTTGGTCTTGGCTGACACTTCACACGTGTCAAGAAACACCATAATTAATATAAATCAGATTATTTGACGTTTAAAAATTATACATGCAATGCTCTTTTTTTCAATTAAGTTTTGTTAATTTTTTAAATCTCTTGTTAAACGGAAATGGTTGCTTATCGCAACCATATCCAAAACGTACTAATTGCACATCTTACTTCAATATTGTTTACATATCGACTGTGGAGAAGAAAAAGGACGTAACCCACAGTTTTTTCAAAACAGCTTTTTTTCGACAATCACAATGTACACAACTTGATACACGTTCTATCAAAAGGATGTAAGCCGTAATCAAATGCCGAATTAGTATCTATATTTAGTTTTTAAGTTTGAAAATTGAAACCAAGAAAAAGACTGAAAAAAAAGTTTTTTTCTAGAAAATGTCTTAAATTAATATTAGAATATGTCTTTCGATGGCTTCGGCGGTAACTTTGTGGAAGTTCATTTTAATAGAAAATTTTAATTAACTTTGATTATTCCACGTATTGTGTTACTAACTGTGACACGTGTTTCGCCTCTTTCAGAGGCATCTTCAGACTTACTATCGCAAAGTTTGCTTAAGTAATGAAAGTAAGTCTGAAGATGCCTCTGAAAGAGGCGAAACACGTGTCACAGTTAGTAACACAATACGTGGAATAATCAAAGTTAATTTAAATTTTCTTTTATAATATGTCAATTAAACACCAGTTTAGAAGTCTCCGTGCACTTCAAGGTTGTATTTATTTCATAATTTTTATATGGCCAAATATTATCAAAACACTTCTTTTCGAGCTTCCTGTAAAATTAGCTATGTGTGTGTTACGTCTTTTTTCCTTTCCACAGTCGATATACATACACATAATTTTACTTTCATTATAAGTAGTATCATCCTTCAACAGATACAAGCGTCATCAGATTTCTCCTATCGTTTATTTTTTAATGTAGAGATAAATTTATGTAATCAAATAGAATAAATTGCATGTTGCCAAAGAATATTATATAAAAAGGATTAATGTATAAACAACGAAAATTCGTTCTTATAATATTATTCCGTCAAAGAACAATAACAAACTATTCATTTTGCAAATAATGCTAGTTGGTATGCCAATATGCAAAGCAATTTACATAAATTATGAAAAAAGACATCAGACTGAAAACAATTGAATCATGATTTTTTGATTGTGATATAAATGATAATTTAAAAGCTCTCGTCACATCCTATGGGATTTCCCCTAAATTCACAATGAAACGGATGAATAACTTTATTCAGACCGACCCACAGCAGGATCGGTCAACAATACTGACTTGGTTATAATAAGGGAGTTATATTGTTTTATTAACCTTGCGGCATCATATTTGAGCTAACTATATAAGCACAGGCTGTCATTTTTACATTAGGAATCTTTAGTACATATTATGGTAGCCAACGGGTCTCTTTTTAAGAGAACATGTTCTTTTTTTTCACACAATTCTTTGCTCTCTCTCTTTTTTTCTATTATAGCAAGAATGTCCTCTTTTTCAATTTTGACAATAATTTCACACAAAATACAAAACTTTTGCGTCAAATTAGCTCTGTACATAAATATAGTACAGAGAAGATGATATTGATAATGAGAATGAAGATGATTAAACTCAACAATTATTTTTTAAGTGCACTTTTCATGTTCCTAACTATTATTATGTACAGTATGTATTTGCCAGTTATTATGCAAGTGGAATAAATCTATAAAATTTCGTTTGAGATAATTGGACTAAGCATAAATTTGTTTTAAAAAGATTTTGATATTCCATACATATTAATTACATGTATGTAAATTATGATTCCAGAATACAGATATAATCTTTCCTGTACCTTGTAAAATCATGGTTTTTTAGTAACTGCCACTATTATAAAGAAAAAATATAAGAAGTATTTTTTTTTGACACTTGACAACCCAGTAGTACATTTTTTTTTTTTTTTTACCATGTCCGCTCCCAATATGGAGCATATGGACTCCTAATGGAGTTTATCTCAACAGAAGTGTTTCTACGAGAACTGCTTGTTACTCAGTTGCTCAACCTCTCTTTTTCCAAAGAGAGTAGGAATAGAAGGATAAGGCTAGACAGGACTAGTGGTTAGCTAATTGCTCTCTATACGCCTCGTTCATGGGGCAGGATGGGTGGGAGGGGAATTCAAGACATCACATACATCCATGTCTTTGAAAAGAAATTCATAAATCGATTGAAAAATCAATTTATAAAACTGCCCGTACTGGGATTCGAACCCGTGCCCTCTGTAGCGGTAGCCAACGATGTTGACCACTCGACCACACAGGCGGCAACATACCAACTACGAATTGATAAAACTGTTCACGAGAGACTTTTGGCATTCATTTAAAAGTACCGAATTCTGATTTATTTTGGAAAACTCCCAATGTAAATTTACAGCGAATCTAAGTAGTGTTAATGTTGATCGTTCAGTTCATTAGTCGGACAGCTTCAAATAAATTGTTTTGAGAAATTGAAAAAAAACAATATTTAAATAGTCAAGTATTATTTATATGTGTCAAAGATTTAAAAAATTAATCAACGGTGTATAAAAATTATGTACTTAACTCGGGTTCAGTAGTGAGACATTAAAAAATATTCTTGCAAATGACCCATAAAATACACTCATTAGATTTCAATATTTTTAAGGCTTAGCACTTTTTTGTTGTCATTTTTAACTGTCCTATTATTGAACCTGATAGATTGCCATATTTTATATATACTATTATGTAACGGCGATTTTGATTTTTCGGAGTACATAGTCAGACTAATGAACTAGACCGATATTGATAATGTAAAAATTATGGAAATCAATGAAAGTTCGAAAAAAAATATGCCATTTTACCAATTGTCAACCAATAAATGAATATAAAATTATGTCAAATTTGAATCGTTCAAACTATGTACATTCTCACAGATTTTGTTACCAACGACCCGGGTTTCGCCTTTCGGCATCTTCAGGCGTTAAAGTGCACGGATGAACTTCAACTGACGGATGAACTTGAAACCCGGGTCGTTGGTGACAAAATCTGTGAGAATGTACATAGTTTGAACGATTCAAATTTAATATTGAAAATCCACCAAGCACCTTCGGTCGAAATCTTAAATTAAATTATGTCAAATTGATATAATGCGTGACGTTTAGAATCTGAATCTATCTGACAGGCAAGATAAGTTTTATTGCTAAGCTGAAGGCAGTAGAGACTGGCAGTAAGAAAGTGCTTTCGTTGGATATTATTTTCAAGTGTAAGTTTTATCAATGAAAAACGATATAACAAATACACACACGTGGGGTCGCTACGAAGAATTTCGGTGTACATTTCAAAGTTTATGTATTAAATGTCATAAACCTTTAGGGTGAGAAACCTTAGACATTTTTCTTTGTATCAAGACGATAACCTATATTTATGAAATTCAGTGACTCTCAAACTCTCGCCCTTATTGTTAACAAATTACTTGAGGTATTGTTTAAATTTTTACACTAGACATTAATTTTATTTTTTACTCATTGAACATACGGGCGCCACCGGCTGCTAGATTCGACTACTCGTTACAAAAGCTCATTTGATTTATTGCAAGTAAAAATACCCGACGATAGATATTTTATAAGGGTGGTGTGTATAGTAGTATTGTTATTTTTATTTAAGAGGTTTTTATAGTAAATATTAATAAAACAATTCATATCAATCAAAAATCACTTTTAGGGCGTTCACTGTCAATATTTGGTGGTGTCAATAATTTTAGCAATTGCATTTTAGAGGTGTAATTTAGAGTGACTTATTCATAATTTTTACTGTAATTTATAAATTATTTTCAATATTAATTGTTAAAAACATCTTTTTATTTGATTTTGTTTTGTATAAATAGCATTGATAAATTATATTTATCAGTTGGTAATGCTCGGCATGATTGAAACCAGTCCTGATCGTGATAAATAAAAGTAGAAATAAGTACAAAAAAATATTATGTTTTTTTTAATCAATTAAAAATGTTTTATTGAAGTATATCAATAAAATAGTCTGTATGCTCCTAAAAAAACTTGTTATGGTTATTACTGGTTTACAACTTAATTTCAATTCAATGCATATTTATTTTACATAAAACTTTAAGTCAACAAATATAATGCGACAATGTAATACAAGGTAATGTTTTTATTTTTATCAAATAGCGAATATAAACGGTTCAGAAAGAAAAATATCTGATGGATAAATAAAACAATCTTTGGGAATAAATATCGTTTTATGAGATCCAACCCTCAGTACAAAACTTGTATACATATGATATCTAGTTTCAAATCTCGTTCATTCATAGATACTTATGGCCTTACAAAACAAATTTATGGTTTATGATCGTATTTGGGGTATTAAATTAGGGTAAAATGTAAGAAAAAACTTTATCACCGCTCAATATAGAATCAAATCACAATCAGATGTTTTGTAAATGAAACCGGAAATGAACCATCCCCATAACGAGCTAGTATTAGGTTACTCAATTATTGGGGCACTGTTGAATTAAATGCATTTCCTGAAATAAATTAAGTGAAGGATCATTCATTAAATCAAAAATATTATGCATTCAAATCGTAAGGAGTATTTCGTGCTATATATGAATGTAATGTCACGATTTTTTTTTTGTTTTATCTGTGAGGTTTTGGTTTCTTAAGTTTTTTTTTAAAATTAAACGATGCGTAATTTTTCGTTCTTTCTTTTGAGTTAAAGAACATATAATTTAATGAATACGTGACAGAATTTACGATTTTATTTTAAAATGTTCTAAATCGTGACTACATTAAATATATCATTTTCAATAACTTTACACACATACGACTACAGGTAATATAATAAAAACAATATGATTGGCGTGTTTTAACTTATATGAATCTCTTTCTTGACACTGATCTTCAGTACATTTTTACGATTAATAGTTTTCAGTTTGATTGTGATTAGCACAAAAATATAAGTAAACATTCGAGGTGATATCGCGTTATTGCAGTATCGGGTAGCAACAGTTGAATAATTAATCCGATAATATACGTTTCCCTAAAGTATATAAAAATATATTATTGATAAAAAAGTCGAAAAGGCATCATTAGTAATATTCTCACTAGTGAATTATGATAATAAAAAACGATTAATAGCAATTGATTTGCCGTCCTTCAAATTTATCAAACGGTCGCTCGTGTTATCTGAAAATGTACTTACTACTTTGTAATCAATTTTAAAAAAGTGAATCAATAAAAATACTCGGAAACGTAATGAAGATATCTAATTTTAAACATAGAATTAAATATTTTATTGGTCTTTATATAAGAGGAAATTTCATTTCATGTTGTGGTATAATTTTATTGAAATTAATTTCTGTTGTAATTTATTATGTATTAATGATTCGTTTGACATATCCAATACTTAAAAAACTATTTTATAGATGCACGAAACAATATCACTTGAAGGTTTCATTGAAAACCCTTTGAAGACGTGAAATGTTTTAATTAATTTACGAGGAATTTAACTTTTTTATTATTAACTAAAATGAATGAAGAAAGAAATTTTGACACATTTTACTATAGCTCATGTTATTACATTTTTAGTATCGAGCAACTTCAAAGATTTTTTAGTAATGGTATGCATAGTTATTATTTTGATTTTGGGTGAAATATGGATACTAAATATTATATTACAAAATAAGACTATAGCTGTCTGAGAAAAGAATTAACATTAATTATCTAGGTCAAATAACAAAAATAAAACACCTTATCTAGCATCAAATTGAAATATCACTTAAATATTAATTACAAATTGAATTCCCTTTATTATGGTTCATTTGCATTTGGTATGCGTTCATTAAAATCAATTATAGGGAGAAAAAACACTCTCAATAATAAAACTGTTGTATGTTATCTAATACAAATAAATGATATTATTTTATATATTTGATTTATGGCTTTGATTTCAATGCCACCCATAGTTTCGCCGGGAGGTCGTCCCAGGCTGACTGAATTATTCCAGAGGGTTCTTACTGTTCACTCTCGTAGAAGATATAGAGCGCGTTGATAAGCCGAAACTACATTTTTCAATCAGCATTTTATGTGTTGTGTATACTTGATACATGTTATTATTGAGTCCGTATAAAGTAGACATATTATTGTCGTTTGCGGTCCACTGACGACTGAATCTTGATGCATTATTTTATTATTCTCATCTAGATTACATATCATATATGAATTGGGCGTTATACAAAGTATGGTTGGGTTGTTCACATGTTTAATGACAATGATGATTTGGTTTTTATGATAAAACGGAAACACATCAAAATATATTTTGTAGACATAATTGTCTACTGGCCACTGGGTATCATGTTGTACTTTTCAATACGAACAGAGGTTTTTTTATTGAAAATTATACTAAAATATGTGTCTCTTAATAGTGTATACTGAAATAAAATTATGTTATGTTGAAAAAGTGAATTGATGGTTGTGATGTTCTTTCTGTGACTTTAGCTAATATAATTCGAAATAGAACGATAAGTAAACGTCTAGTTTTATTTGCCCAATAATTATAATATTACTTTTTTGAAATATAAATATCATAACAAAACACAGTTCTAGATTATAGCTCATATTGGGACACACTATTTTGAGATCATATTTTAATCTAGCATAAACGGATTGATTTATTTTTGTAAGGCAATGTAAACAAAACTATAAAAAATATAACGTGTATGGTTTCCAATAATAAAAATCTCAATTAATATTTTCGTCTGAAACACACTGAACATTAAATTAGAATCATTCAAGTTTTGTACATTTGTATGCTTTTCAAAACATAAAGATTTAAAAAGGCAAACACTGGGTTGTTAGTGATAAAAAAGATAGAAATGTACCTTCAGTGGATACATCAAACTATATTGAATATCGTATAAGATTAAAAGGGATTGATATTATCGTATGAATAATATTTTTGTTTTAAAGAAGAAGAATAGGATACTCTGTAAATGTTTAAGAAAGCAAGTTTTCATTGAGCAGTAGTAAAACATAAAATACCCACATTTGCTTCAAAGATAGCCCGCGTGTATAAATAGTATTCTTATAATAAAGATCTTGCATGACATGCCATTCCCAAATTACTTAGAAAACGAAAGATGCCCTATATAAAGCTTTATTTATGGCCAAAGCATCAGTAGAGTGTAGGCCATGTTAATTGTACTCGGTGTTCAAGAAAAAAAAAACACTTCTATTTAATATGTGTGAAAATGTGTTTCTATAAAAAATAAATACAAGAATGTATGTGCAAAGATTTTTTTGAGAAAAGAGTTAAATTTCGACGGCATATACAAATTACAATTAATATTATCTAATGAATAGTAAGTATTTTTAAATGTCAACTATTACAATACAACATTATTATGTGTTTGTGATGTCTGAAAATTCCCTCCCATCCTTTCGACAATTTAATAACTGGGCGTAGCGAGATGCGTAGTGCGACTAATCAACAAACAGTTTTCGTAGAAAAGTTTCCGTTTCTCCATTATGAGGCAATATGCTCTACATCGGAGGAGGACATGGATATAAAAATATAGAATCTCAGTTGTCATTTTTATTACGAACAGTAGAGTATTTTATTCATTTTGTAGAATTGTTTGAATTAAAAGAAATGGTACACATTATAGTTCACGTTTATTGTTGACAAAATATATACAGATTGAATTTATTGTTACGTGTGGGTTGTCTGATACAAAAACATGGATTTCTATTCAACCTAATGTCAATGGTTTGAAATTTAGCATGATATATCAATATCGACTGTGGAAAGGAAAAAGGACGTAACCCACACATGTCAAATTTTACAGGAGGCGCTAAAACGTGTTTTGATGATTTTGTGACATATGCAAATTATGTATTATACACAACCTTGAAGTGCACGGAGACTTCTAAAGTGGTGTTTAATTGACATAATCTAATATTCATTAAAGAAATTGTGTAGGAAAAACCTTTGTTTCAGTCTTTTTTCTTGGTTTTAACTTTTTACAAGGTCAACTTTTTCAAACTTAAAAGCTAAATTTAGATACTAATTCGGCATTTGCAGCTTGCATCCTTTTGATAGAACGTGAATCAAGTGTGATACATTGTGATAATCGAAAAAAACCTGTTTTGGAAAAACTGTGGGTTACGTCCTTTTGCCTTTCCACAGCCATAATATTATCAATAATAAGTTTACTTATTTTATAGTTTTTTTCCTTATATATCGACGTTATCTAGTTAGTGACATTAAAATAAAGCTAATGTGACATTTTCTATTAATCCTGTAGCTGTAGTGTATTTCATCTTTCTGGGGTAGGCATACATAATACAATATATACAAGAGTTTCCGCCGAATTGCATTTTATTTGTAGTCACATTTAGTCGCGTAAGTCATTGCCTACTATAAAAATAAATAAATCTCTGGTTAGTTATCCGAATAAAATAGGGACTTCCTATTAAGATAAGGAACATGTCTGCGACACAAAAGAATGAAAAAAATGTGAATGCTTCCCCGAAAACTTATCGAGAAATCTGTATAGTGTAGAGATTAAAGGGTTGAAAAGAATATTTACCGAACATTTTTTTACTATCATATAAACCCATTGTTCGTTAATTTGAAGCTATTTTTAATTTAACCGTAAAAAGACCAAAGATTTTTTCAATCTATATTATAATAAAAAAATATTATAATTAGTTAATTTTAAACGACAATTGGTAAGTCTTTAGTTTCAGTAATATTATATTTACTGATTTAGACGAGAACATGTTCAAGAATTCGTCACCCAAATGAAGGTTATTATAAAACCATACCATAGTGTCACATGGGTTTTCTTAAGAGAAATTTTAAAACTACTATAAATTAAATGACAGACACGGCAGTTACTTAGTAGAACTCTGTTATTAGTTTGTAAAAAATAAGTATAAAATCTTAAATAAATAAACAAGTGAATAAATGATGCATTTCTTCTTCTGTCGTGCAAATATTTCTTCATTTCTATGTTTATAATTACTAATTATATTGTGAATGGCGATGGAGTATTTTGTGCATACATAATTGAGTAATAATTGTTGTGCAAGAATAATTTTGACAAACTACAGAAACGTGACTTGTTTCACGTGTGCAACTAAAACTTAAAAACCTATTTTATATTGTAAACGGCATGCAAGAGTAACTTTATTACGATTTCATTTACTATTATTTTATTATCGTTTGATGTGGTATCCATATTTGTTGCGAAGATTAAATAAGTCCCTACAAATACGATCAATTGCACAATCTGCTGTTTGAGCGAATACTTTCGTTTCTTTTATGTCCACTCCCAGGGTAGCGCATATTGCCTCATAATATAAGTAATTCAATATGAGTTCTTATACGATAACAAATTGTTCCTCAGATGTTCATATTTTTTTTTCGAAGAGAGTTTTGGTAGAAGGGTCGGGTTAGGAGTTTGGACAGGACAGGACTTTTAATTAGCTGATTGCTCTCGCTACGCCGTTAATTTAGGACTGGAATGGTGGTTGGGAATTTTCATACATCAAAAACACTTTTCACTTTGAATAAAAATCGAGAAATTAGTTGATAAAAAATCTTTTCGTACTGGGACTTGAATTCGTGAGTGAGACGTTGACCACTGCAACACGGACCAAACATTGTTCAATGAAAATAAATACTTGGTTTTTGATTAACGAGAAAAGCGTTTAAGTAAAGTTAACACGTCATATGTTATGTATATCCGAAAAAGTAAAGCTATAGTTAAAAGTCTAAATATTTGTTCGGTAAATCAGAAAGGAATAAATTATGGCCAACGAAGATAGTCATAAAAATATATTTATTTCAATAACAAGATCGTTAATACACGCTTCAAACGTTTGAATGCACATTCATAAATAATCTCTACTCAGAAATTTATAAGAAGTCCCAGTATAGTTTAAAAAAAAGATATTCCTCATGAGGCAACTACACAATTTTATGTCTTTATTTTCTTTTCGATGCTGATTCCACACTATTATTGTGGGTATGGGTTTTTTTGTTATTTGTTTCACAGACAAATTATACCCCTAATAAATAAAGTAATATGTTGATAGATAAGAAACGAATGCCCATTATTGAGAAGGGATGCATCTCAACCAGGTAGGGAAGCCGCGGGGACAACCCTTAAAGACAAATAGCTTGCATATAAAACGTAGGGGCGTATGATATTTATTTTTGATTTAGTTTATTGTTTTTGATATTTATTTGAAAGCAACGGTGATATGGAAGTAATTTAGAAGTGCTTCTGAATTTAAGATTATTATATGTATATATTTTTCGTTCGATGTTGTGGTAACGCTCCAGGGATTCCGTCTTGTAAGGGGGTACAGTTATGGACTTGAGTCCCCAATTGCAGCTTAGGTAAATTTATTTATGGTTAATCATATGGATGTTTGTGACATTGCTATCTCTCTCCAATCACCCTGATTATCAAAGTTGGATTAATTAGCAAGAGTGTAATTACACTCTTGCTAATTAGCAAACTGTTAATCTACCCCAGCCCCATCCATAATTAACTTGAAAAGAGACAGTTTTATGAAAATATATTATATCAAATGGGTTCATTAAAAATTCAGTAAGTTCCTCATTGGAAGCGAAGATATGTAAAAAAATACTATTGCTTTCATAAGAAATTGTATTATATCATAAGTATTAGATGAATATGTACTTTTACAATAATACTACATTTTAAAAATATTGTGACTACCTTAAAAGTTATAACCATACCGTTGATTAATTGTAAGCTCTCTGAAAGGTGGGATGTATCATTTAGGAACATCTACTAAATATCTTTCACGCCTACAAAGAGAACTGAAAAATTGATGACAGACGTGTCACATATTTTTCAAGGGTCCTCCTAACCCAATTAGTATTTAACACTTCCCTTCATTAGGTCACATGCCACGTATAGCGAAGCGATGCTTTCACAAAATGTGGATCGTAATATCTTGTATCGCTTTATTGAACAACGTTAAAGTTTTAGATTTATTCCGTGTGCGGTGTGAATATATTGATAAATTGACATATTAATACATATTGGTAAATAGCCTTATAAATATATCAAAACATTGAACACTTTTTCAGCATTTCCTACGTGAATATTTGAACAGATTAAGATTTAATTTAGAATTTAAACAAGGTGCTTGAGTGAATGTCTGTATAAAATTTTAATCATTTAAATTGTCTCCAATTCCGTACACTTTATAACATTATAACTAACGACCAGGATTTCGCCTTTCGATACGACGGATAACTAACAGTTTTATAATGCTTAAAAGTTACTAATTTCGATCCGAATCAATTTATCTATTGATTTGATAGAAAAAATTTCAATATAACTTGAAAATGTAATAACGTAAACAATTGCAATCTTCAAAAATATATATGAACATTTGAATCAATCAATTCATAATATACGTTAACAGGGAAATATTTGTTAATAAACTGTTACAGATATTGTATAAAAGAGTTCCGTTTGATTCATATGCAATTTATGTGATTTTTATGTATACGTATACATTTGAGTGTTGAAATAATGTTTGTCTTATACAGGGGTTTACAAAACGTGTCCCGCGTGACTTTGTATGTGCCCCGCGAGATTTGTGCTATATCTGTATATTATTTCTATGTAACCCTGACGCTGTTTTCGTAAATATGCAGATTGAATTCATTGAGAAAAGCATCTTATCGTGATAAGAATTTAACTGAATTCTTTAAAAAAAAAATACTTAAGTTATATCAAAATATAGCTAAATTTTCATGACTGACTTGTGAAAACATATTTTCTACAGTGGGCATTGATAATTCAAGTCGCCCGCTGTGGTCTAGTTGGTTAGAGCTTGCTTTACCGACCAGGTGGGTCTAGGTTCGAATACCGGTAAGGTCAATGTCAAAATTGGATTTTTTTCAATTTTAATTTGAGATCTAAGACATGGGTGTTTGTGAAGTCAATTCTCCTTGAGTTTATCTCATGTGACTTTTAAAAATTCTCATCGAGTATATCTCGTATGATCTTTCAACTTAAAAGTATTTGACGCATTGGCGTAAGCTGTAATGTCAAATATTTTTTTTTACTTAAAATTTTAATATTATATTATTATAAACCTAATTTTTAATTACAAATAAACTGGCAACTATATTGCATCTGTTTTGCGTATTCATATCATAACATTTGAGCTAAGAATAGCAAGAATTTGATTTCAATTAAAAAAAACTTAAATCAGTTAGTGAAATTTTTAGAATATTTTTTTATTAAATTATTAAGAGAAATAATAATGCATATTTGGTTAAAATGATTGACAAATGATAAGTAGAAAATATTTATTTATGGCCCGCCAAATAGTTTTGAAATTAAAATTGTCTCTTTGACGGAAAACTTTGTAAGCATCTGTTCTTATACATAATAATTGCATCGACTGCGAAATTTTATGTTACTATGAATAATTGATTTAATTACTATTTTATGATTTAAAAATCCATTCCGTTTGTAATATACAAGTATTAAAGTGATATATATTTTGAATAGCCTATTCTCTTATAATGATTGCAAACGGGCCAAAATGCAACTTATTTAAATCAGTCACAGTCAAATGTAAAGTAAAATTGTTTATTGCCAGTTTTAATTTAATAGTAAATGAAAGGAAACATAAAAACAACTACGTTAAAACATAGCTTGAACATGAGAATGATACTATTCTAAATCTAAGTAAGTAATAAGCATTATGTACACAGATAGTTGAATCGTAGTATGTCATAAAAATGATTTCCAAAGAGAACCTGCAGAAATTTATGGACGAGTTTATTTCGTCTTGTAAAAATATTATTTGAATATTGTGAAATTTAAGCTACGATTTATTGAATAATGAGCAGTAACGTTGATTAAAATTCCTTGAATAAAACAGTTAAACAACATTATCTCTACATAAATCACAAAACTAAGAGTGTTTACACATATCATGTAATATGTTGGATATACGAGACTATTAACACTTGAAGTTATTGGTTATTAATCAAAATTCATCAATTGAGCATTGAAGAAGAGTTCACAAAGCCACATGTTAATTTTAAAATATGTAGCCAGGTGTGTTGTTCATTCAAAACTATTAGATGTATTTTGACTACCTCAACATAGTGTGTATAATACTTTTGGAGCCATCGATTCAAGTAAAATCACTCTGAAATAATAGTTAAGTTGCCAAATATGAAGTGAATAACACATTTCGATGTTTGTTTAAAACATATTATATTCCACAAAAATGTTCTGAAAATGCGACACAATATATGGATCTTAATTGTAATTTAAATACTATTTGATGAGAATTTGAATTGTTTGAATTTGTACTTTTCCATGAGTTTTGTCGCTAACGACCCGGGTTTCGCCTTTCGGCATCTTCAGGCATTCCAAGTGCACGCATGTACTTGAACTGACAAGTTCTGACAAGTTGAACTGTCAGTTCAAGTACATCCGTGCACTTGGAATGCCTGAAGATGCCGAAAGGCGAAACCCGGGTCGTTAGCGACAAAACTCATGGAAAAGTACAAAATTCAAACAATTCAAATTTGATATTGAAATTCCATCAAGCACCCTCAGTCGAAATACTTAACTATTTGATGCGGTTGATATTTCTTTTTCTTTTTATTTTGATAACTATTGTATATATTTTTTCTATTCTAATAAAATATTTTTTATAATAAGATATAACAATAAAGTATTTACAGTTATTTTTTTACGAAAAGCGAGTTGTTTCAACTAATGTTTCAAAATTAAATTTGAATCGTTCAAACTATGTACATTCTCACAGATTTTGTCACTAACGACCCGGGTTTCGCCTTTCGGCATCTTCAGGCATTCAAGTGCACGGATGAACTTGAACTGACGCTTAGTAAATGAAAGTTTCGTGTTTATATAAGATATAAATGTATCACTGAGTCCAAAGCCACTGCTGGCAAAAAGGATAAGCCCATGGGAATACCAACAGATTTGACTAGTGAGCAGTTTCAAGAATTATATAATTTGTTTGTCGGCAAAGGTTTTATGATTATATGATTTTATGGTTATATAGGGTATAGAAGCGGAGATGTGGGGAAATTTGATATTTCGTTTAAAATCGGAAGATTTTGCAACTGTGCTTTGTTGATTTCTAAAATTTCTTGGAAAAAGAGCTTATGACTGTCCGTATTTGGGTGTAACATTTTTATCCCTTGTTCCTGATTGAACACGTGTCCTTCCGATATTAAGTGATTAGCAAAAGTAGACGTGTCTTTTTTCAATCTAAAGGCTGCCATATGTTCTAAAACCCGGATGTTCAGTGTTCTTTCTGTTTTGCCGATATAAAACTTTGTACAACAAGAGCATTGCAATCTATAAATCCCGGATTTATTTAAGTAATGTATTTTATCTTTATTATTAACTAATAATTTGCCTAAAGAGTTTTTACAGTAAAAAGCAGGTCTTACACTATCAGCTAGCTGTTTTTTAATTTTAAGACTTGTATTTCCTAAAAAAATGATTCTACGCCAATACCTAGTATGATCTATGTCCTTTGACACTATACCTTTAAATAACATTTTTTCTGCAAGTTTAGTTTGTTTTTTTGATAAAAGATTGTCTATAAGAGACATATCGTATCCATTCCATCCACAGCAGATAAAGGAAGTACCACAGTTCTGCTAACGAGTAATGATTACGTTGATAAAATTAATAACTTTCTCGAAAGTAACAATATAGTCCAACTAAAAAAAGACCCTACAGTAAAATTTAACAAAGATGTCAAAGATGTCATTAACAGTTGTAATATTACGATCAACCCTAAAGATATATATTTTTTGTCTACACGGAATCCGTTAGCTCCCAAATTTTACGGATTACCGAAACTTCATAAACCTTCAATCCCAATTCGCCCTGTAGTGTCATATATTAATGCCCCAGCCTATAAATTATCGAAAAAAGCTAACTCCCTCATTCGTAACCACAGTGGATTCAACCCGACATATAGCGTAAAAAATTCATTAGAATTAGTTGAAAAACTTAAAAATAAAATCATTCCTTGCAATTCAAAATTAATTTCATTTGACGTGGTCAGTTTATTTACGAATGTACCAGTCAACAAATGCAAAAGGATTATCGAAGATACCTTAAATGCACGTAGAGTAAACCCAATAGTAACAAAAGAGTTATTAAATATATTAGACGTTTGCGTTGACCAGAACTATTTCCAATTTAACAATACAATTTATAAACAAACAGAAGGCCTTGCAATGGGAAACTGCCTATCACCGTTGTTAGCTGAGTTTTATATGAACTATTTAGAAGATACAATTTTTAGAAACAAAACAGAAGCCAAACCTATAGTCTATTGGTTCCGATATGTAGACGATATTCTTTGCCTGTTTAATGGAACAGATAGACAAATAACTAACTTTCATAACTTTATAAATTCATTAGATAAAAATATTAAATTTACTCTAGAATTCGGAGGCAAAAATATTAACTTTCTTGACTTAAATATTAACATTGAAAATCATTCTCACGAGTTTAAAATATTTCGGAAGCCAACCTTCTCTGACACTGTAATCCATAAAAATTCAATGCACCCATTTTCTTATAAACTAGCCGCTTTTCATTCAGAAATACATAGACTTGTGAGTGTTCCTTTAAACGAAATAAACTTTAATATCGAATTGAAAATCATCAAACAAATCGCCATAAACAATGGATACGATATGTCTCTTATAGACAATCTTTTATCAAAAAAACAAACTAAACTTGCAGAAAAAATGTTATTTAAAGGTATAGTGTCAAAGGACATAGATCATACTAGGTATTGGCGTAGAATCATTTTTTTAGGAAATACAAGTCTTAAAATTAAAAAACAGCTAGCTGATAGTGTAAGACCTGCTTTTTACTGTAAAAACTCTTTAGGCAAATTATTAGTTAATAATAAAGATAAAATACATTACTTAAATAAATCCGGGATTTATAGATTGCAATGCTCTTGTTGTACAAAGTTTTATATCGGCAAAACAGAAAGAACACTGAACATCCGGGTTTTAGAACATATGGCAGCCTTTAGATTGAAAAAAGACACGTCTACTTTTGCTAATCACTTAATATCGGAAGGACACGTGTTCAATCAGGAACAAGGGATAAAAATGTTACACCCAAATACGGACAGTCATAAGCTCTTTTTCCAAGAAATTTTAGAAATCAACAAAGCACAGTTGCAAAATCTTCCGATTTTAAACGAAATATCAAATTTCCCCACATCTCCGCTTCTATACCCTATATAACCATAAAATCATATAATCATAAAACCTTTGCCGACAAACAAATTATATAATTCTTGAAACTGCTCACTAGTCAAATCTGTTGGTATTCCCATGGGCTTATCCTTTTTGCCAGCAGTGGCTTTGGACTCAGTGATACATTTATATCTTATATAAACACGAAACTTTCATTTACTAAGCGTCAGTTCAAGTTCATCCGTGCACTTGAATGCCTGAAGATGCCGAAAGGCGAAACCCGGGTCGTTAGTGACAAAATCTGTGAGAATGTACATAGTTTGAACGATTCAAATTTAATATTGAAATTCCACCAAGCACCTTCAGTCGAAATCTTAAATTATAAATAATGTTTCAAATATTATGCGTTTAAGAATTTTTATTGTAAAAAGGCAGCACTGACGCTAACTATGGATTACAATAATTGTTTCTGTTTTAAGTATATTTTATCGATTTAGCGAGATTGACTGGCTTTAAATATATCAATTAATATTATCTTATCAGTGTTTTATATTGAAATTAAATACTCAGGTTTAAAAATGCTCATCAGCTGTACAAAACCGGTCCTTTGTTGAAAAGTAAAATTGAGGAGTATGTACGATACAGTGATATTTATTTATATTTTAACATGTAAATTATTGATGTTTTACTAAAAATTGTTTTCAAAAAAACAATACTAAAATCGTTATGATTGATAACCACTGTCGGGCGGGGTGTTATCGCTTATTTAAAATTTTACGATCGATGAAATAAAGTTAGTTTATCGAAGCTGTCTATGTAATACCATTAAGGTTTAAATGCTATATAAAATTATTCAATTGATGATTTTACCTAGAGATTTGTAAAAAAGAGAAATCTCATAAATATTTCCACGTGAAAAGCTCTCTTGTGCTTATGTTAATAAATAGAATAAGAAGCTTAATTCTTAATAAACATTATAAAAAAATATTTTGAAATTAATAATATAGCTACCGTTAATTGAAATAACTTAATAACATATTTTACTATATAGTTGCACTATTTATGTGTTTAGTAAAATCAAGTATTTTCCAGTAAGCTATTGTATAAATATCACAGATGTCATTAATACTATGTAATAAATTAATTAATAGCATGGAAAATGTTGAATTTTAGTACAAGAATAACATTTGTTGTATAAATAATTTAGATGTTAAAGGTAACATTTTAAACGTTTTTTATTGTTTATTGTGTGTTTGATTTCTTTTTAAAATATTTCATTGAGTAGCCTACAAACATAGTGCTCGTATTATTGTCTAAAATAATAATTATATATTATTACAAAACAAGAAACAAATATTTGAGCGATATGACAATGAACCAAGTTCGTCACTGAACTTTTTATACTTATAAACAATGATTTTTTCTCTGTACGGCCCTTGCAACAGGCGACTCTAATAAAAACAATTAAAGCATTTATTTCGCAAATATAAATTGGAAGTATGTATGTTTTTATCCATTAAAACTCAAGATTGTAATTTGAGTGGAGAAAAATGATAAAAAATAACGAGCCGAAAAATCAATGCAAAGTATTGATGTAATATTAACTTAAAGCTTTCCATGTAATATTGAGTAAATAAATGCCACTTGATATAAAGTATAGAATTTTATTTTCGTAAATGTTTAGTGTAAAATTTTGATATATGAACTTGACTGTAGATATATACGATTTATTTACGTCGATTCGTTTATTGTACTGTATCATTTCACCAAGAGTGCTGCAAAACATATTAAATTAATATTCCCATCATACAATAAACACTTCACGCCACACATGTTCGAATTCTGTGGTGATTGTTTTACGGTAATTATTCATTTAAGATTTATTTTCCGATCACGATTTATGGGATTTTGAGTTTATTGTCAGTCGACATCGAGGCAGTAAGTATACTGAGTGAAATAAACTTATTCTACTGACCCACAAATAATAATGCGAGTGAATTAGTCAGTACAAGTACTTATATATTTTTATCAATTTTTGATCAAATACTGTGTTGACAGAATTTACATAAGATCATATTTTAATGAATGTTTTAATATAATAAACAATCAGAAAAATAAATATTGTAGTCAACGATTGTATGTTTTTTTAACCAATAATATCATCTTTTAAATAAATTTTTAATTGGCGCTGTGTGCTGGTTGATAATTTTGATAAAAGACGGTAATCTCCGACCACAAAAAATATCGTCTATTTTATTTTATTTGCCCATTGACTATTTTAAATTTTGACAACTTTGAAAGGCTGTAGTCAAAGTTGGATTCGTAAATAAACGGACGGCTACGACTCTTTTTTAAAATAAAAAAATTTGAATTAAAAATATTTTCCACAACTTTATGATGAGAAAAAAAATATAATTAATCATTTGAAAAAAAAACCAATGTCAAGGAGATGCACTTTTTAAAATAAATGAAAATATTTTCAAGTGACAGTGTAACCTGTAATCGTTCTTCCAATACATGCTTGGTACAAATTGTAAACGATAAACACAGAGAAAGAGAGTGCGTGTCTGTTAGAGGTCTGCACGGGCCCCTACCCGGGTTCGGACGGGTAAGTGCAATTGAGATTCGGGCTCATATATAATATTTAAGACTGTTCGTGTCATAAGTCAGCCACGATGATTTTGATTATAACCAGTTCTATAGAGAATCGTAAATTGTTGTAAGCTTGTAAAAAAAACGGGGTTTTTTCGGGCTGAGAAGTATGAATCTGGGCTTAGGGTCGGGTTCGGGTAACAAGTGCGGTATTAGACTCGGGCCCGGGCCGGGTAATTTTTTAAAACTTCGGCTCGTGCAGACCTCTAGTGTCTGTATATGTAATGTGCGTTGAAAACTAACTTATCTGTATATATATACATATAACCTTAGATGAAAGGGAGATTGGAGCTCGGCTCCACAGTTCTCCGTATAAAGATGCAAAGACACTGATGATAAAATTAATTCTGCAATCAATTTCTCACACACAAATTCTCTCTGCGCATTCACTGACAGTGCGCGCGTGCAGTGTTTCGAGCTGGGTATATATATTTTTTACTAATTTAATTTTTGTTATCTGACTTAATATAAAGCATAATTCTCTTTACAAGCTTGTTTTGTGTAAACAAATCGATTCGATTTAAAGTTATAATTTGTAGCACTGTAATCCGGTGACGATATCACGATAGGAATTTATTCCTTCTATACTTATTCATATAAATATTATAAAAATGGTATATGTGCTTTCATTTTTTAACAACAAAATCAAAATGCTTTCTGCTCCACTATCCGCTCGAAAATATTATGTATTTTTTTTATATTCAAATTATTAAATAAAGCTAGAGTAAGGATAATTAAGAATAAAAGGTAGAGTGATCGTACATACAGAGCTGTAAGGAAGTCCACACGCATCCATGCAGAGGAATAGGCAGGTGGCTACGCCCTGGATCTTGATCTGCCCCAAGTTTACTGTACTCCGTTGGAGAATAGCTGAAACAACGAAATTAACTTATTTATATACAGATTTAGAAATATTCAATTAGATTAGTCTGATGGTTAGAGAAACACACGCGCTAAAAGATACATAATAAAAATAATCCATTCATTATATTTTTTTTTATATCATACGTATATTACAATAACGCGACAAGTAATGAAAATTCATTTTTTTTTTTAAATATTTATATCGAAAATTGTTCATCGTTAAATTAAACTAATTTTCAGCTCGTTTATTGAGTGATTATTATGGTTTTTTAATGTATAAAATAGATTAAATCAATATATAATTCGTCACTGAATGAGATATTTTGTAGCTCCAATAGAATAACGTACATTTATACTGTGAACGAAGAACTTATTTAATATAATAAGAATGTCCAAATATTAAAAAAAACGAATATATTCGAATATTAAATTAGAAGCAATAGTCATAACCAACAATAGAAACTCGCTTTTTTTGTCGATAAAAAATAAAGCGAAATCGATTGTTCTATGTAAAAAAAACAAATGAATCAACACTGCACAGATGTCTTAATTATAATATCGTGTTGGCCATAAATTACTTTTTAGATTATGCGCTGAGGTTAATATTTAATTTTGTACGTTCTATATAAATTCAGCTAATAAATTGAAGATTAGTCAAACTTAATATGCAATACATAAATTTACAATAGATACATTTTTGGAAGCTGTTTATTCTAAAATATGGTTGTCAGATAAACTTTTAATGCTCTTAGTTTGCCTTTTTAATAATAATGTATCATGGAAGCACTGGAAAGTATGGATTATTAATAAGTAACTACAAGTTATAATTGTTAATCTATTATATATCATTCAAACATTCAAGGGTTTTAAGCGTATTTGCGTATTGCGTACAGGTTGCACTGCAATTTAGTTAAAATATTATATATAATTATTAATATCAGATCAGGTTTACGTTTCATTTAAGCTTTTTAAAGATTCTTAAAAATACGTATTTATTGGTATATGAAAAACTTTAATAACATTTTTAATGATAGTTCAACGGTAATAAACGTCTAACTGAAATTGGTATAAACATATTTTTTTAAATATGATAATTTTATGATCATACATTTATCACGCACCTGATGTATAACTGTAAACAGAAGTCACAGAATAGAGTAAAAAAATATGTTTGTTAATTGAATAAAAATATATTACATACTAAAAGACCATCATTAAAATCAATGCGAGGGTCCATTAGATGCCACTGATTGGTATTAAATGTGATTTAAATGCATGAAGCTTCTTTGAAAAAAACACACATTGATTTGCATTGAAATAACATAAATTTTACAACTTTTGCAATAATAATTTTAGTTGACCTTCACGTAAGCCGTTAAAACAAAAAATCAAAAATAAAAAGTGTTGAAATGTTAAATTATTGTTCATGATTTATGAAATACAAAATTTATGCTGCATTTTTTGACTAAAAACATGACAATTTTATAGCTATGAAGTTTATGAAAAATATTGACACAGAATACAATAATAATCCATCGTGGAGGTGTCAACTTGGAATTATGAGTGAAGGAATGAGGTTTTTTCGTATATTTTCATGTTTTTAATAAATTATTTTTCATATGTATATATTTATTCTTCTATTTATTTATTTATTTCAGATTAAATTTTTAGCATAGTTAATGTTGTTTTCAGTCTCTTAAAGAATTTTCTCTCATGCAGTTCGAACCCGATTTTGAAATAATATATATATTTTTTTATGAAAAGTTGTTGCTTAAGGGCAGTGATGCACAAACCGCGGCAATCATTTTTTTTTTCGCGTAAAAAAAAAATTTATTTAATGTAATCAAGCTTTTTCTTTGATGAATGAGAGTAAATCGGTTCATAATAACAGGCTTACTGATGAAAATTTGGATTTGATTGTGCGGCTTAATATTACAAATATTAAATTAAATTATAAAAAAAAAATACTTAAAAATAACAAAGACCAAGATCGCATTAACTTTTGAATTACATATAAGTTAAACATAAATATTTCACAATAAAACGATTTTTAATAAACGAGTACTCATAATCCTCATTTTGCATGTTTTTTTATTTTTCGCCTTTTCGATATAACACTTTCTAAATAATGTAATAGAACCTATCATTCATTTATCTAAATTCTCTTGATCTTTTTACACGGTTTTTTTTACATGGAACGTATGTATGCCCCGTGTAAAAAAGGATTGAGCGTACCTTAAATTACATTTATTTTTGCGGCCCGATCCCATGATAATTTTTTTTTATGTGGTCAGCTACTTTCATTTGATTCTTCTTAATAATACGTTCCACAAAATATATACGATTTTAAGAATATACATATTATAAATACTCTACAAATAATATCGTGACACAAAAATGTCGAAATATTACATATGAAATCGAGCAAAACAAAATGAATATAACACAAAAGTACTTCAACAACACTGTATTTAAAAAAAAATTGAAAATATAAACGAATATTTTGTTTTTTTTTTAAATTCTATTTGATAACGCTATAGTTACGCAAAGTCACAAACTTAACACCTTTAAATTTACTATTGTAAATATTACATTCTATATATAAATTATTCATTATTCCTTAAAACGATTTCGTCATCGATTGTTTTAATATCTCAATTCAAATGTTTGTGTAAAATATTAGTTGAGATATTAAATTCGCCCGCGACTACGCTTAAGAAAGGATTAACTCTATTGGCTGACCTTACATTTGACATCATGTTTTGCCCGCATTAACACTAAGTTCGTACAAGAGTTGTGTGATATTTAATTGTTTTAATTATGACTTGGAGCTTGAAAATATATTATGATCGAAAATCGCTGGAATGTTAAAGTAAAAATATTAAGTGATATATTCGGATCGAAAGACCGACCGCGACGACTCGGTCAGATCTTTCAGCATTGTTAAATACTTTATTGAGCTGGGAATGAATAATGGCCAATTGTCGATATAACACGCGATGCCCAAATGAATGATGATAATGACCGTGTAAGTCAGATATATTTAGATACACACGACTCTTTCTTATGTTAAGTTGTTCAAACTTAAATGGTGTACAGAGCTATACAGTTTTTCGAAATTATCAAGTAGTTTATCAGTAATTTAATATCATTTAGTGAAACTATTAAACTGTTTTCGGCTATCGTGTAATAAACTCCAACTGATAAATTTCATTATCTATGTTCCGTCAACATGAGAAGAGAGTTTTCGAGAACCACCGACTAGGTAGATCGCAATATTGAAACCTTCTTCCTTTTAACGATAAACATCGCTTTTCATCGTAAGAATTTTGAAAGATCCTGATATTTTTATTAAATTGTGGAAGACTTTATTCTTTACACCAAGAGTGAAAGTTAGCACCAAGATATAAAACCAATCTCTACCTTTAGAGCACAAATAATCCAGAAAGAGTTCAATGCTACATATAAATTACTTGACAGACGGTACATACTCTTCTAATGAGTTTTTTTTCAATTATGTCTGCTTTTTATGTGAAGAGTATGGAATCCTAATCAAACATCTCAATAGAATTTGTTTGAATGAAATCTGCGGAACTATTTTCATTTTTTATGATATAGAGACCACTTAAGGGGGTCTCTGATACTCAAAATGATACTTTTATTTAGTTTCTACGGTTGGTATAATTTAAATGTAACGATTTGTCTTCCTTTAATAATTATTATCTAGATCCCATTAAATTTGAGAATAGCTTGTTGTTTCTTAGCTTAATTTTTATTTTTTAGAAAAGATATATATCTTAGGACTAAGAAACAGCTAATAGTTAACAATTCTACCTTTCTCGTTGTATACTTTTTAGGATCGAATAGGTGGGAGTGGATCTAAACATTATAACATTCGATGACTTTGAACACAAATCAATTACAAAATGAAAATGATCTTATTAAATTGTCCGTACATTAATTAACGTTAATTTTCATAAATTTAAAGTGGGCAACACATTCACACCCTCGTTTCGTAGTGAAAGCGTGATCTGTCGTGGATACTAGGTTAATATGTATCTGTCTACGTACGGTCATATTGTAATGCGCTATAGACCACGGTTTCTCAATCGGGGGCCACAGAGAAAAATAATTTTAGGAGAGCCACACCACAGTTTTGGGGGGCCATGGGCAAATCCATAAACTCCCAGGTTTTTAAAATCAGGCAGCGACAAAATATTTTGAAATTCCGGGTAGAGCTAACAAAATGGTCTCACGTCTTTCCATTTTGGGAATTCCGTAAATTCTTGAGTCAAATATGAGACTCCAAAAGAGCCACGGCGCTAAAAAGGTTGAGAAACTATCCTATAAACAATTCAATAACACATGTTTTTTGCAATTATTATTTCGCGTTATATTTATATAGGTGTGGACTGTGGATCAGATTTAAAAGTATGCTACGGAAGTTTTTGTTTACAATTTTAATATTGTTGGGTTGCTATCGCAATCCCGATCAGGGGCGGGTATTTCTGTTAAATGATAATAAATAAAAGCTAAACGGTTGAAAAATAATACTATAAAATACAAATCAAAATATCCGATCGAATATCAAATGTCTAATTAAACTTAATTAAAAATAGATATAAAATAGTTTGCAATACATGACCATAATTTAAGTTAATAAATACGATTTGGCAAATAAAAAAATGTCGTAAATTAAAATTGTGTTATTCTGTTTACTTATTTTTAAGCAATATTCATTGACACCTGCATGCTGTTAGTACAAGATAAAAAAATATATTGGGATATAATTCAACGTTTATTCAAAATAGTTACATGACTGTGAACGAGGTATTCGTCTTGTTTCATTTTGTTTCCATATTTTTACAAGACTTGCTAACACGACCAAACAAATTTTCATGAATATTTTGGAGGGACAACGGTTTTGTAAATTGAACATTATTTTTAAACAAGTGTATAAATTATTACTCTACTGTCGGGTGAAGGTTTACGAAGTAAAAATATGTAAAATTACACTTTGGTCATTTAAAAAAAAACAAATATTTTATCTCATTTCACACGTTTATTATACATTCATTTTTAACAATTGTGGAAATCAAGTGGAAATTATTGGTCATATACTTTTATGTTTTCCTCGTTATTTATTTATTTACATGTACATTACGAAAATAATACAAAATATTGTTTAGTGCTTTTGCAGTCATTGAAAATTGACAAGGAATTCAAATAAATAAGCCACGACAAAGTCTACATAAAAAATAGTATTCGTCTGAATTTACTCATGTACACGTGTATAGTTTGTTGAAACTATCAATTTAAATAATATAATTTTTTATGAGGTAATGGAAATATATGTAAATGTTGTCTTGTAGTTGAGTGGTCGATGCTCTTGGACTTTAATTAAATGCGGACTCAACTCTGTAAATATAAACTTTCGTTTAGTATTTTTTTAATTGATTTAAGAATGTGTAACTAAATGAATTAAACATATCTTATGTCGAAGTGCTTATTATTAGCTTTGTCCTAACTTTATCACTCCATTTGCACACTTTCCAGAGATTTGAATAATTTACTTTTATTAAAACAAATTATATTGAGAAGTTCCATTAGAAGTCAATATGTTTCAAAAAGAGAATATGAATGGATATAATTCAGTCGCACTTTTTTTTCGAAAATGGTGGAGTGATCATGTTAGAAAAAGTCAATTAGACAAATATTCGCTCTCTCTCAAGAGTTTACTACTCGGCAACCGTACTCAAAATAGAGCGACATATTATAGTCCAACGCTTTTTTCTCGGGTGACATAGCCCTCCAAATATCTTATGTTTTTATGTTATACGTTATTTTGTTATATTATAATTTTAAAAAATATTTGACATTACAGCTAATGTCAATGTGCCAAATATTTTAAAGTTGAAATATCATATGAGAAAAACTCGATGAGAATTTATTGTAAGTCACTCGAGATCAACTCGAGGTAAATTGACATCACAAGCACCCATGCCTTCTTAAGCCTCAAATTTTAAATTGAAAAATCTAAACTTGACATTGACCTTACCGGGAATCGAACCCGAGCCCGCCTGGTCGGTAGAGCAAGCTCTAACCAACTAGACCACAGCGAGCGACTGCAT
Organism: Himalopsyche tibetana; assembly: GCA_030503985.1. NCBI lineage: Eukaryota > Metazoa > Arthropoda > Insecta > Trichoptera > Rhyacophilidae > Himalopsyche > Himalopsyche tibetana. The sequence goes on along the minus strand of JAPJYX010000010.1, from coordinate 18,853,191 downwards.
ACAATATTTAGGTATACGATTATTTTAATTGTATCAGTGTAAAACCTGGTCACACTATTAAATATACAAACGTTTTGCGTTCCTAAAGTGTTCAAATTGAATTTAAACACGGTGTTTTAGAGATGTCAGTATAATTGGCGGTGGGATGCATCAACTGCATTAAAACTGCATTCATTTGCGTGCACGCAATGTCCGTCTTACGGATGCAACGTGCATGCATTCATCACTCGCGTGATAAAGTGTTCCAATTGCAACTTTGTGCAAAAAGTGTGTTTTACTCAGAATGAAAAAATCTCGTCTTAAAATTTCAATTTGATCACGTCATCTTGATCTTTCAACAAATTTAAATTATTGAGTTAAATAATAATAAAAAAATGTTATTTTAGATAATTGAAAGTAAAATTCTAAGAAATTCATAACCGAATAAATTACTAGCACCCTTGCTCACCATGTCAAATATTCAATCAAAACGTCTAAATATTATATAAGTGTATTTCTATACCAAGTTTTTATTTTATCTTTACAATACACCTAAGGACAACAAAAAAATTACGTGTTATTGTTAATAACAATTGTACACTTTCGTTTATTGATTCAAAGAGAATCATTACTTAGATTTTTTCCTTAGCAAACAGCTTTTTTAGCTTGCCAGTTCTTAGTTAGCCTTCATGCGTGACAGGGGTATGAAGACCTAGTATATATCATAGCCATATAATTAGCCAGGCAAATACTTCAGTTTCGAAAGCGTATTAGAGTTTGTAAAAAAAATGTATATACTAGTAGAGAGAAAAAAATGGCTGTGTTCAATAGTTCAAAGATCACATGTAAGCGAAAACCAAATAAAATATATTTGATTTGAAACATACGAAGTTTAGCGCGAGCGGCTAGTAACATTTTTATTCTTATCCATTGTTGCACTCGTGATTGTTGTGAAAACATATTGCTGTTGTTTTGAATTTGGACCACTAATTAATATACAAAATAAATTTACCGATGTTAGATTATTAGTTGAACGACTTCGCTTGTTTCCAGACTAAAATTCACTCTATATGTATTTAAATAAATTTGCATACTTATTTGGTATAAATTAACTTAAATACGTTTGTTTATAATTGAGTCGCTATTTTAATTTAAACTAGTTTGTTTATTTGTTTTTTACTGAGAAATAATTATCTAATATTAATGTAAATAAATCAAAACCCAGTCACACATTGTTAACAGTCACATACATTTAACAAATGATACCATTCATAAAATATACAAATGCTTAGGCATGTTTATATAAACTTATAATAAGTTGACATAGGTAGTAGGGTATCCAATCCCGGAGCCTTTTTCCAATCCCAGGATGCCGGGATTGAGATTTTCTCACCGAGGAATATGAAATCCTCAATTCGCTATACTTTTCCCCCGATTCTCACAGAAACTCGTTTTTTTTAGCTCACCGAGGAATTTGAAATCCCCGATTTGGTATACTTTTTCCCAGATTCTCACAGAACCTCGTTTTTTTAAGCTCACCAAGGAATTTTAAATCCTCGATTTGGTATACTTTTTCCCAGATTGTCACAGAAACTCGTTTTTTATTTTTAGCTCACCGAGGAATTTGAAATCTTGAATTTGCCATTATCGTGTAAATTTTCGGGATTTTCTCAAAATTTCTCAATCCCGAAACCCCGGCATCGCGGCCATCTCAATCCTGGAATTTCGGGATCAGAAAATCGAAAGGAATCCCGGGATTGGATGCTCTAATAGGTAGCTACTCTTTTTAAGTTTTAATTTTAATTTTGTATGTTTATAATAAAAAAATGATCAAAATATTTATGCTCTATTTAAAATTATATACACCTGAAAATGTTACGCTGGTTGCATATAAAAATGACAGGCTTATAAAGTTTCTCAAACTGAAAGCTTTTTGAAATAAAGGCGTAAAAAATAAAAAAAATATATACTAGAAGGATGGGTTTCAGGGCGTTGAATTGCAAATTATGATGTAGCAGGTGGATTGTAAAGTGCCTAAAGGTGTGCTTATCCAAGTTTTTTTTTTTTTGGTTAAGTCATCTTTTGCACCGAAGGTAATTGTAAGTGGTGATTACTTATGTTATAATTTTTGTGTAATGTATGTTATCTTTGTATGTACATGTGTGTGTAGGATATGGGGAGGCACATGTGAAATAATTTGCGTATGAATGCACACGGTGACCACGTGAACTAGTTTCACTATGTAGTGCTCACCTCTGACACGAACACGAACAGCCAAAACATCAGCAAAGAAGAGACTCGAAGAATTCTAGCATTAACGCGGTCTAAAGCTTAGACATTAACACACATATTAAATATAATAGAGAAAAAATATTGACTTCTATGACTTTACATAAATACAACACTTTAAATGTGAAACGTAAGATATTGCTATTCTTGTCATTAAATATAATATGTTCATCGCTTTCGAGCTATAAATTGGAAAACTTATAATTAAAATTAAAGATGGTTTAATTTTATTTTAAATTAATACATTTAGAGCGTTCTTTAAATTCTTTATATCTTGATAGGTACCGAACGCTCTTAACGACATTATACTTTCTAGTACTATGAAATACTACAATATGTATTAAAGTTTAAGTAAATCATAGAAATGATGCTGTACAATGCAGCGAGGCGTTTTTTAATATTACTGCAATTAAATAGTGCTCGTCCATTAGCCACTGTAACTGCAGTTGCCATCGACCATTGAGCTTTTAACGGAGTGCGTAAAACCGGCAGTTAAACTTATTAAAAGCTTCCATGACATCCTAATAAACGTTTCAATTTGTAAACAAACCACTTTATTGCATTTATATGTCGCTTTAAATTGAGCTTTAGTATTTCTTCATTTGACAGCCATAAACAGAGTCATTCTGATCAGTATGATGTTCTGTAGTATATTAATGTTTTGCGGTTGTCTTCATAGATAAGTTACTCAATTTAAAATATAAAATAATTTATATATTTTTTAAAAGTTATTAGAATCACTTAATCAGATGGATTTTGGTATCGTGATTATTAAATAAAGCTACTAGATACTCGATTCAATTCAACTTTAATAAAGATTATGTAGGAAATATTTGTATACCATTGTTAGTTTTTATACTCCATATTGAAAATTTTACAAACCAAATTGGACATTTAACAAATAAAATTAGACATTTTACAGAAAAACAATTAGGAAATTTTTTAAGTAATTGGATAATTTATTAATTATTTATAAATAAGTGTTCGTATACAAATTTACAAATTCGCAAAATTTCGAACGCTATTATTCTCATAAGAATCACACATTTCTTATAGATAATTCCATGTCAAGATAAAGCAAAAAAATAAATTATAATACTTATATTTGATGATACATAAACAGAAATAATTCCCATAAAATTGGGTATGATTCACTTTTATAAACATGGGATAGTGAACAGTCTATACCCATGTATAATATTAATATTGCAATAAATTGGCTTGTGTGGATCATTTTGATTTATAATGATATCGGATTAGTCGTAAAGAAGACGTTAAGTAAAAACTTTTCGGCAACGTTTCTCACAAAGTTACTTTACAAACGTTGACTTTATTGCAACACTCTTCAGTTGATTCTTATTTATTAGGCGATAATGCCAATTTATGAGGCATTTATTACTGCCAATTGTGACCTATATATTTCAAGACCGAAAAGTATTAACCCTATGTGATATATAGATTCATTTAATCTTTTGAGTAATTATTATTGGTTTATCGAAATGCGGTTTTATGGTTTCGTCTGCCTTTTGAAAAACTCAATACAAAACCACTTTTGCTGTCGTTTAAATTGCATGTATAGTAAAATAATATATTATATAAATTGTTAAAATAATTTAAACATTATATTGTCGTAATAAAAACATTAATTTGTACGTTGAAAAGTTACGAGAAATTTTGATTCATTTATTAACTCGACTTTAAGACAAAAAGGCCATCATTTTTTTGATACTTTCAGTGCTACCTAAACTTGGGTCCTTAGTTTCTTTGCGGGGGCTCAAATTTTTCTTTAAAGAATTTAATGAAAAAAATATTTCAGAATTTTGGGTAAGGCAACAGCAAGAACATTTGTGTATTGAAGAAGGTGTAACAACATGTAATAACTTTGCAAAATACAACTTAAATTAAAACGCATAGGAAACGGATAAATACCAAAAGCGATTTAACTCAAGCAAGAAATACAGAGAAATAAATTTTTCACGATGTATACAATTATGTTATACAGTGTAATTAAAACGAGGACATAAAATACAAAGGTGAATGTACTCAATAAAGGATTGCATTACACATTACAGGATGGGACCAATGTAATATGAAATACGTACCATAATTCATAATACTTCATTTTATGAGCGTAATGACAAAAATTGAAGCATCCGACTTAGTCAGGAAAGAAAATTGAATATTGCTTAATCTGATAATAAATGATTATACACGTTTTAGCCGTTGTAAAATTATTACTTTGACCGGTTTATTTATATGCAATTCAGCTTGGTTTAAATATTTAAAACTACCAATCAAAATTCTTTGATGTGGTTTAATTTTGCAGCAGAAACTTCTTTGATTAAAATCACTCAACGACTTTATTGATCAATATTTAATTTTAATTAAAAAATAATACACTGTACTGCCATTTTTTTTAAAAATAAACATACATTGTTTTTATTTAAAAAAAAATGTAAGTAAAAATATATTACTAAAAATATATTACAATATTTATGATATGAGACGCAGTGGTTGGTCAATGTCGTTAGCTTCTCTGACGTATCTCACAGGTTCAAGTCCCAGTACGAGTAGCATTCTTTTCAAACGAATTATCGATTTCTGTACAAAAGAATGGATGTTTGTTATGTCTAAAAATCCCACCCAATCTTCCAATTCTAAAATAACGGGACGGTAGCAAAAGCGATTAACTAACCACTTGCCTTGTCTTAATTCAATTATTTCTATCCATACACTGTTAAAAAAAAAAACAGACAGGTTGAGCAACTGATTTACAAGCAGTTCTCGTAGAAAAACTTCTGTTGAGATACCTCCATTAGGAGACCACACGCTCAACATTAGGGTATCCAATCCCGGACCCTATTTGTGATCCTGGGATTTTTCATGTCAATTTCAAAATCCCAAAAAATTACGAATTTCTCCAAATGAACAGCGCGACAGCCTTTTTTTAGCACTTCCATGTTTCATTTTTTACAATCCCGAAATCCCGGGATTATTATTATCGCAATCCCTGGATTGGATACCCTACTCAAGATTGGAAGCGGACATGCATTAAAAAAAACAATAATCACATTTTTAGTATTGCCATTATGTAATGCGTAATGGATCAAAATTATACGATCTCAAATAAAACCCCGCAAAAGTATACAAATTGTCATTTTTTTTTGTAATATTTTATTAAAAAATATTTTCATAAATTACGGCTTTTACTTTAAATATAAATACGTTAAAACTAGACAAATCGATATAAAGATATGGTTAGACTAGTGGTCGGAAAACTGCGGCTCAGTGCGATTGAAACTTCGGTCTTAAAACGTAATAGTTGGAACGTACCTCTATCAGATTGAGAACCTTTTCAGCAAAAGCCAGCTAATGAGTACCCTGATCAAGTTAATAACAATTAACATATCTAAATAGTTTGGTCCTCAAAAGAAATTTCAATTGTTGTATAGTTGATATTTGGCTTAGTTAACTCATGAGTTTGCCGACCACTGGGTTAGACGAATAAAATATTGTAGCAAATGTATAATTAATTGGCTTCAAATGATTATTCATTTCAAATCGATGTTAGTGAGCCAACGTATCAATACATATTCATATAGCATCAGGTGAGGATGTTTAAATATTATAATAAATATTTGCTTCCAGGACATGAGTATTTCTGATTTTGTTTATGGTATGAACGCCGCTGCGGTGTTTAACATACATACACTGAATGAAAACTGTTAAGGGAGTGGCATACTTATACGCCTCATAAAATTTCCGCTACCTAAAAAAACAAGTAAAATTGTTTAACACTACAATAACAATTGTATCCTTACTAAATATATGATATTCGAATGCAATATTGAAAGATTCCGCGGCTTGCTGAGACATTTTGAATATAAAATTTGATTTAATAAATTTGTTACTCTTGTAGGTATACAGAATATCGCAAGGCTTACAAATAAACCAAAAAATTAATATTTTTAATACTTTATATATTGTCGAGTCCTATCGGGATTTCACGGGTTTGATTTTCAGTATAAACAGCATTTTTTTTTGTCGATTTATCGATTCTTTCCCTACTACTTTCTTTGCAAAACAGAGAGGTTGAGTGACTGAGTAACAAACGGTTAAAACTTCTCTTAAGACACCTCCATTGGAAGTTCATATTCTCCACATTGGGAGCGGACATGGATACCAAAATAAATATTATTATTCCGTTTGTCACTTTTACGTTTGCTGTTTTTTTCATTTATTGATGCAATACGATCAATATAATTTCACAGCTTAGTTAAACATTTATCAGTTACTGGATAAAGCTGGTCCTGAAGATTCAATTTTAAATCGTGCTTTATTACAAAATTTCTTCAGGAAGAAATGATGGCGTGATGCCGAAATAGCAAAGAAATGTATTATAATATGTTTATTGTGGAATTATATCGACCGTGTAAAGGAAAAAGAACGTATCCCACACAACACATTTTACAGGAGGCACAAAAAACGTGTTATGATGATTTTAGACCATATACAAATTATGAAATATAAACAACCTTGAAGTGAAAGGAGACTATAAACTAGTGTTTAATTGATATAATTTAATATTAATTAAAGAAATTGTCTAGGAAAAACCTTTTTTTCAGTCTTTTTTCTTGGTTTCAATTTTCACAAGCTTATCTTTTTTCAAACTTTGAGGCTAAATTTAGATAATAATTCGGTATTTGCAGCTTAATCCTTTTGATAGAATGTGTATCAAATGTGATACACTACGATTATCGAAAAAAAGCTGTTTTGAAAAAACTGGGTTACGTCCTTTTTCCTTTCAACGCTCAATATACATTCCATCTTATTTTGTGGATTTTACCGCGTAAATGCACAGTTAATGAATAGCAAGAATAAATTATAAAAAAGTAATAATAAATAGTTTGAAACACAATGATGGTATAATTTGTTTTGAATACAATCCGGATTGATACACGTAAGTGTTATGGAATGGACTATTATCCAATAGTGCACAACGACCTAACGTAACCAATAGTCACCGTTTGAGAACTTCCTGCGAGCATCATTCGCCTCGCCCGCCTTTGTAGTTCAAGGGCTCGACCTCTCGATACGCAGGACAGTGACTCGTGAAATTTGGCTGCATAACAATGATGGTGATCACATCAAAGAGCTCCAATTGCGTCCCGTGGTACATTGACAGGTCGCCAATTGCCGAAAGCCCGTGTGAATGAACGAATTTAAATTATTGCAATGCAATTCTCTGCATCGGGCGCTTAGGTGCATTTATCCGGGCAGTGCATTCTTATCGAGTTACTGGCGTGCTATTAAGGAGTCTAGACATAAGATCACATTACATTTTACAATTATGCTAATAATAATTTTATTGTAGTATTGAGGTACACATTCAACGATTCACTCAATCTCGCTGACAGCTGGCAGGGCTGGCCCTGTATACATTCATATATTTTTAATTATTATTGAAATGTTAGATTTTATTATTATATAGTAGAACATTGACTATCCGGATTAGCTTTTTAGCTGCCGTAGATAATTAACAGTAATTACCTAGCGCGCCGGCTATATTTTGCAACTATTAATTGAATTATTTATCGACTAGATAACTCGTCTGTGGCAGCTATCGAGTTCATAATTTAAAATAAAATTAGTCCGAATAATGAAAAATACGGATAATCGAAAAAATATATAAATGACAGTACAAGTAATATTTGAGAAAAAAATATGTTGGGTGCGTTGTAATATTCTACACGTTTTAAAGTTCGTAAAAGTGAAGTAACCTCAGTTAGAACACATTGATATAGTGTCATCTCCGTAAAATAAAAATATGAAACCCACCAAAACAATAAATAAAGACGTGATTGTACTCCAAAAAAAAAGTTTTACTATTTTACTAGTCGGCTGACTTTACCTCTAGATGGCCTATTTAGTGTGAATATTTTGTCTGATGTATATTTCAATACAATGTATGTAAAGTATAAAAACGCCTGTGTGGTCGAGTGGTCAACGTCGTTGGCTTCGGTTACGGAGGTCCCGGGTTCGAATCCTGGTACGGACAGATTTTATAAATTGATTTTTCAATCGATTTATGAATTTCTGTTCGAAGGCATGGACGTATGTGATGTTTTGAATTCCCCCCTCCCACTCATCCTATCCTATGAACTCAGCGTATCGAGAGCGATAAGCTAACCACTAGTCCTGTCCTAGCCCTATCCTTCTATTCCTACTCTCTTTGGAAAAAAGAGAGGTTGAGCAACTGAATAACAAGCAGTTCTCGTAGAAACACATCTGTTGAGATAAACTCCGTTAGGAGTCCATATGCTCCACATTGGGAGCGGACATGGTTTAAAAAAATAAAAACATATATAGTTTTAATTTAAAATTATCTTTCAATTCGACATTCAATTTCTGATTTTTGCTTTAAGCTGAATGTAAGACACATAAATTGTCTCAATGTACATTCTTAATTCTCCGTGATACTTATACCATAAAAAGATAAGGTTAAGACGAGGCTAGTTAGTCAATCTCTCTAGCTACGCCATTTTTCATTTTTCAAGATCAGGTGCGTAGTAAGGATTTTAGACACCCGCGTCTTTAAACGCCAACTCATAAATAGATTGACAAATCACTTAAAGAAACTTTTCGTAACTGGGAATCGAGCATTTGAATAATGCAACCGAATTCGAAAACGATTACTACACGCGTACATACCCAACAACTATTAATTGATATTTAATATAATAAAGGAAGAACAATATTGACTTAGCCCTGTGACTTATTCTCTTCTGAATGTTACATTTACATTTTATTTAATCTTCGCATCTAGCATGTTTATTAAGAAAGCATCGTTAAAATAATGACCATTAACTTTCACGTCGTGAATTTAATTGCTGTTGCATATTTGCATTTATGACGAATCATAGATCAAGAAACTGCTCATCGTGTTAACATGGATATTATTAAACTGTCTAACCAAAGTTTGAGTTTTATAGTACAATATATTGCTCAATGAATACGACTGTAGAATTGAATATTATACAAATCTAGTATGTCTATTCGAAACAACACGTCCAATGTTATAATGAAAGATAATATTTTATTTTATTTGTGTTTAGTAATGGATACATTTAGTAATGAAAACCAGTTTTTTAGTCGAAAATATATTCAATTTTGGATAATAATGAAGTAAGTGTGATCAATTATAAAACATTTTTGTTGTTGTATAACAATGAGCCCATTAGAGGTGAAGTGAGCTAAGTGGTATTTTTATAAGAAAAAAAATAGTCGGATGCGTAATAATATTATGATTTTTTTTCAAGTACCGTAAAAGTGAAGTGAGCTCAGTTAATATACACTGCAATATTGTCATCAACCTAAAATAAAAACATGCAATCAACCATAACACAAATTAAAGTCGTGATGATACTTGGAAATCCAATAGAATGTAGTTTTACCATTTTACTACTTAGCTCACTTCACCTCTTCGTGTTTCAATTAAAAGGATTCAATTTTTTTAAACTATTTAAAGTGTTATTCATATTTTTTACCAATACCGAACGATCTTAATAGAATATGTCGATGAAAACAATTCAGTATTTGGATGCCCAATTCACTTTAACTGACCATAAAAACAAATGACAGAAAATATATGTAGTTGCGAAATGAAACGCAAATACCTTTCAATTTAGGTAAAGTAATTTAAGTCGTTCAGGGTTAACAGCTGACTTGAGTCGCTGTGCTTGAATATGTCAATTCGCTAGCGTGCTTTGCGATTAAACTTGTGACTGCAGCTTCAATTTTACACAGAAAAGCTTTCACCGTTCAATAAGAAATCGGCATACAAGAACACAAGTGCTCAGGAAGTTTTTAGGTTTGCAACTTTTGACTGAACGTATTTATAGCGCTCTCCATAAACATGTCTTTAGATTGAATGCCTGTTTTTAAAATAGCTTTAAAATAATACACGTTTGTAAATATTTAAAGAAAAGGTACAAACCAAAAGTTTACGATCAATTGAATATGTGATATAATAGGATTAAGAAAACCTTCAATGTTATGTTTGGTGTTTGGCCATTTCCAATGTAGAGGAGTTGAGCTCCCGATAGTTGCAGTGTCTATTCCAGAGGTGGGGAACCTTTTATTCTCTAAAGGCCGCATTCATTTTTCTGATTCGACATAAGGCCGCAGTAAACATAGGACAGGATTGATTAATATTCAATCCCTTACCTTACTTTTCCTCGCTATATTTTTTCCCCAGATATCTCCTAACCTCGTTTTTTTTTTTTCAGAAGCAATGTTCCCTCTAATTTTCCGAAGGTTATGTGCGCGAAATACATTGGCTGTGCAACTTTGAATGGAAATTTAAAAAAATGTGCGCCACATAACGGCATTTAGACCTACTTAACGAAATGGTTATTTTTTATAATGAGAATAATTAACAACACTATATAATGACAATTAATTTATTCTGATAGTGGTATAGCTGGTTAACTTTTGTGCACTCTGTTCTAACGCATGTGCGCGCGCTCGGTGAGTTGTGTGCGCGCGCACACGCACACAGCTTAGAGGGAACACTGGTCAGAAGGCCGCACAGGAGTTCCTTAACTACGGGAGCGACTCCGACTTCAAATTCATTTGAATTGCACGATAATGTAAATTTTATTTAGTTAACAAATATGCCCTGTAGTATTTTATTTTTACTGCTCGTTGAATTGTTAAAACTAGTTTATGCCGCATATTTTTATGATCTGATATCCGATTACGCACTAAAAATAGTGTTAATAAATTTTTATAATATAAACAAAATTTACCACGAATTTCAACCAACTATTTCTCGCTACAATAGCCCGAGGTACAACTAAAAAGTTTTAATAGTTTTTATTTTAATTATCGATAAAATAAACTTGCCGCAGTAGCTGGTTATAGATAACAAAAAGATACTAGCAAAGTAACTCATTAGCCCTACATTAAAATTATTTATTTTACAAGTAACCCGTACAGCTTGTTGATAAAATTGTGACACGGCCTCACCTTGGGAGATTGAGATTCTATTTGGTAACTGCTTCTTCAATTTAATTTATCATCAATTAATACTTTCAACAACTGCGATTCAATTAAGAAGATAGATAACAATTACGTAAATTAAACAACTAATTTGCCGCTTTACAATTTAGTTTATCTGTTACTGTACATACATTGACGATAATGCATGTATAAAGCATCGCTATATCGAATATATTAATAAAAAAAGAGACTTAAGTTACTTGGCGTGATATATTATGTCCATTTGGATGATAAGAACAAAGTTATTTTGTAAAATATTTTTCTTCTGCATCAATTATTCATTATGTCGTTATTTTTAATTGTTGTGTATTTTTAATAATTTAGTGCTATACAATTTTTTTATAATAATTAAGCGATTGAAGGGGAGGTGTGAAGAGCATTCAAAATGGATTTTTTTAAAACTTTTTATGGATTATGAGGCATATTTGAAAAATATAATAATTTATGAAAATAATTAAATATTTTAAACGTTATAGCGATCTTATTTTTGACTTTTAGTGCGCTATTGGCTGTCCAATAAAGGTTTTGAAGAGTAAGTAAAAGTTACAACATTTTTACTACCCGAAAGAAATGTCGTGATTTTAAAATAGTGTATTCACAAATGTTGCTTGTAATCTTTGGCCGGAAAAAAAATCATACTAATTTGTAAAGCCCAGAAATTTGCGGATTTCCCAAAATTAATTATCAGCTGAGAACTTTTTTTTTTAGGTCTTTCAAAGATTTTGACATCAAAAATTCCAAGAATTTACGGATTTGCCGAAATTAGCAGCGTGGGACCTTTAATATTTTTTTTGTTCTTTCTAGGATCCAAAACGTGCAGAATTTAAGAATTGGCCAGAAGGCCGCACCAGGGTAGCCAAAAGGCCGCAGGTTCCCCATGCCTGCTCTAGAGTTAAGAATAGTTTTAGTAATCAGCAACAATGTAGTAATGGTCGTCTGTTTGTAAAGTGTGTACTGACCTTTATATGTTTCGGATGGTCATCAGAGTAAAACATTAAAGCAAATTTAGATACTTTAAGACGCATTTTAAATTAAATTTCAACATTCATTCAATATAATAAAATTTACCACAAGCCTAATTAAAAAAAAGGCGTTTTTTATCCATTGAGATCGAACTCAATGTGGAGCATATGGCCTCCTAATGCAGGTATCTCAACAGATTGTTTTCTACGAGAACTATTTTTTAATCAGTTTTATTCAAAAAAAGTAGTAGGGATAGAAGGATAAGGCTAAAGCAGAACTAGTGGTTAGCTATTCGCTCTCGCTTCACTCAACTATTAAAGGATCGGAAAGGGTGGGAGGGAATTTTCAGACATCACAACCACCCATCCATGCCTTCGAGCAGAAATCAATAAATCGATTGAAAATATGCTGTTCGTACTGGGGCTCGAACCCGTGAAGTCCGGCACGGAAACCCTCAACGCTAACCGTTGCGCCATAGGACCCGACTAAACGGCGTTTACGGAAAGATTATTGTGCCAACGATGCCAACTTAAATTTGCGAAAGAAGGAAAAACATATAAATAATATTTCATTTCACCTATACTTTACGAATCGCATATGTTTGGTAGTTCTGCGAAATAATTATTAAACTAACTTAATATGAATACATTATGTAAAAATACGAAAAATTACTTAAAATGATTAATTTCGATAGCTAAAAAAAGCAATTATCTACTTCAGACTGCAAGAATGAAGGTTTCTAAAATTTTCGTCTATATACATACATTATCAATAATTTTATTGGAGTAAATAGAAGTAATTTAAATATTAAAATATTCCCAGAGTACCAGAGCATCGATTGTTTCGCCATTTAGTCAAAGGTTTCGGTTTACGGTACAAACACTGGCATTGATATCTGGTAACATTCATTGATGAAGAGAACAAAGCGAAAAATAAATTAAAAAAACAATTGAATGTGAAGCTTAACCATAATAAACAATAAATATTGTCGACAAATGAATTAGAATACAGTACACGTGCTAATAATACATTGAAGAAATGTATTATGCTTAGCATCAAGTTACTCTTTCAGATACGACTTTCTCTTATCGCAAACTCTTATCGCAAAGATAAAGTCTTAATTATAAAATTAAGCATTGTTTATTGCATATGCTTGAACTGCCGTCTTGAAAACCAACACGTTTCTGTTTTAAAACACAACCCCGAAAGATTCGGGATCATGTCTTCTACCCCCGGGATTGAAATGTATCGAAAACTGTACGGGATCCCGGGATTGGATTCCCTAGTCATGATACTTTGGTCCAATTATAGTTATTTTAGGTATGTATGATACGTTTAATCAACCAGAATTTCAAAAAAGCTTATACGCATAAAACTAATTAAAGTCGGGTGCCACAAAGTACAGTCTACAATATACAATACTGCATTTCACGAAAGCATGTGTTACTATCACTATGTACATTGTCACATGCAACGCGATATCGACAAACACTAGCTTTCATGTACAGCGATATCGTATTGTTGTAGATTACACATAGTGTGCCTGTATCGGTTTGATAAATAATGTGTCGTAATATATTAGTTAATAAAATAAGAAAAAACTCGCGTAAATAAATTCATATAAATTAAATATCAAATTGGAATATTTATGCACATTTAAAACATAATTAAAAATCTAATCTCTGTGTATTCATATAAATTGTATTAGTGTTTTATTTTATCTACCCCAGAAATAACATGTCTGTTGCTGTTATATTTTTTACGGAAGGAAGTTTTCTGATTTCTCATAAAATTTATTCTATGCATTAATTATCTTTTATAGTTTATGATTAACTTTAATATACATTTAAAAAAAAATATTGAACATGATTATTAATTTTGGTTAACGGAAATCAATATAAGTAAAAAATAATATAATGAATAAAACCAATCATTATTTAAATAACTTACTAATTATAAACGTGTGTTTTGGTAGAAAAATCAAAAATATTAATTAAATTTATTTATAAAAAAAAATATTTGACAGTTGGGATAAATATCACCGTGAACATGTGATAAGGCCGATTTGCAATTCGTTATGGGAATTATTATTTAAATTTCAGAGAGTGGGTGCCCGTAAAATTTAAAAAATCTCTCATCTCACCTATTTCAATATATGGGACGAGTCATAAGCACCAACGATCTAACACTAACCTGGTTTATACATTTCGTAGTATTTACTGATGGTACATAAATTTTGTTCGTTGTGTGATGTCCAAATAGGTATTTTATAATATTGTAATTCCTGTAGAAATAAAAACTTTGTTATTTTACATTATTAGAACATTGTTAATGAATGAATAATTAATATTAATTAAAACAAAGAAATAAATAAAGATTCATGTATTAAATAATATTTATATATGTTACACCTTCCTTCATCAGGATGTGGTGTAAAATAGTCGGAAAAAAATATTAATAATACACGAAGAGTCAATACTATCAATACAGAAATTAAAAATGTATGACTAATGTATGACTAATCAATTATTACTTTCGTCAAATCCACATTTTTTGTTGAAATGTATCTGCTTAGTGAGTGATTATACAGGTCAAATGAAATCTTAGCCGAACAGGTGTTTTTTTTGCGACTCGATGCAGTTGATCGTAACCTTTTTAACATATTGGCATATTGATTATTTTTTAATTCCTTAGATTTCGCGCGACTTTCAAAATCAAATTTAAGCTAATTATATAGGTCAAAATAACGCGGAAATAATTTATATTCCGTATTCATTACGATGTTTCCATGTCAAATAAATCATTAAATTATAATATAATAAGAAAAACTCATTGCTACCAATATATGAGCCCCTAATAGGTGGGCAATGTGGTATTTTAGGAAAAAAATCAGTTGCATGTATTATAATATTCTACAAGCCTTAATGTATCATACAAATTAAGTGCGCTTAGCAAATACACACTGCAATAATGTGATCTCCCTAAAATAAAAATATGCAATCCACTAAAACACCACCTAAAGATGTGATTGTACTGAAAAGCTCGATAGAATTTTTTAAACATTTAACTACTTGGCTCACTTCTTCTCCAGAGGACTTAACATATTATGTACATACTTTGTCTTTAGCAGTACTGTGATTGAGATTTTCTATTTTTTTTTTTAATTTTTAATATGGATACTTTTATTAATTATTATTATAAATGCATACATTTTTATCTGAATCGATAGGAGGTGTATATTTGATAGATATTCTAATGAGTACCACAGTCTTTGTCTGAAAAGTAAACTATGTTTAAAAATATGTAGATTATTTAAAATTAGGTAATTTTATTGTAATATTTCATTTTACTGTAAACTATTACTCTACGCACTAGCTCGCATGCTGCTGTTTTATTTTATACGTTTGAATTCGTCAATATACATAAAAAACAATTTTTTTTATTGTGCGTGCGTGATAAAATTCACGTAGACACTAAAATATATATTAGAAATTATACCGCAAAAATTTGGCAATATTAACATAAATTTTGATTTGACACAGATAAAAAATTCATTTGCTTTTAAATGAATTCATTAATGGGCAGAACGGTCACTATTTTATGTGAAAACGGACATTATTTTGGAATCGATAAAAGTTGAGAATATTTTATTTAAAAAATGCGTAAGCATAAATTTATAAAATGCGTAGATTCTAACTCCAATAGTTTTGCGAATAATTTGAAATGTTCAATGCCGCAGTAAAATAAATATGATATTTGAAATTGGTATATCTTTTGATAATTAATGATAAATCGACATCTAATTTTAACATCTTAATTATGTTTGCGATATAAAATAAAATGATCTAATCAATACTCATATTTATGATTATAAGCGAACATTAAGTTGAAGGACTTTAAGGCAGTTGAAAATCGATTATTTTTCAATTTATCAGTTATCAGTATAAATTTGAAAGGCTAATTTATTAATACAATTTTCAAAAAGTTATGATATTTGAAAAAAAAGTAGGTATATATTTTCATATACCAATCCGTAGTCATCTCAGATAAGGTTTGTTAATTTATTGTTCTTATACCAGAAAAATATTTATATACGAAAATTTCAAAAGTTTTGCCATCAACACTTTTTTTAAAAATTATTATTTAAAATTGATAACTGATAGTCATGATTTTTGAGACGTTGATTTTTTACCAAGAGCAATATTTGTATGAAAAAATAAAACACACTTTTTTGTTGATCTTGGGATTTATTTATATTGTTCTATTTAAGAAATATAAAAAAATGTGGAATTAGTACAAACGACTGTCTTATTTCTTGAATACACATTCAGTGATTTTTTCTTCAGATATTTACTACAATAGATTGAGACTCAGGTATAAAACCACTTTTTAGATTTTATTTTATTAAAAATTCAAAAATGTTTTTTTCAAAGCGATGCTCTTTAAGATTTTATGTTGTGAGTAAATAATACAGAAAGATGAATTCAATTTTCTTTCGATTGTTTTCCATTTGGTCAAATGTTAAGGCTTCTTTTTTTTAAAAAAAATGTGAAATGTGTTCGTTTTACTGTGGTTTTTTTTTACACTGGGACACTGTTCTAGCACAATATTACAGCATAACTGAACCATGTAACGTTTTTGCATTTATTACTATTTGTAATAGTCTCGGGAAATAAAGACAGTGTTTAATAATCATGTATTCATCGATTTTCTTTAGGTCTCCGTAAAAAAACAATAAATAAAGGCTCTACACTGTAAATGTATTTCTTTCGGATTTTCCAATCGCTTGTATTTATGACCGTCCAAAAGCGGAAATTATTGTACTCTTAAAATTTAATTACACAATGGCAATGGAGTACGTTTCAATAAACATTGAACCGTGCTTAATAAACAAACTGCCGACTTAAAATTGTAATTAAAAAATAATCGATGTCGTAAATAAACGAAGTGTTAACGGGATTTCAAAATAATTTTAATAACCACTAACCGTCACTTAAATATTTATGAATCCCCCTAAAAATTACTCTATTCAATACAAATATGCTGATTTACACAATATACTATTAGGAAACCTTTTAATTTATTGCACGTTGATATTTTTCTTTTAGTGTACTTGACATACCAGTCTTTAAATTGAGGTAACTAATATCAAACACGCCAATTCATGTTTTTACTCATGTACACTTTTTGATTCCGATAGGGATATTTTTAATACCCATAATTCAATATGTGTTGTAAGCCAGGCACGGGCAAAGCGTGGCCCGCCGAGTATTTTTCTGCTACCCGCGAGGAATATTATATTTTTGAAAAAGATTCTCTTTTTTATCTTTTAACGCATTTTTAAAAAAAAATATTGAAAATATATATAATAATCTTTATTTTTGGATCAACCCTATATGTATGAACAAAAATTTTCAATCATGAACCTCAAAAAAATTCTTTACGATCAAACATCACCAATGAACAATTACAAGCAGTTTTAAGAATCTTAATTACAAAATTAACTCCTGAATTTTAAAAAAATGTTGTAAGACGTAAAGCAGTTCTATTCCTCTCATTTGTTTGTTTTTCATGATAATTAATAATGTACGTATAAAAGTGGTATTTTACTTGCGGCCCGCCGCTCATTTTAAATTCCTGAATTTGGCCCTTCATCCGAAAAGTTTGCCCCATCCTGTTGTAAGCAATGTTCCCTATAATGCAAGAGGTTGGCTGCGCGGACCGATCAAATATTAATTGAAAAATTGTCTTGTAGTCCGCGCCAACCTGGAATGATTGCGCGGGTGTTTCCCAATTTCTGCGCGACCGCGCACGCGCGCAGCTTAGAGGGAACGTTGGTTGTAAGTACAATTGTATAAAAATCAACATTAAATATTGATTTTACAATAAAAAGTGGCCAAGCCAAAAGAATATAGTCATCGTACCGACATAGTTATTGAGAGACAAGTACTGTTAGACCGCAGGATTTGAATTAGCCGTCTGAATGTCATTCAGTATTTTATTTGAAATATAATAAGTTAACGTAAGTTCCTGGGTTTTTCATAGTTATTAAAATTAATTATCAATAAAATTTCGTTAAAAAGTAGTCTTAACAAACTTTCGGCTCTCTTGAAAAATAAGACGAAACTGACTTGGTCGTGTTTGATACTGGACGCCTCAATTTAAATCGATTTTTCGGCTATAAAAAGGTTTATAAATAAAATTATTAACAGGTTATTTGAATAAATAAATAATAAAGTTTTATTATCCTGCCGCTTATACAAAGCGACTAATTTTTTGGACATTTGCTATTTACAACATTCAGTCACTAACTTTTTTACTGGTTAGTAACTATTTATAAATGTGGATTTTTCGGTTTTGTTATGTTGACTTTTTTTTTGAATTATTGAATATTTAATTTGAAAACTGTGCGCACATATACTGACCACTTTGGTACACTCAGGTGTTTTTACTAAAAATTTACTAAAAATAACGAATACTATATTTTTACACAAACTATTTTTTCTAATACAAGAAACCGAAAAAAAAACACAGAAGCGGATTACCTTATAAGCAAATGAGGCGCGCGCTTGGGGCATTGGAATCTAATGGGCCCCAAAAATGGCTTATATTATATACCCATATGTTTTTTCTTAAGCACATGAGACGCCTCAGGAGCAATTAAATTTGGAGGCCCTGTTTTCAGATAACATGAGAATGTCAGAAAAAACCATGTAAAATAATAAAAATCAGAACAAAATATATATGGTTTATATGATATAATATAAGCCATTTTTGGGGCTCATTAGTTTCAAGGCCCCAAGCGCACGCCTCATTCGCTTATAGGTTAATCAGTCACTGCGTGTTAGAAATTTCTAGTGATGAAAGCGATTTATGTCTCCACATAAAATTCCCCTTACATAATCAAGTAGTGATGAATTATTTTTCCCTAGTTAAAAAAACAAAATTGTATTATTATTTACTTATTGTATCTTCATTGTTATAGTTTTCTATACCACAGTGGTGTTTTTTAATCAAATAACGTGGTTTCATAAATTATGACAACCGATCTGCAATTTTTCTACACGGTTTTTTGTGAAACGTATTCACCGTTTAAAAAAAAGTGTATTATCGACAATCTATTGAATAAACTCAATACTCTTTTGTTTTATATAAGTATGTACTGACCAAATACATAAATACACTCCCATACAAACTATCTCACACATACGTAGTTAACCCAGGATTCGTATCAATAAAGGAACACTTTACATTCTAAGCAATCATTATATTATAATAGAATAGGTAAGGTTTAATGATAAAGGAGTTTCACGACACGACATTGAATATCATTTGTCAATGTTATGACATGATGACAGTCAACTTATTGATAAATTGTGTTCCGATCCTATTGACTGATTGGTTTATCCAGGGCTCAGAAACCATTTTATTACTTTTTAACATCTTCTTCAGTGGAAGTATAATTGAAAGGAAGTAAAAGTGTGGATAATATTGTCACCGTCGTCGCCCTCGTACTGACACGCCACTTGATGATTCGATGCAGTTTAAGAATGCAATTTTTTTCAATTGTAAAATTGAATATAACAGAGTAAAAATAAGCCCAATTCACTTAGCTCTATTGTTAGTGAAATGAATTTGTGTGTGTGTTTTTTTTATATCCATGTCTGCTCCCAATAAAGAGTCTTCTAATGGAGGTATTTCAACAGATTTTTTCTATGGGAACGGTTCGTTACACAGTTTCTCAACCCTTTGACTGTGCTTAAGTAATTACTCTCGCTACGCCCAGTTACTGAAAGATCACCTATTGCTTCGAAGAGAAATCGATAAATTTATCAAAAAAAATATCTGTTCGTAACACGAGTCGAACCCGTGAGATCCAGCGCAGAAGCCAACTTCTGCGCCATAAGAACCGACTATCTATCGACTAGCGAAATGGATTTCTTAATGAAACATTATGAATCTTGATTTGTTTTTACACGCGGTATAGCACAGTAAACACACACTATTTCCCAAAAATCAATATTTTAAAAGGATAACAATAGTTTAAGATTTCGACTGAAGGATGTCGTAGGGCGAAACCCGGGTCTTTAGTGACAAAATCTGTGAGAATGTTCATAGTTTGAACGATTCATATTAAAATAAACTGATTTGAAAGTTGTTGACTTGTAAACTGTTTGATTGAAGGGTATATTCTGACGGGTATACTGATAAAGTTATTTTAGAAAATATAAATTATTGACAAAAGTTTTGGCATTAATAATATAACGAACTAACATTTAATACAAATAAATATGGATGGATATGCAAAACATATATCAGTATTAGAAAAAGCTTTATGAGATCTATAAAGTAGATAATATAAGTGATATGTAACGTGTGATATTTGTTTCATTCAGTTGGCGACAGTTGTAGACCTCTGAATTAATCCTTGACCTCACAAAATATCTTAAAAGCGGAGCATTGGACCGTAATGAATGCATTAAGATAGGTCGGCATCGGAAATGTTCTCGTTTCGATATGGCCCATTTAATGTTTGTGCCATGAATGCTGCACAGATAATTCTGTATCAATATAGAACATACTCTGTCTTGTACCTTTTTTCTTTCATTGCATTAATGACTCATCACTAAGAAATTTATTCGATATGCTCGTACCGTGAAAGTATGGAAAATATACATTTAAAATTTCGTGATGTTTTTCACGATTAAAACACGAAAGGATGGTGACAGAATTATGCTAAGCATTTTTCGTTTCACGCTGAAATAAATTAAACTTTTATGTATCGTCGGAAACAGAATATTCGCTATCTTTTTCTTGAATTAAACGAAATATGTCGGATGACCTACAATTTTTTTTCAGCACGTTTTTATAGTGGAATTATATATGGCACATTTATCATAGCTTATCAGCGAGTGGATGAAGGAATACACTAAATAGCAAAACTTGTTTTTGAAAGCAGTTGATTTCTGTAAATAACGTGCTACGTATGCTTCAGAGAAGTCTGAATTTCACATGTCTCTACTCCTAACCAAGTAAGCTTTCTCGTCTTGATAGGTTATTATTGATCATTCATTGGTGGTACTCAGTAAAATAATGGGACATTGATATGACTCTGGAGGAAAGAAAATAGAATGGCGAAGGGCACAATTGTTTGAGTGAACAACTTGGTTGCTTTATGCTTTGAATACAAAGCGGATAGGCTTAAAAAAGGCATTGATTTCAATCTATAAATGCTATTCCTTTTATGTTTTTCTTTTTGATTATAACAGATTAGTACTGCAGTCTTCAAACCAAGGAAAATTTTAAAACACGAATTACGATGTTCCCTTTCAAAATATTATACAAGCATTTAAAAAGAGCGTGAGGCTGTCACAGGTGATGATGGCACGACATTGCGTACTACAACGATATTAAAAAAAACATAATCTTCATATCATTTCTACTAATGTTTTAGCAAAATAAACTGGTTTTACAGTTTTGGACCGTGTTAAAATTACCATAAAAAAACCAAGTGAAACGGGACATGTTTCATAAAATTGAAGATAACTTTTACGTTTTGTCTATATAATTACCATTAAATTATTCTCAGTTTGGTGATTAAAACATTATCGAATAGATTGAAACGAAGGGCGAATGATATGATACACGCTTCGAAAGAAGCTGTTACATTGCAAGCCAATAAATCTTCATTGGTCGAGAACCTCCACCTGTTGACAGATAAACTCTTGATTTACGACTTGATCTGCTGGTGAAGTTAACTTCGACTACGCCTTCGTAGTGTTGAATGTCGATCTTCTCAATAATAAATAACTATCTCTTATTTCATCACGTTTTGTAACTATATTTAGTATCATCATTAAATGAGTAGGTACAGGTTTACTTGGTGCGCTCAGCATGTTGTGATAATGATTTAAGTAAGTATGATATCTAGTATCGTTTCATGTATCATTGATAACTCAACTCGAAGGTTCTAAGATTAAATTAAATTAAATAATTCATTCATTCTGAAGTGTTTTTTTTTTAATTAATATTGTATTACTGTATACACACTTTTTATCACTCGAGATTTAATTATCGGTTTCTTCAGTTACGAAATTGCACAGAAATACTAAAAAAAAGACGGATTATGAATCCTCGAGTTTGACCTATATCTTTCTGAGTAATTCATATAGTATAAAGAAACATTTTTAAATGGGTATTGCTATAAAATAATATTTACGTAAAACCAGAAAAACGCAACCAATTCGATGTAAAGAATTGGTTTTTTTAATTTTTTTAAATATTATACCAAATTATTAAAAAAACACACCGCTAATTGAATCATATTTACTAGTTTTCATTGTGAATGTTATCTTCTTCTTTGTGTTACAAAACGCGTTAAATTTTATTATCAAGTTGTTGATTTTTCTGATCTCATGTATTTTGATATAAATCGACTAAAACTATTTCAATGAATGTATGCATTTTTAAATTCGAATCATTTACTGTGTAACTGTTATAAGATTAACAAAAACAGGTCGGTTAATCAAAACTGCTTCTCTAAAAAAATGTTTAGTGATATACGTATTATCTTGAAAATTTCACGTACAAACTGTGAATGTTTCAAACACTAACATGCAATGGAGAGTTTCCTGGTTTCATTTAATACTGAGTAAAAGTTAAATAATGAATAAGAATCATACTAGAAATATGAATGTCTATTCCAGGAATATCTTTTTGCTATAATAATAGTAGCGGCATTTGAATGGCGGCAGTGTTAATTAAATTAGCGTCTCGGCCAGCGACGTCTGCGGCGTCTCGACGACTGTTTGATATCCATATACACTAATTAGAAGCAAAGACAATAAAATAGAACGGAGACTTCCGTTAATTTTACATGACAATGTTGATGCTACTGGCAATATTGAAATATCAAACACAACACCTTTCGACAAACGGCAATAACACGTCGTCTAAAAAAATAAATCTTCAGTATTTGAAATCATTTTATTTGCGTGATGAAAATAAAGCATCTTTCATTTTAAATGACTATCTATGAACACCGATCCACTAAAATACGTGATATATGTATGTGTCACAGTAAAGTTTGAAATCTCGTAAATGTATAAATTCATTAATCAATGTATGCATTTACTAGCAGCTATCATTGAAGCTTACATTATCAAAATTTACGTTCAATTTGACTATTCAATGTATGGATTAAGTAGTATCTATATAAACTCAATAACGAGCGATATATGTAATAGAAATAACATTATATTTAAATTATGTTAGTATACTGAAAAGCGCTAGTCAAGTTTGAAATGACATTACGGCTTAGGTTAGGTTAGCTAAAGTTATCATATTGAAAGAAAGAGACCGATAATAAAAACAAAACGATTACATTTTTGAGGTTATGTGAAATGTTGCACACATCAAAGTGTCTTGTAGGGCGCATGAATCATTTCTTTTATGTTTGTGAAAAATTCAGTTTAGTCTGTGAAGCCAATGACATTGACTAGTTAAAATGTCAATTTGTTCTATCATGTATACCTGCAACTGGTTAAAATGTACAATGTATACATTTATTGAGTAATTTATGCATTTCTTAAGTGCATACTTAATCGCTAGAGTCTACATGTTTGCGCAGTTTGCAAGCAATGCGCATTAAGTACAGTTACTAGTCCTGTAGTAAAGTAATTTAAAATTCTAGGTATAAAACTAATGCTCAGATTAAATAAAGTCAAAATGTTTAATCACTTATCTTAAGATTGAATTTTATCTAATCAATGCACTTTTGATTGAGTATGCAATAAATCATAAACTTAAATACAATTTAACTATTGACGTGCACTAATAACATCGATTTTCAATATCATCGAGTACAGTTTTCCTACCTCAGTTTTAATCTACATACACTTTCTCCTTCTAGCGCATAAGTGGCCTCTGAACTAGTGTTTTATCAAATGGACTTTCTTTGTTGTCCGTGCTCTCTGATAAGAATTGCAATACTGGACAAATATATCAAAATTGATTTTGCAAAAAGTGTTTAAATAATTAAAAATAAAACTATTGTCAATTTTTAAAACTTTCAATATTGATTCTACTCTTAGCATGCTAAAAATATTTTAATTCAGCGGGAAAAAAAAATATTACAATATTATATGGTTTTAATACAATCAAAATTTGGTTGTATTGAAACAATACCATAAATACCGGGATCCCTGATACCGGTTTTGTAATCACTAGTCTCGTGTACATACTGGACATGACCTCAGTAGTTGTATAAAAGTAGAGATAAATCACACACCATACTAGTGGTGTAGTACACCAGGGATCAGCAAACTTTTTTTGGAAAGGGCCAGATTGTAAAAAAATAGGCTTAGCGGGCCAGGTTTCAAACTGAAAAATATGTATGTACATGAGTAATTTTATTGAAAATCGGTTCAACATATATACTTTTATTAGAAAGTAATCTTTTTGCTAATCACTTAATTTCGGAAGGACACGTGTTCAATCAGGAACAAGGGATACAAATGTTACACCCAAATACGGAGAGTCATAAGCTCTTTTTCCAAGAAATTTTAGAAATCAACAAAGCACAGCTGCAAAGTCTTCCGATTTTAAATGAAATATCAAACTTTCCCACATCTCCACTTCTATACCCTACATAATCATAAAATCATAAAACCTTTGCCGACAAACAAATTATATAATTCTTGAAACTACTCACTACTCAAATCTGTTGGCATTCCCATGAGCTCATCCTTTTCGCCAGCAATGGCTTTGGACTCAGTGATGCATTTATATCTTATATAAACACGAAACTTTCATTTACTAAACGTCAGTTCAAGTTCATCCGTGCACTTGAATGCCTGAAGATGCCGAAAGGCGAAACCCGGGTCGTTAGTAACAAAATCTGTGAGAATGTACATAGTTTGAACGATTCAAATTTAATATTGAAATTCCACCAAGCACCTTCAGTCGAAATCTTAAATTAAAAAATAGAAAGTAATATTTTTACATACTATTTATACAGTTTGTCTGAAAAAATACAAAATTAAAAAAATATCAATATAAAATTAGTACTTCCTAACATTAAAATTGTTTGTAAATGGGCATCTATTAATATTGATATTTGTTGCGATCTTAGATACTTTATTTTAGAAAATGTTCTTTCATATTGATCAAACAAGTACTTCCAAATACAGATACAAGTCCCTGTTTATATAATTTTAATTAATCGTATTTATCTCCCGAAAGATATTTATTTATATAATTAGATTAGATTGAGACAAAACGCAATTGAACAGTCTTCCGATTTTGAATGAAATGTTACACATTCCTGGCTCTCCACTTCTATACCCTATATAAATATAATCATAAAACCTTTCCCGACAAACAAAATAAATACTACTCACCATTAAAATCTGTGGGCATTCCCATGCGCTTATCCTTTTCGCCAGCAATGGCTTTAAACTCGATGATGCATTTATTTCTTATATGAACACGAAACATTCATTTACTAAGCGCCAGTTCAAGTTCATCCGTGCACTTGAACGCCTGAAGATGCCGAAAGGCGGAACCCGAGTCGTTAGTGACAGAATCTGTGTACATAATTTGAACGATTCAAATTTAGATTCATTTCAACAATATTAACTCGCGTAGTTTGCCCATCCTTGTAGTACACCATAGCATCTGATGGATTCTCCACTGAACTATTATTTACAGATCTGTTTATCGAACTATCGTATTGAATGAATTGCCGAATGAGATAAATCTTCATAAAAATCAAACGCAGTTGTAAAATTATAAAATAAATAAACGACGATGAAATGGGAGGTGTTTTTCGTAATAATTTATCTCTGCCTATTTCTTATAGATATCACGAGGCATTGTATTCAATCCTGCGTGATTATGTATTCAGAATTTACTCGATTGATATAATAACAATGAAATTCATTTATGGGGCAGTACCTGGGCGCTGATGTAATGATCCGTTGGCCGTACATATTCGTTGGGGACCGGCCGATCCAAAGGAGCCGATCAATCATCGAACAACATTCATATGTCTGAGACAAATTGACGTATCGACTCCGATGTCCATTCGAGAACGAAATAAATATTGTTTTACTCTTCTTAAATTGTACTTTTTATGTTTAATTTGTTTTTAACTGTAAATTTAACAAAGTAACAGCTATTTACAAACGGTATCAAATTATTGAATACTATTACTTTTAAGCACCTTTTCATTTATAAAAAAATATTCATTTAGCATCTAATAAAAATACTAAAAAAGTATTCAAACCGATTGTCTTTTATGAAATATATATTTCCTAATATTTTTCTTATTTCATTAATTG
Source organism: Himalopsyche tibetana (assembly GCA_030503985.1). Taxonomy (NCBI): domain Eukaryota; kingdom Metazoa; phylum Arthropoda; class Insecta; order Trichoptera; family Rhyacophilidae; genus Himalopsyche; species Himalopsyche tibetana. The sequence goes on along the minus strand of JAPJYX010000010.1, from coordinate 18,826,555 downwards.
ATTCATTAATAGAGTGAAGACAATCAAAATAAGCTATTTGTATGAAAGAAGAATACCAATTAAATAGCTATTTTAAACTGTAATTGATTCGTTAGCAAGGATAAAACAAAATTAATAATCGCTAAATTAAGTAGACGGCGATTCAGTGATGTTGAAAAATCGCAATTAATTAACAGCAATTAATTCCAATTAAAAAATACATCGGCTTATGTGAGATATGCTTTTTTTTATAACAGCTCAAAGTTGTCTGCAGAATTAAGGATGTAAAATTGATTGAGAAAACATCATTGAAGCGAGGCGAAAATTAATAAAAAAAAAACTCACACAATTAATCTATGTATAGTGTCGGAAATCTTTTTATTGTTGTGTATGTTGGTGTAATGCCGAATAAATATTTTACTCATTCGATAGCTTTCAATAAATCATTTTTTATGAATAAATTTCGGTATTTTGTGGTTTGATCCCCAACATAATTTCCTATATGTATGCATAAAATAATAATTTGACAAAGATTATTTATAGTAACAACAGTTTTTTTTAAAATTTTGTTGATAAGCGAATATGGAAATATTGTATTGTATATAATCGGGTTGCTTGGCTGACCTATCGTCGAATATTTTTACACCAAATACTGGAAACGCTTGTAAAGTACATAAGTCCATACGTAGAAAATGAACGTTCAATCACGATTTTTGCGTTGAAATATCAATGTTTTGATTTTATGTTACCTATCATGCTTCGGTGATTCTATGGTAAGCAGAATAAAAAAATATATGTATGAATGGCCTAGTCATAACATATGTAGGTAAATTAACCCCTGTATCAATATTTATTAGAAAAATGAGCTGTGTTGTGTGTAGTTTAAAATAAATTGAATATAATTCGTAAGAAGTGATGCATAAAATAACATGTAGTTTTTGTATATCTATGATGTTTTGTATATGAAAATATATATACCATTTTAATTCTAAATTTCGTTTTAGAAATTTTCTCCAAACAACAATCTACTGAAAGAAATGTTTATTTATGTTTAAAATGTCAAAATTTCTATTTAAAAATTAATGTTGGTCTCGAAATTATTATCTGCAAAAAATTAAATAAAAAAAATGCAACAAAAGCTTAACACGGGTAAACTTAAAATAAATTGTATGTTACAACACAAATAATAACAACAAACAAATCAATTTGCTTTGTTACAAATATTGAAGGAATCTAATTGAATATCATCATTTTAAGATAACTCGTGTAAATTTACGAAAATAAAAAAATACGAAAAACGAAACGTTTTATGTGTGGCAATTAGCGCTACGTCGTCTTCCTCTTATGAGTTATTATTATATATCAAAGTAATAAAAGTCAACGAATTAATTTTATTATCGCTTTGTCAGAAACACGAAATCCACATTCTTTATGTTTTTTACTGTCGAAGTTATGAAAGTTGAATAAATAAAAGTGAATTCTTCCAGTATAAAAAATCGCGTGTAATTTCAAAACCAGTTGTATACGATAAGTTATAGCACAACGTACTCTGAATGCGAAGTAATTTATACGACAAATTGGTATATTAATGATAGTTGATTGTACAAAAATATTTGCTCCAAAAAATGGTTTGAAATGATTATTTTATTAAACTTCTTTTACCAAGATTGTATCATATTATCTCAAATTACATTGCTCCTTAAAGTGTATTGTTTAAAATCTAACACTAGCAGTGCTTGTCATATACAACAACATATTTTTACTAAGAGATGTATAGGCAATCCTATCTAAATTATGATTTTTAGACAGTAAATATATTCATAAATCGATATAATAAGGTAAAAATAAATAAAACAATGTATCACCAAAATGCATCTATATTTTTGACCTTAAAGCAAATTCTAATTCAATCAATAAAATCTGACATATAATTACGCCATTTTTTTGTTGATAAAAAATCGTTTTATATTTTCTAATACTTAATTTTACATGTTAGTAAGATAATTGTGTGTGTTGAAAAAGAATAAAAAACACTTACTTTATATTAAAATCACCTGTTACAAAAACCCAAAAATGTTATCAACTGTATGGCATAAATTTCGACAAAAAAAAGTTTCTTAGTGTTAGGTATTTTTTAGATAGAACATATTTTTTATTATCTTAGGTATACTGAATTTTAGAGATTATTATTTTTGTTTTTTATTGTAAAACTCTAGGCGTGAACAATATCCGGAAAACATTTAATTCAACTAAAATGATTGAAAAAATTGTAAATCATACATCCAATTGTTTTGTTATACGCTTATGAATACTTGGAATATTTATGTTGTAAAATTTAACGAACAGTAGGGTTATTTTTGTTTCACTATGAATACTTTTCCTCGATTGAAGGTATATGTTTATCAAGTGTTTCTGCTAATATGTATATGCACTTTAAATACAAAATGATTTTGTTGACATACAGAGGGTTAATGTGAAGTATACATTACTTAAGGAAGTGCATAAAAAAGCGGTGCATTTTGAAATGCAGAGGAATAATTGATTGCCAATAAAGCAACAACTGGATTGATGACTTTATTGTTCGTTCAATCAAGTTGAATTGAAATGTCATGAAGGACCTGACAAGGGTAGGACTGGGACGGTTTTGGGAATTAATAAATATTCCGACCGCTTTACAACCGTAATAATAATAAAAGAAGATCGACAAAATGTACGTGCCTATCTTATTATTACAGTACGTATTATAGTAAGGTCCAAACTAGGGCATCCAATCCCGGGATCCCGTTCAATTTTCTGATCCCGAATTTCCGGGATTGAGATGACCGAGATCTCGGGATTTCGGTTTTGAGAAATTTTGAGCAAAACCCGAAAATTTACATAAAATTGGCAAATTCAAGATTTCAAATTAAAAAAAAAAAAACGAGTTTGTGTGAGAATCTGGGAAAAAGTATACAAAATCGAGGATTTCAAATTTCTCGGTGAGTTAAAAAAAATCGAGGTTCTGTAACAATCGGGGAAAAAGTATAGCGAACTGAGGATTTCAAATTCCTCGGTGAGAAAATCTCAATACCGGGATTCAAAATGAATCAATCCCGAAATCCCGGATTCCCGATTGGAAAAAGGTTCCGGGATTGGATATCCTAGTCCAAACATCTGAAACAAGCTGGCATTTTTATAGTTAGTCGTTTGAAAAAATCAATTCCTTTAATACTGGTCTTGTAGTCGACTGTTGAGTGTTTGTACAATTTTGTGTCAGTGTCCGCAGATTAAAAATCCAATACGGATACTTTTACAACATTATTTTTCAATATATTTATATTTTTGTGTTTTAACCATCAGATTCTAGCGATTGAAGCACAATAGTTCTATTTTTAACCTATAAAAATATGAATGATTTGACAGCTGAATCACATTCCACTTAAAAACTATAAATTCTCATTGAAAGCATACATTGCTTAAAAAACTTATTGAGCTGTGAAAACCAATATTAACAGTAACTATTTGAATAATAATATTTTTAATTTAAGTATGTCAGATTACCGGACCTGCTTCTTCATATAGGAAAATTTAAGAGGAAGTAATAATTCATCTTGAAATGCTCTTTTTACTTAACTTTGTACACGTGTTGTGTACAGGTTAATTCAAGAAAGATGCAATGTTAAACCGGACATTATATGTTTGACAGTAGAAACGAAAGCCGCTTAAGGTCTATCATAATAACTGAAGAGAAATAAATAAATTAAATCAAAATATATATTAGCAGATAATATCTTAAAATCATTGCAAACAAACGATAGTTGACAAAAAAGTGCCATAAGTTATGTGAACATTACCGCCCAATGATATTTAGTCAAATTTTTGCCAGAATTCGTTCATTACAGTGCATGCAAACAATTCGCAGACAAAGTGTGTCTGTATTTAAAAAAATACTCAACACGTATGCTATCATGCACTGACAAAGAATGTGTGTGTGTAAAACGTTACAAACGTACAATAAATCAAGAAAAAAAATATTCATATAAAAATTACAGGATACACTATGTCTGATGCTAATCAATACGTTACCATTAGGGATTCTGAAGTCTCGGGTTTTTCAAAGTCCCGGGACTCGAGACGTGATAAAGTCAAAGTCCCGGGACTTCCCGGGACTTGGGACTTTTATTTTCCCTTTAATAAAATTATAAATTTATTAAAATTAAATATTTGTATGTACTTATGTACTAAAAAGGGATGATAACGGTTCATGTATTGAAAAAATAACAATGAATTGGGTAAAATTATGACCGTTACTTCACAAATCACAATACAGCTTTTATACCTTTTTTGTCCTATTGAGACATTGGTAACTTTGTAGAATAGTGAAAAACATTTGTAAATAAAACAACATCAGGTATGAACAATTAATTATAATATGTTTTAATTTGTTTTTGCTACAGTTATATTTTTAATACGATTATGAATTGATTTAAACAAATTTCTAATAACATAAATGAAGATATCTTTCTCCCAAACGTTTTTTTAATATTTCGTTTCAATTTAACTATTTTTTTTGAGCGTTTTTTACGCAGTTAGACGTATTTATTATTATTTGTTAGAATGGTTTTTTCAAAATTAAAAATGTACAATTTGGCTGTCTTAAGTCCCGGGACTTGGTTGTTAAATGTCCCGGGACTTAAGACAGCAAAAAACCTTAAAAGTCCCGGGACTTTTGTCCCGGGACGTCTCGACACAGAATCCCTAGTTACCATCCCTTTGTCCTAGTGTAGCACAACATATGTATGAGAATAACTGCTAGGAATTTATAGTAATATTCTTAGATTTTATTTGATAAAAGTGTTTAAGTTCATCAAAATACTTAACAGCCATTATCTTGAAACAAAGATTTTCAGATTACAAAATTACAACTGTATTCATATACGAAAACGGTTTCACTATGATACTTTGTATTTTTAAATATGTCCTTAATCTACAAATTGGTAATATTTTATGTATTTTTTCTTCACAGTGATCTCTATAAATATCATAACGGTTTATGTACATTTTAAATCGAATCTCAAATGATACTTCGGCAGGCCTCTGTATCAAAAAAAATATAAGACTAGATCAAATATCATTTTCATTAATTAGTAAAAAAAACATGTGATCTAGGCTTAGGTGTTAATATTGTTTTCTTGGATAACTATCATATTACTTTCCACTCTCTTTGATTTGATTGATTATAATTGTTTAAAGTATTAGTGTGTTAGCCAATTATATAAAAAGCGATGCCAAATATGATTGTCAAGTAAAAATAATGTCAAGTCTGAAACGTCGTCTTCTTGAGTTGCCAAATTGACTGGTTTGATTTTTTTACGAATAATGGATTTCTTTTAGTTAAATGGATGTATGAGATAACTTCATTTGAGTGACTAAAAACAACTATGATCTTAGAAAAAACTTGTGTTGATATGTGCCATATGACTCCATACACTTCGCATTTAGAACGAGCATAGTTTAAAATAATACTCTATTCTAGGTTTATATATATTTAATACAGTACTCTACTTTTATCAATTGAGTAAGTTAGGGTGGGGTCCTGAACGTTTCAGCGAAATAAATTCATTAAAATATTCTGTCGTACAATTCGTCAATGAAAATGCGCAGAAAATGTAAATTCAGAGAAGGAGACATTTTGTCATTCCTTTTAATCGATTTAAATTTAAATTCGACGTATTGTACATACGAGAAAAATGCAATGGCATCTTTTGATGGTGACGTCTCAATCTGTTCGCATTACAAAGAAGAAGAAGCATTATTATTCAACAGAAGTAAATTCAAATATGATTTGTCTCTACTCTTACTGGGATAAGCAATACAAAAATTAAAATGAAATAAGTAGAACTATATAAAACTAAATATAATAGATATGTATATATATGTTTTTAGCGATAATTTTCATGAGGTTGTTTCTAACCATTTCCGCCCGCAATGCGAAACAAGTAATGCACTATGAATGGAACATCTGAACAGAAACTATTCTTACTATTACGAGGATTAGTTGTAATTTAGTCGCTCAATTTATATTTTTCAGCGTTGGTAAAGAAATAAGCATCCGTATAGAAAATGATTAGTTGTTGGCCAATATCTCTTTATACGCATCGTCTTTATGATCGAATTTGCAAAATAAATTGTAAACATTTGTATATTGTACACAAATTCAAACATCAATTTATGAAACTGTCTATTTGAGGATTCAAGCCAGTGGCCACCGCTACCAAATATGATAATCGTCCATGAGCGTTGATCGCTCGCCTACAGGACAAGTAAATATTTTTAGAGTACAATTTAAAAAAATGTCTAAGCGTATTTATCAGCGTGATATTTCATCAAATTAAAGTTTGAGATTTGTTTAAAGCGTATGATAAACACCATTATGAATAAACTAAATCGATAACACGAGAAAGAGCTTTCGTAAATTCGGCACGCTCACGGACTTCGTAAATTAATGAAAAAATCAGATTTGATTTATTCTCCTACAAATCATTTCAATATTTTACATTGCGTCGCCAACAACCGATCAGACCGGATCGTCCTTATTTACGAGTATCTTAAACCGAAAATATTACAGGCTTTCAAATTTTCCGAAAGGCATGATCCATAACTTCATCAAGTTGTTAACTCTTGAATGCTAATAACATTACAACTCATAACGGTGTACGTACATTTTTTTTGAAGATTTTTAAAAATCATTTATTCAGTAAGCTATGCAGTCAAATATATAATGAATTTTCAAATACTTTGGAGACTTTTAACCCTGCTAGACATAGACTTATGTACGAATGGTTGGATGTCTCCCACCCATATAATTATTATGACAGAGCGTAGCAAGAGTATTAGCCAACCTCTAGCCCTGCCCTCATCTTATCTTTATACGTTAGTCAATCTAAAAAAAGATAAGTTTAGCAACTAACCAACAATTTGTTACGAGTCTATATGCTCCTTGAGAGCGGACGTAGTTTAAAAAACTGTTGAACTAATGAAGAAATAGTTATTCAACCTAAAATTCAATTTGATAACTTTGTTATACCAATTGTAGAATTACTAATGAAATAACAAAGTTATCTGATATGTTAAGCCGATATGTTGCTGGTTCTTAAAAAAACATGTGAAAAACGTGTTTTTTTTTACATACGTCCTAGGTTTTTACCGTCCATCGAAAGGCGGTAAGTGTTAAAACATGTTTTTTCAATTGATTCTGTAAGAGTCAGCAACATATCGGAAGTATTTTTTAGCACTGTAGGAGAAGTGTTAAAAATAAATTATGGTCGTATTGATTGATTTCAATCGGAAAATGTTTTGGAATAAGTCTTTAGTGAAAACTAAGAAATAGAATGAGCTTTAAACAATAAACAAATAATGAAATTCTATGTGGTAAAAATTGAAAAATATTAAATAATACCTTGTACTTAATTGGAATATTTGCAATATGGTATTATTAATGATCACTTTACACGAGTTTGTATGTAATACATATTTTTGTGACCGGTGTCTTATTGAAACGTTATATATTTTACCAAAAAAATATGCTTTCAAGCATATTAATAATACAGTAAATCTTATATTAAAATACTGTTGAATGATTGCCGATTTATTATGTTAGTAAGTCACAAACCGCTTATTGATTTGTTTGTTGACATAATAATTAGTTAAGTTTTAAAAGGTTAATTCATAAATGTTACATAATGGGTTGAATTGAAAGCAGTCACAAGTTCGGTCTTTGCCAAAAGCTTTGCATAATTTACCCCCAGCTTAATAACCGTAAAGCAAACTGTTCATAAATATAATATGTTTCGAACGAATTGAATTGAAAACCCGTATGGCAAAAGGAATTAAAATTATTCGCTTCACAACAGACGGGAATAAAACGTACGAGCCATATTAAAAGATGTTTTATTCAATACGTGAAATAATTCTGATACTGCCAAATGATTTATCTTATTGGATTAAAATTGCCGACCGAGTGAGTACTTTTTATTCATATGACCGCTATGTCAATACGTTTATGAATAGTAAAAATATTATTTCGTAGGCTTTTCGGTTATCAAAATGAATTTCAAGCTAACCGCTGTAATCGAGACTTTAGGAATTTAATTACCTTTGAGTAAAATTTATTAGCTTATGAAAAACATTAAATATGCGCCTTATTTTTTTGTTACATGGCATTATCGTATTTAAAGCTGGCTGACTGTAATATAATAGGTTCGTGTGACAATCAGCAGGTTTTACTATTGACAAAATTAATATCAATTTTGAATACATGTGACATTCCTTAAACGTATGTAATGGTAGGAAAGGTGCAATATGATGTGCAACAATAAATTAGAATAATTAAAAAACATATTTTTAAAAAATGGTGACAAGCTGACTATACAAACTATTAGATAACATATGATTTTTAGATTCGTTTCAGTTCACTGTTTGTATTGTATTTTACCCGCCCGTTATTTTTTTAAATTTACAAAATCAAGTTCCACATCGAATGTGGAAAGACAAAAGAACGTAACCCACAGTTTTTTTTCGATAATTTTGTATACAGCTTAATACACGTTGTATTGGAAGGATTAAGGCTGCAAATGCTGAATTACTATCTAAATTTAACTTTTTAAAAAGAAGGTTATGTGAAAACTGCGACTAGGGAAAAGTACATGTGAACAAGTTTTTCTTAAAAAATATTTTTAATTGGTTTTATATTTAGTCAATAAAACGCTAGTTTATTAGTCTTCGTGTACTCCAAGGTTGTGTTGACTTTGGGTCAAAATCAACACAAGTTTTTTGTGCCTCCTGTATTTTTTTAATGTGTGGGTTACGTATTTTTTCCTCTCCACGTTTGATCAATAGATATATATATATATATAAAATATACTAAAAAAACAAGATTTTAACTATTATTTTTAATCACTCATCTTATAGGAGTAAGTTTTCACTTTGTTGACACTAGATACAATCGTTGGCGTCCAAGTATATACTTCTTAAAAATACTCCTTGCATTTTTACATATCCTTAAAATTCTTTGATGTAATTGTGTTACCTAGGACGAGTTTAGCTGGTGGGCGATGAAATCCTTAAAATTATTATGGAAGTGTGTTAAGAAAAGGTGAGTGATAAAAATTAAATACACCAATTGTTTTAAATTAAGGCAAAATATATACAATGAATGAAAACATATTGTTTTTTGTAGCAGTTGTTTACTTATGATGAAAAGTAAATACAAATGTTTTAAGATTTAAAAAAATAATAATGGATCTATAAGATAACATGTATGGTCCCCTTCGTAATCACCTCAGTAGGAAATAAAATTTACTCAGTTAGTAGGTTAGTACTATAATGTATTCAAACTAATAATTAAAAATATTGATAACTGTTTTATTATTTAAAATTCGTTGAAAAATTAATATTATAAAAGCATCCAAAAAATTGTTAATTTTTTTTAAATACATTGAAATATTACAAAAAATATCACCAGCTGCTTCTAAACTAAAATGAATTGAAAGTGGTAAGCAACAGCAATCAGATTCATGAATTAAATACATTTTTTTTCTAGTTATATTCGCATTTTCAGGCAATCATATACATATTGGCATTGCTATTTTGAAATCATTCATAGGATATGCACAAAATAACCATATTAAAATTGGAATGTTTTACGTACTAGACCAGGGGTGAGAAACGTTTTTCATTTTTAGAGGCCACATTCATTTATCTGATTCAACATAAGGCCGCAGTAAAGAAAACGTTGACACCCCTCTTTTTTAGATTGTCGAACATGTAATGGGTTGATTACGATCTTTTTCTAAACGCTTGCGTACAATTTTTTCATCAAAGTGAATATATTGCATTATAAAATTGTGTATTTACTTTTTTAAAAAATTGGCACAACACAAAAGGCCGCATCAGAGTAGCCAAGAGGCCGCAGCGTCCCCACCACTGTAATAGAGCCTTTAATCCCAAGATTCCGTCCACTTCTAAGATTCCAAAATCCCAAAGAATTTCGTAAATTCTTGAGTTTTTGATATTGAAAATTCTTGGAAAAGCTAAAAAAAAAAAGATTTCACGTCGCTTCGTCACGAAAATTAGTGAGTTTTTGAAATCGACCACAAATTGTTTGAAAAATCACATGATTTCAAAATTGTCGAGCAAAAAATTCTCAATCACGAATCCCAATTTATACACGATTTTATGCTGAATGTTCAATCCCCGATTGAATGCCCTAGTACAGGGATGGCGAACGAGGGACCCGCAGGTGAAATTATCTAACCCGCTTGAACTTTTAGAAATGATTGTTTTTATTTAAAGCTTTCATTTATTAAAAAATAAAAATACGCCATGTTGGATAAGTCTATCCTCGCGTAACAATGTAATTTAATTACTCAAGCTATGTGACCCGCGACTTTTTTAAAAAAAAATCAAATTTGACCCACTTGCGAAAAAGGTTCGCCATCCCTGCCCTAGCATGTAAATAGTTACTTTTAATCAGAATAATACTTTAAAAGTTCATCGTACTCTTGTTACGTCCAAGTAATATATTAAACATTTAACATGTAATCCCTCAACAAAAAGGTTTTAAATCTAAGCCCAGTATCACCTTCTGACTTCAACTCGCCTTAATATTATTTTATTTTTATTCAAAAGCCTTCGTACCGATGATTTTCATTATGTTTGGAATGAAGACATGACAATTTATTACTGTGAGGGCTGTAAGCCACATAAAAAATATATTACTAGCACAATAATGATCGTGTAACGTGTGGGTGTATTGAAAAATGAAACCATAGAGGCCAGTCATAGTAAATTTAACCTGACCTTTTCACTTCAGTCTTCATTGTTTGCTCTTCTTTGTGTTTGCTCTTCTTATGTTTTGTTTACCCTGTAGGCTTAAGCGCAAAATGAAACTTAGATCACATATGAGAAATTGCCAAACATTTTCACACCCCCTTTGCTGTTGAAAGCTTTAATAGAGCATACGATTTGTAACACATTGCATTAACTATATTTATAACGTTTCTATACACTAGGGTTTGCTATCCCCGTATTGTTGAAATCAGGTTCATGATATTATTTTGGTAATTTTTATTACGTTGTAGGAAAGTGAAAATGTATGTGGTGGTTTTGATGATTTCTATGTTAAAAAAAAATATTTAAGATTTCTCGTTATTTATTACATAATACATTACAATTTCCTACATGCATATCGTCAATACGATGAATAGAAAACAATTTTAATTACTTGTTTAAAAGCTTTACCACTTATCATTAACATAAATAATGTTTTTGCGGTAATTATTAACTAAAAAGTTTCTTTAATTAATTTACTGTACTTCACCGCAAGCAAATAAATATTAATCTCAGTTAATATTGGCTGCACTGTCGATACACGTGGTTTTTATCACATTAATAAGTAGCACAAGTGTGTTGTCAGTAGAGATGTTAATTGAATATTCGAATATATTCGGCTCATTTTTAATATTAGGTATTCGAATATTTGATAAATTTTAGGAATAGTATTTGTTAATATTACAAACATGACATTTGACGTCATATTATATAATGCATTTTTGTTTATTTAATAAACATCATAATACTAAATTAAGATATGACGTACTCGTGATGTGCTGGCATTTAATTAGTTTGACAAAAATTGAAAAAAAAAATGATTAGCATACATGATGAAGTTCATATATTAGCCCAATGCAAACTATGAAATATATACATCCTTGAAGTGCATGGAGACTGATAAACGGGGTTTTAATTAAGTTTATCTGATATAAATATATTATTTAAAAAAAAAACTTTTTTTCGACAGACCCTTCTTTTTTTAAACTTAAAAGCTAAATCTAGATACTAATTCGGCATTTTCAGTTTACATATTTTTGATAGAACGTGTTAAATTAATCAAGTTGTATACATTGTGAGTATCGAAAAAAAACTGTTTTGAGAAAACTGTGGGCTACGTCCTCTTTCCTTCCCACAGTCGATGTGTATATTCAGCACAACAGCTAATGTCAGCACTCCAAATATTTTGAATTAGAAAATCACTAATTTAAAATAATAAATCTAAATGGATATTTGATTCCATATCCATTGTTAGGGCAGATCTCTTACTAAATACCTCAAAGACGGCGATTATATTACTTGAATACTATTTTTTTTTAATATTCGAATATTTCTTTTCAACGAATATTTAGAATCCCTAGTAACGAGTAAGTATATGACCACCGTGCATTATAGCATCAATAACCTTAAGGCCATTCATTGAACATACGGAGTCAATGATGCCTAATTATAATTTCCAGTTGTTTGGATCAAACAAGCTCACCGGCACATCAAGAGAAGTCTAAAACTCAGTTAAAAAGCCCATCGTGGGCCCTTGGCGTGTTTTCAAAATCCATAACTCACGTGTGTTTGAATTCCTTGAGTAAATAATTTGTTCAAACTTACTGTTATCGATGCTGCGTTGCTAGGTACTATTACATGTTTTAAAATGCTATCTCTACGATATTTATCTATTGGCAACAGCAGTTTGAGATAATTTGTATTACGAAATTTTTGTATTTTTGATTTATGAAGATTACGTTTTCCTTAGGGGGGATTATGTACTTAAAAATCGATTTAAAAGTCAACGTTATTAAAACGTTTGGTTTTATTTATCGGTTTTTGGGACTTGATCACTAAAATTGTGTTTAAAATTTACGTGAGCTGCAAAGTAGTGCTGTGAGATAAAAAAAATAGTCACGTTTTTTTGTTCAATAACTATATAGAAAAAATAGTCTTACGAATGGCTGCTATTGTTGTCACTGAATAAGTGACCTTTTAATTTTGTTCGATTTTCTCGGTGTTTTTTCTGCATTCGCGCTGTCACATAAATATGTACTTCCCCATAGATTGAACACAACTTCTAAAAGAATTAGTTTGAATTGAGCTGATACAATTCATTTCTCTTACTCTTAATCTTCTTGACTAAGACTATTGTCTAAGCTCAGAAACTATTTGATTCATTGTACTGAAAATGAGCAATTGGAAAGAAATGTACATATTGAAGGCTTGCTCTATGTCTAGAAAAATAGTGAAATTTCACTGTGATATAAAAGTAAAACGGTGAAGATGCGTTTTGAACCCAGAGTCGAGCTGACTATATAGTCGAATGGTCAACGTTTTTAGCTTCGTTTACAGAGGTCACGGGTTCTAACCCCAGTACTGACAGTTTTATAAATTGTTTTTTCAATCGATTTATGAATTTCTGTTCAAATTCATGGATGTACATATGTGAAGTTTTGCATTTCCTCTTCTCACCAATCTTGTCCTGAGAACGGAGCGTAGTGAAAGTGGTTACTAATAGTTATAACCTAGCCCTATCTATCTATTTATACTGCCATTGATAAAAAAGAGAGATTCAGCAGCTGAGTAACAAGCAGTTCTCTTTGTAACACTCTGTTAATGTTAACTTCATTATGAGTCAATGTGCTCCACATTGGGAGTGGACGTCATAAAAAAAACAATAAAAGCTAAGTTTTAAGTGATTTAAATGTAATAGAAAATTTAAATTAACTTTTATTAATCCACGTATTATGTTACTAACTGTGACACGTGTTTCGCCTCTTTCAGAGGCATCTTCAGACTTACTATCGCAAAGTTTGCTTATATAATGAAGCAAAATTGATTCTAACATTTTAAAATTATGAAATTACAAAATGGAGTTTGGGTTTTTTTTCCTTTTAAGTTAGTAACACAATACGTGGAATAATCAAAGTTAATTTAAATTTTCTATTAAAATGAACTTCCACAAAGTTACCGCCGAAATTATCGAAAGGATTAAAATGTACATAAGTTAAGGTTTAGATTCAGCTTCACAAGTACGTATGTGATTTAATATTTAAATTATTTTATATATTGTAATAAACTAAGATTTAAAAGTATAACGATCTTTTAATAGGCATTTTATTTAACATTTTAAAAATATTTTGTAGAGTTAATTGCGCTTGAAACTTTAAAAAACCGATGAAACTTAAAGTATTACCACTATATTAGGTAAGCCGTATTCTCCCCTGCGTCACCTACGACGCCTGCAAAGTAAAGTTGTTTAGATAAAATCGACTTAACCCCACTCAACACATGCCCTTCTATCACCACATTCTAATCTTAACAGTAATAACACAATATTGTAACATAATCTTGTTGGAGCAAGTAACAACACACGTGTATCTAAATTACATGACAATCAGTCGCCGGCATTCCACTCTCGTATGGGTTGAAAGTTAGAATAACACTGTCTGTTGGAGCTTTTGCTTTAGAGGGCTTCAATAGGGCGGGGGCGCGAATTGTAACGTCCATTAAATCCGACAATGCAATCCACCAGAATCATTGTTTCCAAAGATTTTGTATATAACATACGTTAAAGCAGAATTAACATGGATATGTAGGCGATTTCATGACCGCTTTCAATAATGTCTTGCAAACTGACGAGATGAGTAGAATAAGAACATATTTTCCAAGCAAAGGTTTTGCAATTGATACAAATATAATAAATGATTAAATAATTATCGATCAATGTATTGTGAGAAAAACTGAATAAATTGTTTAATAATTCTTCGTTAATATTGTTATGAAAGAATTTTAAATTCAAAAACACCCCCACTGCAAAAAGCACTTGCTTTGCTTGATTATTCTTCCTCGTTTTAAGAGTGGTACAAAGAATCCATTTTTCATACATGCATCATTGAACTAGAAAAACAACGAAATAGTACTCAAGGCAAGCCAATTCGTTAAAAATAGTCGCTTTTAACTTCCTTTGGAATACAAATTCATCAATCACTTTTTGATTATTATACCGTATTAGTAAAAAGAATTTTTGCTATGAACTTAGCGTCATATTTTTTTGTATAACCCCTCTTATCCGCCATTGGGCGGGATGTTATAATAAATCTATACTTTAAGAGCATTTTTAACGTTTTTATGCAAAAAAAAAATCTATATAAAAGTAATCATAAGGGATGTAACAAGTACATCTATGGACAGTAATAATTTTGAACACAATTTTAATAAAGCATTTTGCAATCTAAAATTAGTATAAGTGTTTTTTTAACCGTATGTTTAACAGCATACTATAGTACCTAGTTTTTTTTTCCTTTTATCTATATGTGCATTCATATTTTTTCAATAGTTTTATCTTTCCTGCATTTCTGTACATTTACATTGTACAAAATAATAAACGGATGGATTTCTAGCTCTTACATCTTGTTTGTTCGATGAAACTATGGGAATGATAAATTAGCTTAGGTTTTATAGTGTATATATGTAATCTATAAAATGTATCAGGAGATATTTCCGTTTGAAATTAGGTATAATCCGTTATCCCTGTTAAGCTGAATTGTTTACCGAATGATCGAAAAACAATCTGTAACCTAATACCGTGTCAAAGTATAGTACTGGAATAATAAAAAATCTCCTACATAATCAGATAAATCTCCTCATTTGAAATAGTAAATATTAATGAAATTCCTGCTCACAGATTTATTGCCGTGAACGAAACATCTAAAAGGCAACTTTATGATCGTGAGTGAATTTACGAGATTCGACTTGGTTGAGCTTTACGCGTTAATGGGATTCAAAATATTTTCAATTAAATAAAGCCAATTTGGTGATGTGCGTTAAAGGCCACAAAGTCACCAGTGAAATTTAATGTAGTCAGCTTGCTGATTTCGAGAGACGTACAGTGTTGATTTAAAAATATAAAGAGAATTAATCCATATTAAAATATATTTTGATGAGTTTGAAAAAAAAATTATATCATAATTATAAAATGTGGTATCCTACATTGATCTAATTAAAATTTAAAGTTCTTTAATAAAAATAATTCAATAAAACACGCCTTCTTTCTAGAAGCATAGTTTAGTTACATTTAAGGTGTACATAATTTTCTATAATTCTTGGTATTCTCTCAATATTTTATAAGAAGTTGGACAACTTAAACTACGTACATAATATTGTTATATATTTGTAATATTGAGAGTGTTTTCACATTATTTATTTTTCCGTTTTACGTTTCTGATTTTAAGCATGGTTGTTTTTTTATGTCATTTTTTTCAATAGAATAAAATAAAACTATTTTCATGAATTCAATCCGGCAAACAATATATTGTCATTCAATTCATGATCAACAATTTCAATTAGTAAATTATATTTCAGTCCTATATTTGTCGAGTCTTATAGCGCAGCGGTTAACGTAGTTGGCTACCGTGCCGGATCTCACGGGTTCGAGTCCCAGTACAAACAGTATTTTTTCGATTTTTGTTCGAAGGTATGGGTGTTTGTGATGAATAAATTTTACTCCCACCCTTCCGATACTTCAATAAATGAGTGTAACAAGAGCGATCAGTTAAGCACTAGTCTTATCTTTCTATTCCTACCGCTCTCTTTGGAAAAAGAGAGGTTGAGTGATTGGAAAACAAACAGTACTCGTAGAAAACATTCTGTTGAGGTACCTCCATAAAAGGTTCATTGGGAACGGGCATGGATTTTTAAAAAAGTTGCCAAACTTGTGAAAAAACGTAAAAAAATATTAATAAATAGTAGAGATCCAATGACAGTTATATTGTAAGTATTATAAAGAGAAAAATGTTTAAACAAAACAACATTCTTTATCAATGTTATCACAATAAACCTTCATTTGATATTAAAATATTAAACTAATATATGAATGATATTCATTCCATACGGTAACCAGGACGAGTCAGATTAGCCTGACAGAATAGTAGGCCACTAGAGCAGGATCGTTATTTTATCTTATTAGAGACCCACGTAGAAGTAATTAACGATATCGTTAAGTATCAATAATGCGGGTCATTAGTCACTCCGTTCTTCCTAGATGTAATTTAGGATCACCTGCAAGGCGGAAGGTGAAGATACGACTTCACAGTTTAACTAAATCATATCGTTAACATGGAGAAGCGGGCGATCTTAATAAATCAACAGATTAAAAAGGAATTTTTATTTCATGAACAGATATCGATGGACTATTTAAGTAAAGATTTTTTAAGAGCTTAAATATTTGAACAAATAATTACAACAAAATGCACAGTCAGATAAAACCAGTGTATGTAAGTAAGTATGCAAATTTAAAGATTCGAAATCAAATCAATGGCTGCAGTACCCCCATGCAAATTCACAAATTATTTATTTATTATATTTTAATTAACATAGAGCAACGTCTTTTTTTAAATTTGTATAATTCATTCGTTACATTTAAAATAAAATCGATATATCTGATCGCAGTGTCAAAACAACTTTAAATTGATGTGATTTATATCTACACAATCAAATTGCAACTGAAAATGATCGTTATCTGTTATATATGCATAATTATATTATACTAAACTCAATAAATCTTTCACTAAACTATTAAATTTATGTGATTAGCATTCGATTAAAAAAGTTTTAATAGAATCGCCAATAGAACTGATTGCCAATAAATTTTAATCATACACTAGTATTTTTCTAATTTAATAAAGTCATGGAATTTTAAACAGTTTTATCTCGGTTCAATACAATTAAATAGAATGATTATTATACAAGCCAGGTCAAGATTCCTTACGAAGATCCACTACTGTGAAGAATAGTCGGACATATTATTTAATTAATCTCCATTATGATTAAATCTCGAATTGGTGTGGTGACAGTACACTATCTTGGCTAGGCGGGTTACATTGTACCCTTTTTTCAATCCAACGAAGGTGAAAAAAGTTTCGTTTCTCAAATTTTAAATGTATTATTTTCAATATTAAATTCAGTCAATTTTATAAATATTGCATATTTCATCGAAAACGTCGTCTTTTATATCACTATTTTTTAGATAAACCGACACAAAAAGGTAAATATTTAAAAATGGGGTTATTAAATTTTGCTAATACTTATTGTATTTAAAAATATTCAAACCTCAATTTTGAAATGGTCAATAGTTTGGAAAAAGACAATATATTTACAAACATGAACAAGCGTGCAATAATAAAAAAACCTCCATTCTTAATACAATACTTAGTTAAATTTTGTTTTCTGCAGTAATTTTTCAATCAGAATTTTTAAAATAGTTGGGTTTTAACTGATGGGCGGGTATCACCCGCCGAATGATAAAGGGGTTAGAATATCATAACAAACATGCGAAGTAATAACTATAATTTAAGTATTATTTTTATAAACTTAAGTTTTGTAACTCTTATGAAAGATGTGTGTCATCACCATACATTTGTGTACTCCAACCAAAAATATGCCGTATTCATTTCAATAGCCAGGCACAATAAATTATTGACGTTGCAGTTTATGGCTATTCGCCCGCGTATCTTTTGATTGAGATGATTTAGTGATACCATCATTCACAAATCACGATTGGAAGATTGATCGGCAAGTGATGAAAGAAAGTTACCAGAAATTCCCGATTGCATATTACATTGCGTTTGTTCTTCGTCATCGAGAACACAATGCATGATAGTGTCCCATTTTTCAATTACATAACTGATTTTACTGAGAGAAACTAACTACCTTTTTAGTTTGTCTAATGTGGAAATCGTCTCTTTTCGTGTCACGCAATCATTCTTCAAGATAGGGTCTGGATAGATGCATGAGACCAGTTAGACGAATTGAAACGTCTTTTTACTTTTTGAGAAAGGTGACTGTAAAGGTTAAAAAAATAGCTGACATATATTTCATTCATCAAAAAGATATGCTTAAATTACAGAATTTATATTTTCCTTTATAAATCACGAGTTTGTCATATTATAAAATGATAAACAGAAAAATAAAATACTTTTAACGTATTTAATGAATGTTGTTAGATAGTATTTATGCTTCTTGAAAAACTGGATATCTTTATGAAAACTTGTAAAACCAGTAATTTTCGTAAAGTAATAAAAGTTAGTGACACAGTTTTAATGTAAAAAAATCTTTGTGGCACGTTCGTTATTTTTACACACAAATGGCCACCACGTAGTGTTTATTGTTTTAAATTATACCTTTGTATTTTTCATAAACATTCGATAAAATTGAAACCTGTTTTAATCGAAACGATCATTTCTGTATGTTTCTCCTTACATTTACTAAGCAAACTAATGTGTAATAAATCATATATTACATGCCCGTTTCTATTTTCCATATGCCTTTGTATGTTTAATGGCGATTTGGTAATGTAAACATGTTTAATCGAGACAATCACTTAAAATTCAATATCGATTTGTCAAACAAAACTATTGACAACTTCTGTATACAAAAAAAATCAATTAAAATGATTGCTAAGCACGCACGATGAACGAGTAGGGAGGTATTTGATTGTGTAACACCTTTTTAACGGTGCTTTTTCGTTTGTAACATTTTGGGAAGCTTTTGTCAGGGCAGTGAGCTTTTAGAACGCATGCCTGTGGAAGTATTCAATTATTTCTCTCCCATTGAAGATATATCTACGAAATGTATTTGAATAATTAAACGGGCAGGTTATTACAAAACATGAGATGTTTGTTAGAGTATGACTGGGATTCATTATTCGTAATAATAATTGTGTTTTACAAATAGTGACTACAACTTGGGAGTCTGATTTAGCGGGTGCCCTTATAATGTTTTGGCTGTTTTAGTATTTTTCACCTTTAACATGCTATAGTTTTGAAAATATTTTGTTATATCAGGCCATATCCGGAGTATTATATATACAGTATCAGCGCAAGGTTGTTTGGCTTCCTAGGCAATCCTGGGAATTTACGAATTTCCTAAAATGAAGAAATGTGAGACATTTTCTTTTAAGCTCTCACGGAAATTTTTCAAAACATTTTTACTCGCTGCCCCGATTCCAAAAACCCAAAAATTTACATGATTCCCAAAATGAAAAGATTTCCGATTTAAAAAACAAAGGAATTTGCGGAATTATATAAATGAAAAAAATTGGGACTTTTTTAGCTCTCACTCAATATTTTGTTGAACTATAAAGAGCAGTACGTTTTGTGATGGCAAAGATTTTTTGAGTTGTCGAGGAACTGCTTAAAGGTCACTGCATAGATATCGAATATTATTAATGTAAAACAATAAATTCTCCTCAATATGAAAATATGTGCCCTCTTATGGTTTGTGCCCTAGACAGTTCCATATTTCGTCTGTATGGTGGCGCCGGCCCTGAGTACATAGATTGGTAATGAAGGATTTCAATGAAATAGGCTTAACAGTATTACGCAATGTAATGTTACCAATATGAAATATCTAGTTTTCTATTGTGGTTGTTAAATTAAATGTGCCTAACCAGGACTGATTGTAAGTTACCACCATAAGTTTTATAAGAGGAAAATGATAGAATGCTATTAGTAAACAAGTGATTATCTAACTACTCTCTTTAGGTTTAGTTTTTAAGATTATATAAGGTGTGTGAGAGTAAATAAATTATTAAAAAAATCACATACATTGATTGCATTGTTTTTGTATGAAAATGCTGATTCACACCTTTGACATAAACCAACCGAGTTGAACCAAAGTTCCACTTCAGCTTTCAGAAGCAGGGATAAATTTGCATGCTCACTTATTTTAACTAACACCTTTAGAATAATTATCGTGTAATGATTATTAAAGTGATTGTCAGTATTTTTTAATTCCACAAAAATATATTACCACTATTAAACTTCTAAGCATTCTTTCTTTTATACTCACGACAAAATGAAAGTTTTTATGTGTTTTGTTTGAATAAATAAAATATCCAAAGGAATTTAATTGCTTACGTTAATGAATAGGTGAGCATCGTCGTGAGTTATTGTAGCCACGTTCGACTTGTGTACAACCGCATTAACACCATAACAGTTAAAAAAGCCATTACATGTCTTTATTTCTGATTAACACGTCAATGTAAACAGTGGGAGACACTAGAATTACATACAAGACTTCACCGAATAAATAAAATGTTTTTATAACGTATAATAAATTAAAAATTTAGGAAGTGCAGAGAAGCAAAAGATCTAGATAGAAATGACAATAGAAATTTAAAAAAAACTGCTTCCTAAAAAAATAAACATAAATTAGGCACAATTAAATTTTTTTATGATTTTTTTAAAATTTTAAATGCATCATAAAGATATTTCTACGTAATCTATGTAAATTTTATGTTTTTTTTTCATTAGCTTAGACGTTTATACTTCATTTAATTTTGATTAAAACCAATGCTTTTTTTTTAAAAAAAAAGGTGCCGGAATTCACTTCATGTCAAGATTTAAACTAAAATTTATTTGCTAATCCATGTCTGTTCCCAATGTAGAGTATATAGCTTTTTAATGGATGTTTTACTGAAATTTATTTACGATAACTGCTTGTTTAATAATGTTTTTTTTAAAACAATACATCAAGCGTAAGACCCTTCGTTTTGGTTACACAGTAAGTCTATGGACCTGGCATTGTTTTGTATTATGACAATAACTTATGAGTGTTACGGTACCCAACACACAAAATTCTAAATGAACCTAAGTTGGCGATAAACAGCGAATGGTTTCCAAGAAAAAAAAAGGTTTTCAAAGCAAAATAAAAATAAAATTTTGTGAATGTTGATTTGAAACATTTAAAATGACGAGAAAAAATTACCAGAACGCCGTTCCATCGCGGTACATGGGGAAAAAAGCCCTGATTAAGGCAATCAAATTAAACTGATATAAGTTTACAAAACACCATGTTCCGCATTCTTCAGACTATTGACAATAATCTTTTATTGTATTTGATATGAGTGATTACACTTAGACAATAATCGTCATAATGCTTGTTATTATAAGACTTTTTCTAATAAAGGATCTACCACGACTTGCGTCTCCGTTACGTAATATTACATCGGTAATATTGTAGATACAGTAATAATTGAATAATTGTGCGTTGTTGACGCCAGTTAAAAATAATGACTATTATTTAAAACAAAACTAAAAAATATTTACCCTTACTTATGGTGCGTCTAAATTATTATCATTAAAATTTATCTGAACTAGTTTTGTGGAATGTATCTTGGTAAATACATAAAATGGCACATTGCGAAAAGTATTTTTGATATTTACTACTGTTAAATATTCATAGCTTCGGGGTTAAATGAATAGCTAGTCACCTACCAATATGATTATTACTTAAAAAACCATGCTAGTTTCTTTCAGTTTTACCTACTTTATTCTTTGCAGTATTAAGTAAGAAAAAAAAGGATGATATATGATATAAAACTTCCTAGAATTGCTTTATAGATATTTCGATTTTGTTGAGGACAGACATAGTAATTCGTACTGTATTCTAACATGTTTTGAAACTACTTTTGAATAAAATAATACAGCGGATTTTGAAAACGCAACGACGATATATACTAAAACGATGAATTCTCGCCGTCTGGAAGAACACACTGGACGGGTTGAAGCTTTATCAGAGCATTAACAACTTTAGCCTAAACCAGTAACAATGGAGTTTTTATTTTGATCAAATATACAATAGTTGTGATTTGCAATATTGAAAAAGAAACACAAATCCTAAATCTATTTTTTAACTGCTACACACACAAGTGTGGAGGTGTTACAAAAATGAGAGAAGTATTCCTTTAATGCAAGATTAATTGAATAAACGAGAGCATACAAGAAGACCAAGAATCAGGAGAATCTAATGCGTATCGCAGAACCTAGAATATAATCCCAATAGAAGATCGATTATAAATAAAAAGCAGATATTGTGTATATATTAATATCTGAAATAAAGTTTTATACATACTTCAAATGGGCGATGATTAGAAAGGAGTAAAGTATACGTAATACTAACAACAATATTGTTTTTATTCAAAAAATGCAATAATAGCGAATGAAAATGCGCCAAATAGTTTAAAGTTGAACGATCAAAACTCGACGAGAATTTATCGTAAGTAACTCGAGATCCACATCACACCCACGTCTCACGTCTCAGATTTAAATTGAAAAATATAAATTTGAAATTGACTTTACCGGAAATCAAATCCATACCCGCTTGTTTAGTAGAGCAAGCTCTATCAGTGGCGGTTCTAGGTACTGGGCTAGGTGGGCTAAGCCCGACCTGCATTTTTCACCCAAAACTTTAGATGGCTGAATAAAAATGAACAGCAATTCGGCCGCTGAACAAAATAAATACATTTATAAGCGTAACTAACCTTTCCCAAATGAATATAATATCTTTGTTTAAATTTTCCTCTGTCAATATAAGACAATGGCATGTCTACCTACAATAATATTCTCGATTGTTTTTTATTACAATTTTAAGCTGAGCCGGCATAAAAAAAACAATAACCCTATAAATAATTCATAGAGAACATTCAACGTGACGTCAGTCTGGCAACACCTATGTACATGCCATTGGTCAGGGGCTGCGGCTTTCTAGCCCAAAACCATAGACAATATTTCTTTACACTGGAACGCAATCTAGCACGATTCGATTTTGTTTGTATTTGTATGTACGGAAACGTCATCAAACACACAGGACTGTATTTCAAATTTACTGACTTCTGTCATTCATCAGGGGCTAAATTGAAATTAGTCCATGGCCCATACAAACATACCAATATCTTTGTATTCTATGAAAGTGACAGGTATCGAATCTCAGTGACAGTTCTGTATTGCTTTTTTTACTTGTTATTTCACTTTGAAAGAGACAAATTTAAGGTCACGTATTATTATTTCTTACTTACATTAGCATTGATTGTATTATATAGTAATTTATGCTTTGCAGTAGTGTCGTAGTATTTGTTAATTTGCTTGTAGATTAATGTATAAGATGAAGTGGAAGCATGCAAAATTTCGTAAATAGTATACAATGCTATGCTTTTCTCTAGCCCACCTAAGATTTCAGGTCAGGAACCGCCACTGAGCTCTATCCAATTAGACCACAGCGGGCAACATAATAAAATACAAAAATGATAAAATACTAAACAAACAAAGAATATGAGTGGCAAATATACGGCAAGCTATCGCAAAAAGTGTACAATGTGTCAGAGTATATGAATAGTAACAGTTGTTGGATAGGTGCTGCGACATTAGCTTCACACATTGGTATTTCAGTTGCTTTGCACTCAATCACAAGCCGAGATTCTTTTCACACATTTGCGATTGCTTCCGTGAAAGTTTATGTGAAGAAATAAAAGCCAACGTAAACAATGCGACACGTGGTGCGAGTATTCCTGCAACCCATTCACACGTGAGCGAGCACTTAGTAACAATATTTTATGACACGGCGCCTTAAAGCTTTTGACTCCCGCATTTCCTATATTATATCTTGCGTTACATTGTTAAAACTTCATGCCAAACACGAAAGCATTCTTACAGTTGTTTTTGATTATTATGCGTAAATATAAAATCTTTTATGTTGTGAACTTTAAAATACTTATCTAGACCTAGATTTTAATTAAATGTGAGGGTTATCTCTAACAATGGGCTTTTAAAGGTCTTATCTGGTTTAACGCGTTGCCTTAACAAAGCTCAATTGTGTATTTATTCAAATGACGTGCTTAACAATACTGTTTTTAGGCACAAACATCGTAAATGTACCAGTAGCAGTCGCCTCAGTGTATTGCGGTAATAAATGAATATTTAAGGTTCATTAAATATCTACATCATAATCTCTAATTGAATTAAATATTTTATTTTATTTTCTTACTGAATTTAAGCATTGTATTGTGCAAAATCGTTTTATAAATTTAGTTGGAATCGAAAAAATTATACAACACATCGTGGCTTTCAGTAATTCAAAGTGATTAGTTACCAGCAAAGCTTACACATCATTCGAATTTTTAAATTTGACTCTCAAAATTCATCAATGCTATCGTGTAAATATTGTTTTGATAGACAGTCGTTAGACTTAATTAAGTTTATCAAAACAATGAAAAAGTTCTGTAATAAAAATTGTTTTTGATCGATTGAATAATGTACGCAGTGTATGTAGTATTAGTGTCAGTAAGTTAAGTTTAGTAAAATACTGCTCGGAAGTTATTTATTAAACTCGATAGAATTATTGTTTATTATTTTATTCGCTATTTTTTCAGATACCTTTACATACTCTATAATAATCGGAGATGGACTGGAGGGGGCTCGAAAGAGCTTGCTCGAGCCCTTTGATAAGTTTTACCATGGCCGGCGAGCCCCTTGTTAATTTAAGAGAAAACAATATCACTCACTCTATATACTCCCGTCACTGAATGATTTCTTAAGTCGATCCATTATTTGACAGCATTTAAAGACAATCTTTAGGGGAAATAAATTAAACTTGAAGGGCTGTTAATGCCAAAAGAATATTTACATGTGGGTTGTTGATGCATGCATTTTGTCGACATACATCTAACCTATTCATATACCGTAATGAAATAATTAATTATATTATTCAAATCATTATTCTTATACTAAATCACAAATGCGTAAATCACAAATCGTTTCCGTCATTTTTGGCATAATAATTATTCTTTTTTTTGCTTATATTGTCCGTGCGTCACTTTTGAAAATATTTCAATCTGTTTTTGTTTCATATTAATTACTTTTCCCTTTTGACGTCAGCTGCAATGATGATTTAGGATTGCTACCAATAAGTTAATACATAATTGATAAAGTTGAATAACATTTATGATATTCTTTTGAGCACGTTCAAGATAAGAGCACTTAGACGTTGTGTGCTTCAAATGCAAATTATTTAATACTACCTACTGTATCATGGAAAAATAAAGAAAAAAAACAGCCCCATTTCATATAATTATCTTTTTTGCACTATTCAATGATATATGTTGCAATGTATCCTCGCCCGTTCAACTGGTTTGTGTTTATTTTAATCACAAATCCACTCAAACAACTAATAAATCCTTTAAGTGCTTGGAAGAAGTTTTGACGTGAGTACAAGTATTTATTGAAACGTAACTAAAGTAAATTACTTGTTTATTTACGTTTAAAGATTGACATATTTGCAATTTTGTACGCTGGGGGTCGACAGCTTTAAGTTATTTTAAAAGCGTCGGTATTTCTGTCAGCTGTTCGACTTTTGCCACTCACTGATCTATTTCCACTTTAGTTTATTGCATTTTGAAATAGCAACTTCAATCTATTGTCAATCGCTTCAAAAGGGTGAGAGAAGAACATTACACTTATATTTAGTATATTTTTTTTACAGATATATATAATTCACAGAATATAAAAAGCTTATGTGGCAGAAGAGAGATTAAATTATTTAGCATTCCCATGATATCTATTTTTATATGACATAACATATGTATATATTTTCAAAATGTCCATCAACCCCACAACAAAGCTAAATATTTTTCATAATTATCGACGGTAAATTTTCAATACTGAATCATATTTGTATTGAATAATACGTATTTTTGCTTATAAAAAACATGTTATCAAATTAACGTTTGTAATATTTACAAAAATTATGTAGTTTTAAAAATGCACTCTTATAAGTTAAATTATGACTCATCTTAAATACTAGGACTGCGGAGCCGAAGTCGATGTGAAGGATTAATCTCTTTGGTTATATACAAAAAAAAAATCATCTTAGAACTACAATACGTAGGTATATTTTCACCTTGTTAGTTGTAATAATAGAGTTTTATCAAGTGAATGTCAATTGAATCAAAAATATTGAAAGCCTTTTCAGTGTGAAACAAACAGAATTCAAGATAAATTAAAATACAACAAAAAAGTACAACTCAATTGTAAATATTTACATTATGAAATTGAGTAAAGTTGAGAAAAGGTATAAATTAAAGTGAGTTTAAAAGAGTCGTAAATTTTGATTATTTAAATAATGTTTCTACACAAAACATGCACTAAGCTGTATCATAAATTGTGATCATATCATTTGTAGATAAGTGTCATAATTTGAATCTAGGGTAAGAAAAAAATGGTGGGATTAATTTTATTGATCATAAAAACGCCATTTTGTCTGCGCTAGTATGGAATATATTACGCATTTAATTCAAAGGTGCATTTTATATAAAAGGTTATATGCAATTATTTTATGAGTTATTATTTTACATTATCATAAAATGAGCATTGTTTATTATTTGAAGAAGGTTGCTTAACAATGAGTATTAAAAAAATAAAATGTTAACTTAAATAGACAAAAAAATACATCATTATTAACACTATCTTATTAAATCTGATATACTTGATTATTTGAATCTTTTAAAAACGTACAAAATCTATTTGCTTATTTACTGTCAGTATTTAGTGTTCCCATCTCTTTTTCAATTAAAATAATATGTGGCTTTCTTAACATTCCTACAGTCTAACAAAATTGATCGATATACCAGAGTGGCAGAAATAATGTGTGCAAAAAAATATTTGTGTTTGTAAATTATATAATAAGTCAATTGAATTCAACTTTAATTCTAAAATACCATAAAACTTGACTAAACTAATGTTATATTTGATTAAATGAAAATGATACAAAAAATCTAAGAAGGTTGGTTGTCTTTATTATTTTTAGAGCAAGGGTTTCTAACCGATCGATCGCAATGCAAAACTTGATCGATTCCAATTACGATTGCTTGATTTAATAAAAAACTACAAGTTTTTTCGTGATATTTAACGGTATTTTGTAATATAAAATGAATAATTTTATCTTTTTATAACTAAAACAAATCATCAAAAAAAATATTATTTACAGTCGATTAGCATGAAACATATTGCTATGGCGTAGCGGTTAGCGTTGTGGGCGTCTGTGCCGGATCTCATAGGTTCTAGTCCCGGTACGAACAGCATTTTTTTTGATCGATTTTTCGATTTCTGCTCGATGGCATGGGTGCATATGATGTTTAAAAAAACAGTCCCACCCTTTCTAATCCTCTAATAACAAGGCGTAGCGAAAGCGATTAGTTAACTGCTAGTTCTATCCTGGTTTTATCTTTCTTTCCCTAATTCTCTCTTTGAAAAGGGAGGTTAAGCGACTGAGTAACAAACAGTTCTTGTATAAAAACTTCTGTTGAGATACCTTCATTAGGAGACCATATGATTCACATTGGGAGCGGTCATAGATAAAAAAAATCAAGAAAAATTTAGATAGAAAAAAGAGCTTTCAATCTCAAAAAGGTTTGGTATTCTTGTCTAAGAGACACTCAAAATCAAGTAGATGAGAATCATATCATATCATATCAACTATCTCATAATAGTCAAATTTGAAAAAAAACCTATTTTTTCCAACCTATTGGAATTTTCGAGCAAATGTAATTGACTCAATTCAATAAAAAAAAAATCCAGACGCAAAAAAATATTAAAACGTAAAAACTATTCGAAGTGGTTTGATATATGTAAACACGGTTATACAGCGATAAACTTATTCAATTAGATATACATTTTTTTCTATTACTACTCAAGTTACCCGGTGATTATTTCTGTTAGCAGGCTTATTAAATAAGTCACGAAGACACACAGAGGCATAAGTATAGATATTTGTTCATATTTACATAATAATCGACTCGTTGAACAAGAAACTTGATAAAAACACCAATTTTTTTTGACTACATTAAATAAATAATACAAGTTTTGATTCCTCGTTAGAATTTAATCAAAGAAGCCGCTTTAAGAGTTATGCCAAACTCCTGCGACGCGCTGCTCAATAAATTTAGATATTACAGAATCGTCGATCAATTTTGGGTATTAAATTTCTTACTGACTTCTTTTACTGATAATTTTGAGAAATTAAGGGAAAATATTTATTAGATTATTTTTCACTGTGCTTAATGTGAATTTGTCTCTGATCTTTTTACATATTTTATAGTATAATATTGTATTCTTTCACAGTACCGGCGCGAGGTTATTTGTCGCCCTAGGCAACATTCACCATAAAATCGTAGAGTTTCGGGATTCGGGTTTAAGATATTTTTTCTTGGCAATTTTAAAATATTGAAAATTTATGGATTTCCTAAAAAGAAAATACTTTGCGGGGATTTTTAAAAAAAAAAATTACTCGCTGCCCGATTTCAAAAACCAAGGAATATGAGAAATTCCTAAAGTAAAAAAAAATAAACCTTTTTTTTAGCTTTCGCTCAACATTTTTTTGCATTATAAAGAGCAGTACTTTTTGTGATGGCAAAGATTTTTAAAGTTTTCGAGCTACTGCTCTAAGCGTACTGCGTAGATATTTAATATTATTAGAGTATAAACAAAATATTTTACCCCTCCTTTTAAGCACTCTAGGCGGTTGCTTATTTTGACTGTATGGTGGCGCCGGCCCTGCGCCCTACGTTTAATTTAAAATATAAATATTTTTTGTAATACGCATACTTATCGTAATCTTTAAATCACAAATATTTTCGAATCTTTGATTTTCTAATTCATACGCACAGTTTATGTTAATATTTTAATATATTTATCCAAATGAATAATCTTATACAAACTAAACAAAATATTTGAAAGCCAACGTTAGCTAGAAAAACTTAAAGCTAGTGACTGATTTAATATGGCATTGACGAAACCATTTTAATACCACCATAGTTAAAAATTAAGATGTAAAGATATATAATTTTAAACAGATTAATAAATACAAATATCAATTTTATTACGACTTTTACGATTATGGAATAAAAAAAAGTGATAATTTAATAGTCGTTAATATTTTAACCACTTAACGAAGACATTTCTAATGGCAATAATTCCATGTTTTATTTCTGACAAACAGGACAGATAACATAATCAATTTATTATTAATCTGTTTTTAAAACCCGGCCATATACTTCGTTTATAAAAATGGGTATTGAAAAATAGTAAAAAACAAAATAAATGTTTTACGAATAAGTCATATCAACTGCGCTGTAATAATGAAGTGACTTTAAATGAATTTATTACTGATAATAAGCAACCTGAGCTGTACTTGGTTTTGAAATTTTTAATAATATATATCAATTCCTTAATAATTATTATTTTTACATGCTTAAACTTTTATATTTGTCTTGCATAGTTTTTCAGAGATTTAATTGATTAGTAGTGGAGGACGAAATCTTTATTAGTGAAAATCAAAGAGTACAAAAAAAATATCGGTTTGCAGATACGCCCAACAATTTTTCGCAAAAAGAATCTTGTGATAAAATTCAATAAATTTATAAAATTATTACATTGGTATGTTAATTTTTGGTCGAAAAAGAAAAAATAGGCGTAGTAACGAACATCTGTTTTTAACATATAAACGCCACAAAATCATATTTTTATGGTTTTCACTATCAATAATTGGTGGAAAGACATTATTTAAAAAAATAATTAAACATTATTTTATTAATACAGAGATATGTGTAAATATCTCTGTATCAAAACATATTATGTTATTTGTATTATCGTGATGCGCGAAACTGGTCCTGATCATAATAAATAATTGTAGAATAAATAAAAAATCG
This sequence comes from Himalopsyche tibetana, assembly GCA_030503985.1. Lineage (NCBI taxonomy): Eukaryota > Metazoa > Arthropoda > Insecta > Trichoptera > Rhyacophilidae > Himalopsyche > Himalopsyche tibetana. Next base: position 18,796,185 of record JAPJYX010000010.1, on the reverse strand, counting down.
TCTTTGATTATTATCTAACAAAATCTAGTACTCATATTGGAGATTCATTAAGCCTGGTCTTAAGAAGAGCCGGTAGTTAAAAAAATAAATGAAAACAGTATGATATGATAAAAAAATATTTTGCAAAGTAAAATACCAAAGTTAATTTGTGATCTGTGGTGGCTTATTTGATGTTTTTATATTCATAAAGAAAAAAATATTTTTGTATGAAATACGTCAGATTCATACTGCGGAGTTTTGCAAAGAAAGTCTTCGCCTTAATTAACAGTGACATGAAATTTCTGTCGCGTCCAATTGACCCGGACAAAAACCGCTCTCCGTACGGACAAGAATTTCTGGTCAGACCACAAGTCGTTACTATAATATATTACTAACTACACATTGTTGTATGTGTACATATAGTCCCGAAATATCTGTTAGCGTTTGTGCATAACATGTTTTATCTCCGGTTTCAATAAGTTTTTGCCATATCGAACAATTTTAATTTTTTATACAGGCTTTAGCACTGTTATTTAATATGAAAAAGCATTTTTTTCAGTTTGATTCAATCTACTATGGTGTCTTTTAAGAGCTGCACCATACCCTGAATACCATATTAAGTAGATTTTCATTCAAAAGTCTGGTTTACACACATGCTCTGTCACGTGCGATTGAGTGGTGTGTATACTTTAAAACGAAAAAAACGTGTGTAAACCGTGGTGAGTAATGCCGACTTTTTTCTAATATAAATACGACGTTTTGTATCAAACGGATTTTATAACACGTGACTAAAAATTTAAATGTGGGAATCTGTTGAAAATGAGATGTTTTTTATACAAAGTGAGTATATTTTGTGGAAATTTTGGTAATTGACAAAAGGGTTTAAAATTATAAACAGTCGAACGATTTTCTTCATGGATCACGCACATCAAAAAACGAACGAAACATAATTTCAAAAAAATAAATTATGCGAAAGGCACCCCAAACTCTGTAAATATACCAGACAATAAAATTATAGTACGAATGTAATTATGAAATGTAACTATTTCGAAATCATGGCATCGTTAAAACGATTGTTCAATTTGTAAAGCTATTGACGTAATAAAATTAACTCTTATAACAAGCTATTATATGTGAAATGAGTAGTCGTAGACACTTTACAGATATTATATTGTTAATCGTCTACCGGTGTTAAATGGAGTTAATATCCATGTCACCAGGAACCAGTTTCTAGGCATCCGAGCAACAGACATGTTCGTTTTTTTTCTATTTGATTTACTTCACACTTGTTGCTTACGATTGGCGTTCGCTGTCACACAGATGATTACTTATTAAGTTTTTTTTTAATATGAAAACGCATTCACTTGATGATTACTCAATCTATTAAAAGAATCAATTATGTTTCACTTTAAAATCGCGTTGTTTTTTATTCTGTTTGTATGTTTTGCAATGAAGACGAGTTTGTACAATTTTAAGAGCCTGCGATATATTATAATTTGTACTTTAAATTAAAGAGGAATATTGATCTTATGTGTATATAAATTAGTAGTATTCAAAAGCCTAATGTTTTTTTATTTAATGTTTGATATGGTTTTACAAAAATATTTTTTCTTGTGTACTACACTGTACTTAAGACTGCGTATACAGTTTTAAGCGATCAATCTTTTTTTAATGCATTAAAAACGACGAATACTAGATTGATAGATCTGGAAAATAAAAAAAATTAAAGCTCCACAATAATTATTACGTATTTTACACATATAATTGATAATTGTTTCGGAACTGAACGTCAATCGTCAGAACTAATTTTGCGGCAAAACCCAGGTAACATCTTACATCGTTGTCTTAAGTTCTACAAGGTTTATTCAATTATTATTTAGAAGTTTTTATACTGTTATAAAAAATAAGATATTGAGTATTACCAACATTAATTATTATTGACATGTTTATAAATTTGGAGAAAGTTACTTTAGCAATTGAAAGGTGCATTAAAATGAATGAGACACTTTTATCCATGTGATATAAGTCTGCCAATAATATATGATAGAAAATTTACATGCTTCTTAATAGAAATAAATAGAATACAACAATGTTTATGCTAGAATACTTGAATCATTTACACAATATGGAAAATAAATGTCTGAAAAGAGTGCCATTTTACCAAAAGCTATGTCAAATAAAATATAAAATGATCATTATTATATATGTTGATTATTTTAATAAAAAAAAGCTGATCAAAATCTCATTGGTAACAGTAAATATGTTATAATAAAAATGTTAATATCAAAGTGTGAAGGAAACAAAACGTTGGAACAACGTTAGGAAGAAATATAAATTATTTGACATTAAGAATTTAATAATTGTTTATTGTCCCTTTGGTGGTTCATAAAATCTGATAATTATTATCTAATATTATACTTATTAATATCTTTTTTTAACAAAACTTTGTAGATTTATTGTTTTTTTATGAATTCACAAATGTCATGTTAATATCATTATTTGTCACTTATATGCGGTAGAAAAGCATTATATTTAAAAACATAAACACTATTTTGTACTAATTCTATATTACATTTACTATATATGGTCAGGACCGGTTTTGCTCATCACGAGCATTACCAATTGTTTGTTATACTCTTATTAGTTTTACTTGGTTTGGTACAAATGCCCTGTATTAACTTATATTCTTGCCAGTTGAAAACGCTTAAACTCGATTCTTTTACATTAAGGTAGAATTAGTACAAAAAAGAGTGTAGTTTTTTAATCATTCTCTATGTTATTTGTTTTTCAAACAACTGTCAACAATTACTTGTGAAATTATTATGAAAACTTTGACGTAATGTAATGCGTTGTCGTGAGATCTCAATCTATTCAACATTATAAATAAATTAATTCAAATTAATTTATTGCCTTCTCAAATTTAGGAGATACTAAATAGTAAGTGAAAAAACGACGTCTCACATGATTTGTCACGCAACTTAGCTGACAAACGCAATTTGTCTAAAAACAGAAAAGCAGACAGATGTCAACCATCGGTTGTTTAATACAATACTATGTCTGGACCAGGAAACCAAATAGCCGAGTTGTCTGTGGTGTAATATTCGCAGGACAATTTATTAATAACTATTGCAGACTCTTTATTTCAGTTGAGAGCCAGTCGTCTACATTAAAAATATGCTATATTCTTGGATCGTAATACAAGTTTTCTAAAACAATTTTAATTCCAAATATGATACGCGTTTCATGTATGTATTCTTAAACGAGTAATTTCACGTTAAAATACCGCCGAATATCACGGTGTACTTAAATTGTTCAAAAACACATTGATTTGTGAAAGTTACTTATTAGTTTTTGACGTATTTTTTTATGCTTAAGTTTATACGGTTAGTTAAGTTGATAATTGTATCTTTAATACAAGTGCTTTTTTTATAACGTTAGTTCTCATAATAACTTTGTATCAATATTTTAGCATTAAGGATTTTTTTACACAGTAAAAATTTGATGTGAATGTCTCGTATATGTTAACAATAAAGCAATACTAAGCAAACTGTCTTAAGCAAACAGATAATTCTTAAATTGTAATGATGTAGATGCAAACAGATATATAAAAAATGTAAGAAAAACGCCCGGTTTAACCACTCAACTTCGTTATATCGAGGTTTTACTGTATTATTTTAGTATTTATTACGACTTGTCGTAAAAAAAAAGTTGTCAGAAAAAATCTCGGTAATTAGCAATGATACATTCCTTATAGATTATTTTATTATCACTTACATGGAAGTAGGTTCACATTCATTGCATTCTGTAATATTCGAAGAAGACTCACCTGTAACAAAAAAACAGGATCTTAGTAAATCATAAAGATAAAATAAAACAGAGAAAAATAACAAGTGACAAACCTATAAGGTCTAATAGTTTTCCAAATATCTTTATACTTTAACTGTAAAACTAAATATGTACGTCAAAACATACATTAAGTTAACGTGAAAAAAAAAGTTTGCAAAACCGCTATGTCTGGTGGAGAAATATTATTACCACGGCCGTAGTGTTAAGTAGCCAGTCACAAAAACACTGCCCCATGCGATACATGGTTTTTCGTCTAGTTTTAAAAACTATTGCAGCGCACGTGTCGACAGTACTTTTATTTTCACGACGACATTAAATCCTCGTGAGCTTTCCTCTCTGTCAAAGTTCATCACATGAACCGTTAGTTCATTGTCTAAATTAAGCTAAGCTTTTTATAACGTTGGTAATGACCTAAATTGACATTTAATTTTTTCTGTCATTAAAAATGTGTTCTAACTATTACGATGCGTCGTGTGAGATCAATGTGCTTTTTATTTTAAGTTTTGATGAACTCGTTTAACACGAATGTCCATTTGAGACGTTTTTAAATAGACAGTGGAGCTGATTTTATAGCTTAAATATCTTTATATTTAACCTTGTGGTGAATGAGAGAATACACTTTAAATTTATGCTTTAATATTAGTATAATTAACTTTTTTGGTAGAGATAGTAGAATTTGATTGACTGGTGAAAGGTGCAGAATAAGTGCAAAAAATACGCAAATTCATTGAAAGGTAACCGCTTACCTATGTCCACACTTTCAACTGTATATTTTGTGCTTTGTTGCAACTAAGGATTGTAATACCTGACAAATATATCTGTGCCGTTATTTTATATAAAATATTGGTATTGAAAATAGTGATCGCAATATCTAGGGACTGAATCTAAGCCGGTGTTTTGATATTTCGTATCAAAAAACCGTCATTAAAAAACATATAATTATAAATGAGAGTAAAAGTCTCACCAGTTTTGTAAGAAGAATTTTATCAAAGACAGCTTGTGTGTTTGTCTTCTTCATAAATAAAAACTAAATTATTTTTATTCTGTATACTTCCATAAATTTTGCCGATAACGATCCATGTTTCGTCTTTCGGCATCTTCAGGTTTTATCCAGTGCACGAATGCACCTGAACTGACACGTGTTTCATGTACGGGTCGTTATCGACAAAATTTATGCAAGTATACAGAATAAAAATAATTCTTATTTGATATTAAATTTCCATCAAGCACCTTCATTCGAAATTCTAAACTAAACTATTTTATTTCAATATAAGTAAAATTCTGAATATCAATTATATATAATAAAATATTTGTCTTCAGAAAATAGTACAGACAATTAGTATGATGTAGATTTAAAATTATTTGAATACATAATTTTATGTATCGTGTTATTAAAATTCCAAACATGAATTCCATATACATGTCATATATTACAAATCCAGCTATAATGCAAACAGGTTCAAATTATTTTGTGTTATCTTAAAACCATTTGCAGCTCTAGTTAACTTTGAAAGATAGACCAGTCAAGTTCCTAACCATTATTTATTATATGAAACTTGATCGATGCATTTACAAGAAGGGCGCATCAATTCAACAGAACCGATCAGACTCCACAAACTCAAAGACTGTATTTTTGTAACCTGGTGTTTAATCCTTGATAAAAATATATTTGTATCAATAAATATTTCAAGTGTACACTCTGATAAACCTTAAGTATATATCCTGCATTTATTTAGTCGATACATCAAAGGTAATTAATATATCGTGAAAGTCAGTATCCACTGATCAGTATGTTTGTGGTCAGTTACTCAATTGATCGGTCAGTAATTTAAGCAAACCACTCGCACCAACATAACGTTACTAAACAAACCAAAAAACCTATCAAAACACAATTATTAACTGTTTGTAATTTGGACGCTTCTTGAAAATAGTTTTTGACAGAAATAATACACAACCCAGCCAATAATAGTTAATAAACAGTATCGCCTTTGTAACATAGTCAATTAATAGTTTTTGTAAATCAATGTATGAGAAAGAAATTTTAATTTAAGATCATAACTATGTAGTCAATTAAAACAAATAACTCTATTATAACACCTTTGTTGCCTTTTAAACGTAGCACACCTTTCAATTCTTTGGGAAGTAACTTAAGACTTAACGCATCTTCAATAATATCTTTATTTGAATATCACACCAAATGATATCAGGTTAGGAGATATTGCTGACTGGGTGTTGAGAGACAGCAGGATTTACCACTTATTAATTATAAATACTTTTTAGGAGCCAAGAGATTTCACCAAAAGATTACTGCTGATAATACTGTAATTGATGTCTAACAATATTTAGCTGTTTATCTGCAAATCCTTATTACTTATGCAATTCATTATTTGAATGACTGCTACTTTTAATTCATACACAACGATAATTTAAGAACAAATGATTGGATATTCATTTATATGTTTGTTGCACGCAGGTAGGAAAAAAATGCATAAGTTTTAATCTAATTTCAAATGAATGAAAACACATATTAAAATTGCTTTAATCAAATAATTAAACTGTACTGATTTGTCCAGTAACAGATCGAGTACCGTTTCCTAATTAAAAAATCAAAAACAAATATTTAATTGGGTGTGATACGTATAAGATAAAACCGGTAGCCCAACATCATTTTATTTGGAATTTGATTAATTAAAAATGTGTCATTAATTCCTCAGCAAATGGGAATACACCTGTTATACTAAAAATGAGTTTTATGAGTTGGTTGTATTTATTTGATTAAACTATCAAATTACATGTAAAACAAGCAGGAGCGTATAAAGTGCATTCGTGATGTCTTATTAGAGAAAGTAGACCACAAACCTGACCAAATAAATGCGGTTGGTTGTCTTTAATGAGGAATTTATCAATCCAGACATGACACGTGATGAATCAATAGGTGACAGTATTATTACAGAAGCAAGTCTTTGTAATATATTTGGAAAGATTATAAAAGCATGTGGAGAAATCTCTAAGCGCCCGTTAAGTGAAAATTGACATAAAATAATTAAAAATATGATAAATACATTTAACAATAAATGTACCATACTAAAAGAGATGATGTGTGTATTGGAATAATATGTGAGAAGACATTGAACATTGTGTATGCCATCAGTGAAATTTTTTTGTATATTAAAACATTATTATATAAATTAGTTAGTTATTTATTTGTTTTTGTGTGTTAAATTAAACTGTAATATTATATATCTAGCTGATTCAACCACCGAAGATTTGAAATAATTAGAAGAAATTAAATAAAAAAACTCATAGCAAAGAACTCAAAATGAAAACGGAGAGAAAAGATATTACAGACACAGATTTCAAAAAATCTCCATCGTAAAATTGAAAAAATCAAGTCTAGCAAAGAACTGAATAAAAAACTTTGTTAGTTGGACGTAGCTTTTATTACCTATGGGTACATTATGAAGTTAAGAACGACCAACCATGACGATAGGAAAATACATTTCTAGCTGTTTAAAACGTACGAACAATTTGTCTTTTCCAAATGATGTTTCACGGTAATTCGATAGAAAATTAAGTTATTTTAATAAAGAACATGAATCACTTTTGTATTTTCCAGTGTCAATATTTCGTGGAAAGGCACTGTAAATTTAAAAAAAAATGAAACACTCTTTTGTGTTTATTCCACAAATATTTATCATGATCAGAACTGCTTTTGATCACATTTGTGTTTTGGTTGAAAATTCACTTTTGTTTTGTTCACTGTCAATATTTCGTGGAAAGGCACTGTATTTAAAAAAAAAAATGAAGCACTCTTTTATGCTTATTCCACAATTATTTATTATTCAACTGTGTTTTGGTTGAAAATTCTCGTGTAAAACCGGTTCCGATCTTAATAAATATTCCTGTAGTAAGTAAAAAACAGTATTTTTTTTATAGAGGAGAATAATTTAGAGGCACCGATTGGAAGTATTTTAATACTAAATTTATTAGACTCGTGGTATTTTTATACCGTGGCTAATGGTCTTATTTGGAACTAAACATTTTTGCTCAAGCACTATGAAAATTCCAAAATAGTGTATCATAATTTTATGTGAACTTTAACTAATTATAAAAACACTTCATTGCAAAATATCTATAAAAACCTCCACCAAAGTATCAGGAATGTTAAAGTTATATTTATAAATAATTATTCAAGCAAACTTGAGTGTAAATTGTTTTTCATCGCCGACGTTAATGAAATAATTCGAAGACGTTGAAGATAATTACTCATTTACGAGTATTACGCAACAACGGGTTTTTAAAAACAAACTACACAATGTGAAATAAAGCAGACTCGAAAAAAGTTCTTGCATCTGGTTCGATAACACACACTGTCAACATTCAGTGATTTATCACTTCTCATAAACTTACTTTAATGTTATTAATTAGTATGAATTAAAATTATGATACTTTGGATCAACACACCATGGGGGGTGGGAAAGTTATGTTTATGAATGAAATTATGAAATCATGACCTATACATGGAACATACGTTAACTAAATCGTATTGAAACAGTCTGGTTATTAGAAGATCAAAACATTGTTGACAATGTTTTGTAAATTGAAAGGAATTGTTGCTAGTATAGATGAATAATAAAACATAACGTTTTATTAATATGTAACATTGTTCTTCTTCTTCATATCCTTAGTTTCGTAGGATGTGAGCCTAGTGGAACTTAAGAGACCTTTAAATCAACTGTCTTTACCTTGTTGAATTATCTGCAAATTAAAGCTGTTATTAAATGATTACCTTCTCCATGTCACAGTATATTAAAGAAAATCAAATATTGAAAATGTATGAATATAAAATCTTACATCGTATGAAATCTGATCGAATTAGGTAGATGGTGAACATTCATTCACGCTAGAAATTTACGTCGATTATTCATTTAAAAAAAACGTAGCTTTTTTCTGAGCATATTTTGCATAAGCCATTCTTTCATAATGTATCAAAACGAATCACTGCTATGAAAAAATCGTTAGATCAATGAAAAAAAAAATGCAATTATCTAAAGGTGATGGTAACTTATTTGAATAATTGTTTCCTGTAAATAATATTGATTTATTTTTAAACCTATCCCCGATCTCAATGTACAACGTATGACCTCTCAATGGTGGTATCTCAACTGACGTTTTGTTTTGCGTGAACTATTTGTTACTCAGTAGCTCTACCTCTTTTCTTCGTTAAGAATAAACGTATAAAATATATGGCTAAAGCAAGATTAGTGGTTAGCTAATCGCTCTTGCTACGTTCCGTTATTTTAAGATTGGAAAGGTGAGGAGATTTTTTTATTTATTTATTAATTCTATAATATTTTATTCTTCTCTCACGCAGCAGTAATAACAAATAAAAATAGCAATTAAAAAAACCAAATTATACTATATTCATGTTTTAGTTATTATTAAGAAATGTAATTTACTGTCATTAATTAAGAGCAGACACTTAAAAATTGATTTGTCACGAATTTTGAAAAATGCCGTATCGATTCTGATAGTCTATAATAAAATTTATGAATGGAAATTACAATTAGAGTTCAAAAAAAGATTTCTCTTATAAAAAATTATCATAAAGTTGACGCATTCAAGCAAACCGTGATTCCTTCGATACTCAAATCATCATTTCCCACGCTCTGTATGTGTGTGACAAATCACTTTTTGAATGTTTACTCTTCATATAATTATAGTACGGCTAAAATATTTAAAGACACCAAAGTCATGACTGTCATATTTTTAGAATAATTAATTCTAAAATATTCATCAAATATTGGAATACGTCATTGCTTTCGATGTCGAAGAGACACCTTGCAATGTGTTCAATGTCATATCTGAAATTATATTTAAATGATTGTTATGCAACATGTCATTTGCATGACTGGCATTCAGGAAGTACAAAACTATCGAGATGAATGAGTAACTATTGACAAAAGAGTTCAATAGACTTGTTTGAGCATAAATACCAGTTGGCTGATCAAATTCAATTTTATGGGTCGATACGCTTATTTTCATTCAAGTCCAAACTTCAAGAATTACGATTAAATTAAACAGGCTTTGCCATTTTCAGCATCTGTGAGTTTATATTATTATTTATCCTCGTTAATAGAATATGTAATATGATACATCACACGTCGTAAAACATTTTACTATGATATAATAATCACTATAACTTCTAGGAAACAAATTAATAGGAGACTTGCGGTCTTATTTGTTCACAAGTTTATTCGCAGTGTTATTATTATACGTGTGAATTGACTCAGATTATCACAGAGTAAAAATGCATTTTCTCCATCTGCTATATTTAGGAAAATATTTTTAATCTTAAATGTCATCAATAAGTTTTTAAAAAATACATTTAAAAAATGACTCATGTTGTGACAACAATGCATGTATCGATCGTTTAGTTCAGGCGTGGGGAACCTGCGATCTTTTGGCTACTCTGGTGCAATTATGTAATTCTGTAAACTGATGAGAATTCCTGACATATTTTGACCGTAAATTCTTGTTTCCGGCCGAAAATTCTATACTCAATGTTTACTGCGGCCTTATGTCGAATCAGAAAAATGAATGCGGCTTTTAGAGAAGAAAAGGTTCCCCCCCTAGTTAAGTTTCTTTATCCAGGAAACCTTTAAAAAATCTGAATAGTTTTTCGCTCTATTGGCTTCAGTAATCAGATTATAAAGATAAGGCTTGTCAAACTGGTGATGTTTTCTGGGTCGTTCATAAAACGATATTTTTTAAGTGTCCTCCTATTGGACCCGAATTAAGTATCTTATCAGTAAGCATCTGATAATAAAAGTATAAATCTTGAGAACAGATCAATAATACTTTATTTTTGGTAGAGGTCGGAAAACCGCGGTTCTTCAGACATCAACTCTTGAACTTATGTATAACGTTTATTTTATCCTAAAAATCCATATTTATATATTGAATATTTATGGCTTTCTGATACCTTTGCTATTCTGTTTCTTTGAAAATTTGACTCTTCTCACGTGAAAATTTGCCAACAGTTAAATGATGGTGACACTTGAATATTGCTTTTCCTATTATTATTTCAAAACTGGTTGTTTAAAGCTGTCTGACTAATGAACTAGAAGATCGATATGTGAATTTTTTCTAACTATTGCAGCATTTTTTATCTATAATTAATCGTCATTCTAATCAGCTTAATAAGTCAAATTATCATCAGTTATACATTCTGTCTTGTTTGAATTGTACAATTGACGAACGACTATAACAAAATATAGTTTATGTTTTATAATATCCAAATGACGTCCGATATTTTAATTTTATGCTCTATGCTAGTAAAAATCATAATGCTTAATGCAAAAATTAAGTACTCTTAACAATTGATTTAGCATTTACATACGTGGTGAGATTGCATAATAAAAAGTTTATTATTTCAAAAGGTTTAGTTTTACATGAATTGTATGATTTGATGGATAGCTATTGCGGTTTGTCTGCATCGTTCTGGAAAATTGAGTTGTTGCTATTAACATTCGTAGACTTGCAGATTAAATCATAAATTTGACATTGTAGTAGATTACGAATATAATCTCTTGTGTAATATATTGCACAATCCAATTTCAATTGCAACCTCTTTCTCACTTTCGTCTTCTTTTGATGATTCGAGAAATCTAAAGTTTTCCTTGAGAGTTTTCCATAGAATACAGGTTCGGAAAACTTTACACCTGCTTATTCTGCAGTTTTTAAAATAAAAGGGAGGACGGCTAAGGTGAAGGTGGATCAATAAAATAACCAAATTTGACAAAAGTGTTTTTAAAGAACCGCCACGCAGAAAGAATTATGGATGTCTTTATTTAGTCGACAATCACAGAAAACTACTGCAGTTTTGCGTTTCATTAATAATTATTAGTGCAGTAGTTAATTGAATAACAATAATTATTGTAAGCCCAAAACTAGAAAATCCAAATCGCTTTGAAATATAGCCGATGTTAACGTTATTATTTTAAACCTATAATTTCTAAATAACACCTTTATAAGTTAACATAAACAGGGCGTGGTTGATACAATATATGAAACGATAAACCTAGTTAAAACCAATTTAAACCTTTAGGCTTACAGTTTAAATGTTTAACACTAAAAAAAAAACGTTTTAACTGGCTGCCCTAAAAAAATAATGCAGTTACGTATATGCGCGCTAATAATATACATTTAGACTTAATCCTAACTGGAAAAATTAAATATCTTTAACAACATTATAAAAAAGATATCACAATATTAAATTATTAAAAATAATAATATTGCTATTTGGTATGTAATTAAATTGCATTGGAAAATGTGGATTTAAGAGCAATTTTATTTCATTTATGTTAGATAGTAAAACAAATTATTTATTATTCATAAGTTTTGATTGTTGCTCAACTTTAATACAAGTAGTTATTATTACATCGGTGAGATATAAATTTATATATTTAATTAAATTTAAATGAGGAGCAAACATTCAAAAAGTGTTTTGTCACACAAATAAAAAGCTTGGAAAATGATGATTTAAGTGTTGCAAAAGTGACGGTTTGAACGAATGTGTCAACTTTATGATTCCATTTTAATATGAAAAAAAACCTTTTTGAACACTAATTTTGATTTCCATTCATAGGTTTTATTATGGGCTGTCAGAATTGATATAAACGCCATTTTTCAAAATTTGTGACAAACACTTTTTGAATGTTTGCTCTTCATAATGTAATCAATTGAACAATATAAGTTCCGCTGCAGGAATAAAAAAAAAACAAGATAGGAAATGATATTAAAGTATTTCGTGATTGAAATATTGGCCACGGTTGCAAAATAATACGTATTATTTTTTTTGAATCAGACTTCTGATGTATAATAATATTTGATCATGCATTGAGAAAGGAGAGAGTGTCTGTCAATTCTTCGATGACAAAATCAAGTGGTCAGTTATTGTGATTATAATTACATTGAGTGCAACAGAGAACTGAATTGATGATTAATAAAATGCACTATAAAATAATTAAAAGTGTACACAAATTTATAAACCAGTCCTACTTATTGCAATGGTATTTAGATTTAATCGCTGATAAAAACAATTAAAAAAATAATATTTACTGGATAAGATTTTAGTTAAATATACAGGAAATTTGATATATTTTTACTGTTGAAGATAATCAGTGACGTTTTGTGAGGTATAATAAAATTATCATTACGTTTTTTTTTTATCTTTCACTGATACTGATATCTGAGTTACTCTTGTTTTGATACGATTTTTTTTTTATGTATCTTATGAAAACTATACACAATCAAATGTTTCAAATGAGTTCCCAAAAAATATTATATTTCAAAGTTATTTAGATTAAATATTATAGTGATTTTAAAACCACCCAATATCTAATAAATAAGAAGTTTTCACTCGTATTTTTGATGGGAGGGGGTTTATTAGTGAACCTTTTGTTACTTTTAAGTGTTTTTTAAATAACAGGGATGAAATTAGTATGAAACTTTAAAAAAAATACATCTTTAAAAGGTATTTTTATTCGTACATAATATATTAAAGATTGACTTATGTGTAGACGACAAATAAATATCACTTGTTAAAATTGCAACATGTCGCTGAGATGTTGTTGATAATACTCCTACATATTAACCTTCGTTAATGGATTGGTTGCTCTCTTGGTAATCATTTTTTTATGTTATGTCAGATCGGTAAATGTTTCAATAATGAATATCTGGTCAGTGGCAGTTGTTGATTGATTGTATAATTTATCGTAGAGATACTCAGAGAAAATTATTGCTGAAACCACAACATATATTATAGTAACATCAAAATTAAAGCTGGCCTTTTAATTGTCATTAAATTGATGCACATACCATCACAATCATAAAAAAAACATGTTTGTTTGAATATATTCTTGTATAGTTTATATTTGCTTCGTTTCTTAATATTATATTAATATTTTCTAAAGAAATTCGATTCTAATTAATGTGTTGAAGTCCGAACAACAAACTTGCTGAAGTGACTTAAAGCAAGATCTTTTGACCCAAGAAACAGAACGCTGACGATATGTCAACCAAAAAATCAAATAAAAATCTATGGGCGTTTTCCGATTGAAGGTGCACTACTGATTTCATATAATAGTAAAATTAATGAGATTCAGTAACTATTAAGGCACCTCGCAATTGCATACTGTTTTTATGAGATACAAAATAAACAAGGATATCGAATCAATAACCTTAGCAGTCATTCAATGTTGTAGGTACACACTACACAGTGTAACATGTAATATTTTTTGTCAATCGATTTATCGGTATAAAGAATTATGGTACATAACTACAAGCCCTTATTGATAACTGGATAGATGTTACTTAAAACGAATGTTGTAGAACAGTGTTTCGAAAATGAAAATCTGCGAACACCTTTTGGGTCGCGAGCTGCCTGGTCAATTCACATATATTATTTTAAATTAAAAGCTTATTGGATTTTTTTTTCATTTAAAAATTTGCAAATTTACATCACTTTGTTTTACCGTAATACAAACAATTTCAGACATCTTGAAAAGGCTTCGTAGTGACAAAAAGGTTGCGGAACATTGCTGTGGATCAACATTACCAGAAATTGATGTCGATGGAGATAATGAAGCAGCTTCTTGTGAGCATTAAAAATGATTAAGTATTTATTAATGCCTTGGATACGTGTACGATTTTCATGCGAATCACGAAAATTTGTTTATAAAACTCTCAACATGACGTGTGTTTTTAACTGTTATCTTTATAAAATATTTAAATATTTCCGTAATTATTTCCAACACGACCACAGGTGGCATTTTTATTATTTTTTTATTGAAATTTGATCATGTGACTGTGCGTTAACTAACGAATAACGACGATTCGCATAAATTGATTGAAAGTTTATTACCTACGCACGAAGTAAAAAAATCTTAGCTTAAGAAATCTTTCACAAATTACTCAAACCGACGATTGAAATAACCAAGAAGCTTAGTCAATTCTAAAGTAGGAATTATTATTTTTCGGTGAAAATTGAGCTGTAAAATGGTCGACCGTACGCAATTACATTTTATATTGATAGTGATTACTAGCTTAATGTTGTTTTTATGTTAGACGTCGTGTTGACGCCTTATTACAAAATTGTGCATAAAAGAAGAATTATTAAAATATATATTACAGAAACAATTTGATGGAATCAGTAAATTTGTAATTCATAGAAGTATACATTACGTTACTTATATTAACTGTTAAAATTAGGAGGAATGAAAGTATACAAGAATGTGAAATCTATGATGTACTCTTTTCAATGATCAATTTATTCATCGCATCCATTAGCCGTAAAACATATGGACCAATTAGAAGTGAAGTGAGCCAAGTGATATTTTAAAGAAAAAAAATGATACGTTGTAATACTATATACGTTTTAAAGTATCGTAAAAGTGAAGTCACCTCAGTTTTTTTAATGCACACTGCAATAGTGTTATCTCCGTAAAATAAAAATATGCAATCCACCAAAACATCAAGTAAAAACGTGGTTATACAAGTTTTTTTTGTTGCTATTTTACTATAATAGTTGACACTCTTCTTCACCTTTTGTGGGCTAGTATAAAGTTGTATTTTATCAATTTCTGTAATAGTCATCGAGTAACAGATTTTGCTGAGCTAGTCATCTTTTTAAAATCAAATTGATGTAAAGATCACGTATAAAAATAAAATATAAAACTTATGATATTAATTTTCACATTTTTTTACTGTGAACAGGACAAGTTTCACTTAGCTTCAATCTTTCCTTGATCAACGAAGCGGAGACCGAGTATACGACGGAATGGCGAAAAAGGTACAACGTTGTGTAAGTATAACGTGCAATTGTTTTTTTTTACTTTTATGAAAATAAAAAAAATAGTGTTTTGGTTGGTTATTTATTTACGTAAGTAAAAATGTGCATTGACAGCTTTTTTTTTAATAAACGAATGATTTTACTACCATAGATAATTTGTAGAATCTCACTAAACCTTACTTTTATTATTCTCGTTATCAAATTGACATGCCATAAATAGTCGAAATTTCTCCACCATACTATGGTATTTTTCATGTATCAATCAAAAAAAAAAATTTTTTTGAGAAAAGAGTCGGAATATGCGACTCTGATTTCACAGCTCTTGAATTTTTTTTAATGAATATTGATTTAAAAAAAAACAGAGAAATTCAATAATTAAATTCGATTTCAACATTATTGACAATATGAAAGTGGAGTTGTTAACTTGTTGTTACTGTTTTTCTCAGCATGCTTTAAAAACGACCTGCGATAAAATCTTTACACCTCATGGCATATGAACGGACAACTCTTCAAAACATTATGTTAATGACATCTCTCGCTATTCCGGTTAAATTTCATCATTTCGCTCTGCATATTATTATATGTATGCAAGGTGAACGAATTATGTCACACCTTGATAAGTATAATATTAAAATTATCGGGTTGTTCCTAAGTGCAAGACCTTATGGCGTAGGCACTATTTGGATTGGAACTGTGATGACTGATGAGACAATCTTAACGCTTACGGTAATACTTATTATCGATGTTCATTTGGTTTGTAAAGCTATTGTAGGAAATAAAGGTTTTTAATTTAACATAAAAACGATATGTTTCTTTATTATCATTTCAAATTAAATGAGGCAAAATATTAATTACATTGAATCATTGACAAAATTCCGAATAAGTTAGACGTTTATGTTATTTAATAAAAGAAAAATTTAAGATTTCGACGGAAGGTGTTTGGTGGAATTTCAATATTAAATTTGAATCGTTCAAACTATGTACATTCTCACAGATTTTGTCACTAACAACCCGGGTTTCGCCTTTCGGCATCTTCAGGCATTCAAGTGCACGGATGAACTTGAACTGACGCTTAGTAAATGAAAGTTTCGTGTTTATATAAGATATAAATGCATCACTGAGTCCAAAGCCATTGCTATCGAAAAGAATGAGCTCATGGGAATGCCAACAGATTTGAGTAGTGAGTAGTTTCAAGAATTATATAATTTGTTTGTCGGCAAAGGTTTTATGATTATCTCCACATCTCCACTTCTATACCCTATATAATCATAAAATAATATAATCATAAAACCTTTGCCGACAAACAAATTATATAATTTTTGAAACTACTCACTACTCAAATCTGTTGGCATTCCCATGAGCTCATCCTTTTCGCCAGCAATGGCTTTGGACTCAGTGATTCATTTATATCTTATATAAACACGAAACTTTCATTTACTAAACGTCAGTTCAAGTTCATCCGTGCACTTGAATGCCTGAAGATGCCGAAAGGCGAAACCCGGGTCGTTAGTGAAAAAATCTGTGAGAATGTACATAGTTTGAACGATTCAAATTTAAAAGAAAAATTGTAAAAAAATGGGTGCATTTAACATAAACACGGAGTTAAGTAAAAATTTCTTCTTGTTGTTCTCCGATAACAGTCATCTAGCTTTGATTGTTTTTTTAATACCATAGCAACCATAGTTTTCGCTCTCAAATTTATTATTCTCTAAAATTCTTTGAAAATTTTTAGCAAAATATGCTTATTCGAATCTTCATTGTTTTCTGTAAATGCCCTCTTATATGACTAGATAGATCAATGAGTATTATTTTCACAACATCATTTCATTGAAATATAGCAAACAACAAAATGTATACCATCACAGCTTTACGGAAGATACCGAGAAATTTGTGTTATGCAATTATTTGTTTTTTTTTTCAACTTATAACTATTTATATTCATAGAAATGATCGTAAATGAATGTGTTTCCGTTGTACAAATTCTTTCCTTTGATGTTTAAAGTGCCTGTGTCAGATTTTGGCAATTTGAAGGTAGTAATCAGAAAATACTTAAAAACAATCTTTCTTTTTATTCTAAAAATCTCTATCATTCGATCTAAAATAAATGAAACAGAAAGAAAGCTAATTTATATGTCATTATAATGTTGCAGCATACTTTGCACTAATAAATACCTATTTTCACATAGATCATCAGTAGTTGAGATATATTAGTGTAAGAAGTTCACTTGGGCAGTTAATGTATGAAAAGTCACCACTGTACTAAACTACATACATAGATACTATTAACAAACAAACAATTGCCTATACTGAAAATTTGATATATTTGACATAGGCACTTCTAGCATTACCCCCAGAATTATAAATTCATTTTGTTAGAAAACATATATTCCGTTATAGTCTTATAATTTTATATAACGAAAGAGTTTTTTTTTATACTATATTCGCATTCAATGTGAAGCATAATATATCTTGATATATGTTTTTCTACGAAAACTACATGTTGCTCAGTTTCTTAAATATAACAAAATGACAAAGACATGACTATCGATTAGCTTTCTGCTTTCTTTAAACTGAGTGGGAGATATTCTTTAATATCACATATATCCGCCTTTGAACATAAATCTGTTTATGAAACTGTCCGTTCTGGGATTCGATCCCCTCAGCACCATACTCAAAGCCAACGACGTTGATCACTCGATCATAAAACCAGCATGAGTGAATAATCTATTAAATATGTTCAAAATTGACTAAGCTTTTAATTGCCAGTTCTTGATGACAAGACATTAAAACAAAAAAAAATAATCTTGTTAATACTAACTTAAATTAATTTAATAACTAATTTGAATTTTTATCGTTAAATAATACTCGCGACTAGTAAAAGCGGTTACAATTTTTCTTTTGATGTAAAATAAGGACAGAAAATTGATTGTTTATTTTTTAAGGATAATGATGCATTATTTTTAACTAACAATATTAATCACTAGGTACGCATATTTTTATCTCTTACAGATATTAAAAAAAGTAAAATAATCCGTTTATTCAACGTCGCCGGCTGCTTTAATATGCCACTGATTGGACGTCAGGCAGTTGAATAAACTATCAACACTTTAAATACCTCAGTGAGTTGATAAGCATCACCAAAATTAATGGATTTTTCCAATTGAATGCGCTTTTCAGATGTGTATTTATAATGACAGTAATTCGGGAGATATTAATCGCCTGTTGATAAGAAAAAAAATGAAATCTTCATCTTTATTTGCTTAATATATGACGAAGACCTCTGGCATGCCCGAACAACCCGTGAGCCTAGTTCCGTCATTGTCGAATGAATTGTGCGATGGGTATCTTGGTTCAAAATTTTAGAAGTTTTATTACATTTAAATGGGACATATACTGTATAACAGTGGCGTCAAGTATATATTTTTCTTTTTGCGTTGAAATTGAAACGCTACTGCGATCTACCCCATAAAATCATTTAACCACATTTATTATCTAAATTTAAGAATAAATAGTAAACGGCATGTATAAAATTGATTGAAAGTAGACAAGAAGCGCATGCCATTTAATTGTGACTTAAGATTGTTGTGTATGATTTCTGTAAACCAATCTAGTCTGCCTGTGTAGTCGAGTAGTCAACGTTGTTGGCTTCAGCTACGGAGGGCCCGGGTTCAAATCCTGGTACGGACAGTTTTTATAAATTTATTTTTCAATCGATTTATGAATTTCTGTTCGAAGGAATGGATGTATGTGATGTCTTGAATTCCCCCCTTTCTCCCATCCTATCCTATAAACGGGGCATATTGAGAGCGATTAGCTTACCACTAATCCTGTCCTAGCCCTATCCTTCTATCCCTACTCTCTTTGGAAAAAGAGAGGTTGAGCAACTGAGTAACAAGCAGTTCTCGTAGAAACACTTCTGTTGAGATAAACTCCATTAAGAGTCCATATGCTTCACATTGGGAGCGGACATGGTTAGAAATCTATATACAAATGTATACTTTATAAATATTTGAAAGTTTAAGAAAAACAACGAGAATACGTAGTTATTGGTAATAGTACAGTTTTCGCATGCCACTTCACGGAATTTCGAGAATTTTTATTCAATCGATTAAAGCTTTCAATACGTAATGCGATGTTTCAAAACTGATTAACTGAAATCACTATATCGCGTGCTCAGCGACAAATGGACGTATCAAGATTTTTGCAGTTATGACATATTGCAGTTTAACAGAAACATTTGGCGACAAGGATTTTTAAAAATGAGGTTAATTTTTTGCTAATTGTGTCATTTTTTTCAACAATTATTGTGATGTATAATAATTTAAGTAAAACTACGATATATTAGAACTGCAATAATCTAGATAAGCTCTTATGTTATTAATCATGCGAGATATTTTTAGGAAATAAACATTATTTATGTATTAAAGTAGAGTTCGTCGGAGCTTACTCAGTTGACTTCCTTGCCACTTTTTTTTTACTGCTTTTAATATTAAATTATACTATTTTTTTTCTTCATTGTAAAAGTTTTAAATTTATAATTTGTCAACCTTGTACAATGTTAATTAAATAAATAAATTATAAATAAGACTTATTATATGCTACAAATTCGTATCCAGAAATTAAAAAATATTTTTTAGTCCTATCACAAGACATGATATACAAGACAAGACATATACGATAATAAGGTGATTAAAACGTCAAAAGTGAAAACGAGGTATTGTTTTTTAATTATTATATAAAATTATTATGCAATAAGTAAATAAAGAAAACGCGTACATATGTGTGTAAAAACAACAAGTATTACAACTATTGATAATATTATTTACTGTTTAGGTAAATCTGCTTAGGTAAATTCCCGGTCTGGGTTCGATTCCCGGTCAGATCACAGTGAATTTGACAACTATTCAATTCAAAGTTGTGATCGAAGACTGGGTGTTTGTGATGTCAATTCACATAATTTCCTCTCCTGCCATCCTTCTGATCCTTTAATAACTGGGTATAGCAATAGCGATTAGCCAACCACTAGTCCTGTTCAAGCCTTATCCTTATTTCCCTACTACTCACTTTGAAAAAGTGAGGTTGAGCTGTTGAGATACCTCCATTAGGAGGCCATATTCTCCACACTGGAAGCGGATATGGATTAAACGAAAAATCTGTTTTGCAAGTGACTTTTTTTATAAAATACTGGACTTAATTTTTGATGCGGATGTAGTAGATAATTTCTGGACGTTGATTTATTGTGACAAAACTAATGAGATAATTTAATCAATTATTCAAACTACTGATTCTTGCATTAAAAAAAATGTTTCAATGTCTTTTAAAATGCTTGATTGAGCATTGTTCAATAATATTATCGCACGAAAAGCTTCCAAATCAATAGGCGTGTATCATATTTCAATCGCAAGAATAAATTAAGTACAGTCGACTGAGATTAAGGTTGCCAACACTGTCCTCCATTTAAAGCACAGTTATTATTTTTACAGAAGTTCTTTACTGCTATTTTTATACAGAACAATGTAATTATTTTATTTAAGGTAACAATTCCTGTAACTTTTCTAATAAATTAATATACTAATCTGACTTTTAGTTCCTAAGAAATATTAACGCAATTCTAGTTTTGTATCGGCGTTGTAATCAAATCATTAAATATCAAATAAACATAAGATTCACACAGTCAGGTTTTTGAACTTTTTTTGGCTGTATTTTAAAATATAAATTTCCAACTTATCTGAGGCTACACGCCCCGATCTACTATTGTTTTATACTAAAAAAAATGACATCAAACTTTGTAGACAATTTTTCACTTGCTTAGAATATTCATTTATGTACGGGTTTGTGTGATTTATGTTATATAAGAGTGATGTCCCCTTTTTTTGAGAAATGTGACTTGACAACCCTAGCCGAGGTGGAAGAGGCAAGATGAGCAGAGTTGAGCACGCAATATTGGCATGTGAATTAAATTGACAAAACGGGTCTCCCATAATGAGACGGCGATGTGCTTTGCGAAAGAATATAAAAAAAATATTCACCTGTTGACGATTATCGAGGCTGCGCAAAAAAAAACGCTGAAAATAACTTTTGCTTCTAAGGAAGGCGCGATGTTGATTAATTGCACAGCTCTACATGCCAAGCGTTGTATACATATTTGTTTATCTTTTGTTAAAAGCCATAATTATCATTGCTATTAAGATGGTTGTATTATTTACACAAAATGTATCGTTAAAGTATTGCTATGGTAAGAAACCGTGATATCACTGTAATATAATACATTTATATATATTATTATGGATTTGACAGTAGCTTTGCAGAAATTCATTTTACTTATAACATTATAATTTTAGTATTCCACAATGGTAGATATTTTACAGACGATAAAACGCGCACATGTACATAAAATATATAAGCTATAAACACCAAAATCCAGATTTACGGGGTGAGTGTGGTCCAAAAAAAATCGTATAAATTGAAGTACGATATTCGTTCAAAATAGTATCTCTTTTTTGAAAATAGTATTCATTCACTTGTCATTTTTTAAAATCCATGTCCGCTCCTAATGGGAAGCATATAGCTTCCTAGTGAAGGTATCTAAACAATTTTTTTCTGTGACAACTGTTTATTACTCAGTTTCTCAATATCTATTTTTCAAAGAGAGTAGAGATAGAAGGATAGTATTAGAACAGGACTATTGGTTAGCTATTCGCTACACCCGTTTAAGAACAGGATGAGGGAAGGGTTGTGGAATTAAGACATCACATCCATCCATGCCTTCGGACAGAAATCCATAAATCAATCTATAAAAACTGTCCGTACTGGGAATTCGAGCCCAATTTTATATATATTGAGCATTGCATCCATATTGACAGGGTTTGATGTATATATAATATATTATATCAAATAAAGCTTCTGAGGGGAAACTTAGCAATGTACATTTAAAGGCAATTTCCCTCTAAGTATCATTACGGGTTAGAAAAGAGTTTGAGAAAGATCAAGGCTTTTTCACAATAATTGTACACGTAAAATAAATAATAACAATATATGAATAAATTGACGCGTCTTGTAAATAAAGAAACCTTTGCAGTATTTATATTACTTTATCGGTTATCAATAAAACCTTATTATTTTTTTAAATAAAATAAATGATAATTGAAAAAATAATAATAATTCGTCACGAATCACAGATTGGAAAATTCAATTTATTATTTGACCGCTATTAATAATATAATTTATTTACGCTATTCGTACAAGGTTGGAAAACTGTAAAAGAACAACGACCTTTATAATATTTACTCGTTTATTCAATCGATTATGTAACAGAAATAACTAGTTTCATACTAAAAACACATAATAAACAAATAAATAATATTTGTAATCATAAAGAATGTTCAGATATTTATATTTTATAAATATGTATAAGTATGAACAGCGGAATATGAATTCTAAAATGGTTATTTTATTTATTATGTTATAATTTTAGAAGACTCTTTGAAAAAAACTGTTGTTATTTATTGTGAAAAATATGTTGTTATTTATTGTGATAACACTGGTATTATTTTCATATAAACTACAAAAATCGTATATCATATTTCATAGAAAGATTGCGCATAAAATAGTTTTTTTTAGAAAATTAATGGTGAATAAGTAACATGTATGCATTGTATTTAAACGGATGTTTTTTTTCAATTAAAAATCTTTACTTGTATATAATAAAACGGCTATATTTTCTGACAAATGCTATTGATAATAAATGTAGACTATTGAAAAAATAAAACGTTCATTATGATAAATTAAATACGTAATATTTAAGAAAGGTTTTCACCTTGCGGCTATAATTTAAACAGTTTTATTAGACAGAGAAAACAATAAACCAGAATGATATTATTCAAACAAATATTACCATTATTAAGAAAAGAAAGTTTTTAATAATTTTGTAGTTAATATGCGTAAATAAGCAATAATTATCATTAAACATAAAAAAAATGTTTTTAATATGCTTTTCTTTAATCCGTGTCCACTCCCAATGTGTACCATATTATAGATTCATAATAGAGATATATAAGCAAAAGCTTTTATATGAAAACTGATTATTATTGAGTTGATTGACTTATTTTTTTATTAAATATACTTATGGACAGAATAATTATTGCACCACGGACCCGACAGTAAGCTTTATAGAACAAATTATAATGACGATTTTGCAGTAGGTAGTATCTTAACATTAATAGCCGATAAGGTCCGTCTGTAAGGACGTCCGCAGTAAGGTACAGACCAATGATTTCGATTTATTCTGAACAGCACATTTTTGAAATGTTGTTCTATCCAATGGGAGCGGCTTATTTTAAACCGGGCGTGAATGTTCTGATATCGCCACGTTTGAAAATTTGATATTTCTTGGTGTAGAGCTAAAGTATTGTATCACCATACATCATAATATTCGAATAATCAAAGACTTTAATTCGACTATTGCAAACTATGATTATAGGGCTATCGAAATGAATCGTTTGATCGTGTGAGTCGATGTGAGACTAATATTTTTTGGAGCGGATTTGATCAATTGAATCATAATGATGAATCTTTTCACGTCTGACCTTGAAAATCTGTTAGAATTCTTTAATACATTAAGAATATTCAAATTATGATATGGATATATCATAGAATAATATTTTGCTTTTTTCATACACTTGGACAAAATGTGCAACTGATTTTTTATTGAAAAATTGGATTTGATCTTTTGATTTTTATTGGAAATAATTGTTAAATAATTTAAAATCCGAAAAATAATTGTTGGCAAACTTAAACATTATTCCAAAAATTAAGTAATTTACAAAATTTCTGCTACTACGAAAGATGATTGTTAGCAAACTTTAACATTATTCCAAAAATTAAATATTTTACGAAATTTATGCTACTACGAAAAATGGTTGTTAGCAAACTTGGACATTATTCCAAAAATTCAATAATTTACGAAATTTCTGCTCCTACGAAAAATGGTTGTTAGCAAACTTGGACATTATTCCAAAAATTCAATAATTTACGAAATTTCTGCTCCTACGAAAAATGGTTGTTAGCAAACTTGGACATTATTCCAAAAATTCAATAATTTACGAAATTTCTGCTCCTACGAAAAATGGTTGTTAGCAAACTTGAACATTATTCCAAAAATTCAATAATTTACGAAATTTCTGCTACTACGAAAAATGGTTGTTAGCAAACTTAAACTTTATTCCAAAAATTGAATATTTTACGAAATTTATGCTACTACGAAAAATGGTTGTTAGCAAACTTAAACATTATTCCAAAAATTCAATAATTTACGAAATTTCTGCTCCTACGAAAAATGGTTGTTAGCAAACTTGGACATTATTCCAAAAATTCAATAATTTACGAAATTTCTGCTCCTACGAAAAATGGTTGTTAGCAAACTTGGACATTATTCCAAAAATTCAATAATTTACGAAATTTCTGCTACTACGAAAAATGGTTGTTAGCAAACTTAAAAATTATTCCAAAAATTAAATATTTTATGAAATTTCTGCTCCTACGAAAAATGGTTGTTAGCAAACTTGAACATTATTCCAAAAATTCAATAATTTACGAAATTCCTGCTACTACGAAAAATGGTTGTTAGCAAACTTGAACATTATTCCAAAAATTCAATAATTTACGAAATTTCTGCTACTACGAAAAATGGTTGTTAGCAAACTTAAACTTTATTCCAAAAATTCAATAATTTACGAAATTTCGGCTACTACGAAAAATGGTTGTTAGCAAACTTAAACATTATTCCACATATTAAATAATTTACGAAATTTATGCTACTACGAAAAATGGTTGTTAGCAAACTTGAACATTATTCCAAATATTAAATAATTTATGAAATTTCTACTCCTACGAAAAATGGTTGTTAGCAAACTTGAACATTATTCCAAAAATTCAATAATTTACGAAATTTCTGCTCCTACGAAAAATGGTTGTTAGCAAACTTGAACATTATTCCAAAAATTCAATAATTTACGAAATTTCTGCTACTACGAAAAATGGTTGTTAGCAAACTTAAACTTTATTCCAAAAATTGAATATTTTACGAAATTTATGCTACTACGAAAAATGGTTGTTAGCAAACTTAAACATTATTCCAAAAATTCAATAATTTACGAAATTTCTGCTCCTACGAAAAATGGTTGTTAGCAAACTTGGACATTATTCCAAAAATTCAATAATTTACGAAATTTCTGCTCCTACGAAAAATGGTTGTTAGCAAACTTGGACATTATTCCAAAAATTCAATAATTTACGAAATTTCTGCTCCTACGAAAAATGGTTGTTAGCAAACTTGGACATTATTCCAAAAATTCAATAATTTACGAAATTTCTGCTACTACGAAAAATGGTTGTTAGCAAACTTAAAAATTATTCCAAAAATTAAATATTTTATGAAATTTCTGCTCCTACGAAAAATGGTTGTTAGCAAACTTGAACATTATTCCAAAAATTCAATAATTTACGAAATTCCTGCTACTACGAAAAATGGTTGTTAGCAAACTTGAACATTATTCCAAAAATTCAATAATTTACGAAATTTCTGCTACTACGAAAAATGGTTGTTAGCAAACTTAAACTTTATTCCAAAAATTCAATAATTTACGAAATTTCGGCTACTACGAAAAATGGTTGTTAGCAAACTTAAACATTATTCCACATATTAAATAATTTACGAAATTTATGCTACTACGAAAAATGGTTGTTAGCAAACTTGAACATTATTCCAAATATTAAATAATTTATGAAA
Organism: Himalopsyche tibetana; assembly: GCA_030503985.1. NCBI lineage: Eukaryota > Metazoa > Arthropoda > Insecta > Trichoptera > Rhyacophilidae > Himalopsyche > Himalopsyche tibetana. The sequence continues at coordinate 18,769,720 of JAPJYX010000010.1, read as the reverse complement.
TTTCTACTCCTACGAAAAATGGTTGTTAGCAAACTTGAACATTATTCCAAAAATTCAATAATTTACGAAATTTCTGCTCCTACGAAAAATGGTTGTTAGCAAACTTGAACATTATTCCAAAAATTCAATAATTTACGAAATTTCTGCTACTACGAAAAATGGTTGTTAGCAAACTTAAACTTTATTCCAAAAATTGAATATTTTACGAAATTTATGCTACTACGAAAAATGGTTGTTAGCAAACTTAAACATTATTCCAAAAATTCAATAATTTACGAAATTTCTGCTCCTACGAAAAATGGTTGTTAGCAAACTTGGACATTATTCCAAAAATTCAATAATTTACGAAATTTCTGCTCCTACGAAAAATGGTTGTTAGCAAACTTGGACATTATTCCAAAAATTCAATAATTTACGAAATTTCTGCTACTACGAAAAATGGTTGTTAGCAAACTTAAACATTATTCCAAAAATTCAATAATTTACGAAATTTCTGCTCCTACGAAAAATGGTTGTTAGCAAACTTGGACATTATTCCAAAAATTCAATAATTTACGAAATTTCTGCTCCTACGAAAAATGGTTGTTAGCAAACTTGGACATTATTCCAAAAATTCAATAATTTACGAAATTTCTGCTACTACGAAAAATGGTTGTTAGCAAACTTAAAAATTATTCCAAAAATTAAATATTTTATGAAATTTCTGCTCCTACGAAAAATGGTTGTTAGCAAACTTGAACATTATTCCAAAAATTCAATAATTTACGAAATTCCTGCTACTACGAAAAATGGTTGTTAGCAAACTTGAACATTATTCCAAAAATTCAATAATTTACGAAATTTCTGCTACTACGAAAAATGGTTGTTAGCAAACTTAAACTTTATTCCAAAAATTCAATAATTTACGAAATTTCGGCTACTACGAAAAATGGTTGTTAGCAAACTTAAACATTATTCCACATATTAAATAATTTACGAAATTTATGCTACTACGAAAAATGGTTGTTAGCAAACTTGAACATTATTCCAAATATTAAATAATTTATGAAATTTCTACTCCTACGAAAAATGGTTGTTAGCAAACTTGAACATTATTCCAAAAATTCAATAATTTACGAAATTTCTGCTACTACGAAAAATGGTTGTTAGCAAACTTAAACTTTATTCCAAAAATTGAATATTTTACGAAATTTATGCTACTACGAAAAATGGTTGTTAGCAAACTTGAACATTATTCCAAATATTACATAATTTACGAAATTTCTGCTCCTACGAAAAATGGTTGTTAGCAAACTTGAACATTATTCCAAAAATTCAATAATTTACGAAATTTCTGCTACTACGAAAAATGGTTGTTATCAAACTTAAACTTTATTCCAAAAAATCAATAATTTACGAAATTTCGGCTACTACGAAAAATGGTTGTTAGCAAACTTTTTTTTTATTCCAAAAATTCAATAATTCACGAAATTTCTGCTCCTACGAAATATGGTTGTTAGCAAACTTGAAAATTATTCGAAAAATTAAATATTTTACGAAATTTATGCTACTACGAAAAATGGTTGTTAGCAAACTTGAACATTATTCCAAATATTACATAATTTACGAAATTTCTGCTCCTACGAAAAATGGTTGTTAGCAAACTTGAACATTATTCCAAAAATTCAATAATTTACGAAATTTCTGCTACTACGAAAAATGGTTGTTAGCAAACTTAAACTTTATTCCAAAAAATCAATAATTTACGAAATTTCTGCTACTACGAAAAATAGTTGTCAGCAAACTTGAACATTATTCTAAAAATTAAGTAATTTCCGAAGTTTCTGCTACTACGAAAAATTGTTGTTAGCAAACTTAAACATTATTCCAAATATTAAATAATTTACGAAATTTCTGCTAACTATAAAAATAAAATAAATTAAAATAAAATAAAATAAAATAAAATAAAATAAAATAACATAGAATAAAATAAAATAAAATAAAATAAAATAAAATAAAATAAAATAAAATAAAATAAAATAAAATAAAATAAAATAAAATAAAATAAAATAAAATAAAATAAAATAAAATAAAATAAAATAAAATAAAATAAAATAAAATAAAATAAAATAAAATAAAATAAAATAAAATAAAATAAAATAAAATAAAATAACAGAATAACATAGAATAAAATAAAATTAAATAAAATAAAATAAAATTAAATTAAATTAAATTAAATACCATAAAATAAAATAACATTAAATTAAATACTATGCAACAAAAATCTCACGTTGCTGGGACACGGGCTTACAGCTAGTCTATATATTAATAGCCGATAAGGTCCGTATGTCTGAGTGTTTGGACGTCCATTTCACACCTTCCAGTCTCCACTTTTTTATTCATACTAAATTTATATATTAAAAGTCGATAAAATAATCACTCGCTTTTCACTTTTCACAAATGTGTGCGTACTGATGATGTCCTCGAGACATCTTCTTCTTCTACGAAATGTATTTTGTTTGCGTACATTTTCAAATTAATAGATAATGAAATGAAATAAAATAAAATAAAATAAAATAAAATAAAATAAAATAAAATAAAATAAAATAAAATAAAATAAAATAAAATAAAATAAAATAAAATAAAATAAAATAAAATAAAATAAAATAAATTGAAATAAAATAAAATAAAATAAAATAAATTGAAATAAAATAAAATAAAATAAAATAAAATAAATTGAAATAAAATAAAATAAAATAAAATAAATTGAAATAAAATAAAATAAAATAAAATAAAATAAAATAAAATAAAATAAAATAAAATAAAATAAAATAAAATAAATTGAAATAAAATAAAATAAAATAAATTAAAATAAAATAAAATAAAATAAAATAAAATAAATTGAAATAAATTAAAATAAAATAAAATAAAATAAAATAAAATAAAATAAAATAAATTGAAATAAAATAAAATAAAATAAAATAAAATAAAATAAAATAAAATAAATTGAAATAAATTAAAATGAAATAAAATAAAATAAAATAAAATAAAATAAAATAAACTAAAATAAAATAAAATAAAATAAATTGAAATAAATTAAAATAAAATAAAATAAAATAAATTGAAATAAATTAAAATAAAATAAAATAAAATAAAATAAATTGAAATAAAATAAAATAAAATAAAATAAAATAAAATAAATTGAAATAAATTAAAATAAAATAAAATAAAATAAATTGAAATAAAATAAAATAAAATAAAATAAAATAAAATAAAATAAAATAAAATAAAATAAAATAAAATAAATTGAAATAAATTGAAATAAATTAAAATAAAATTAAATTAAATTTAATTAAATTAAATTTAATTAAATTAAATTTAATTAAATTAAATTTAATTAAATAAAATGAATTAAAATAAAATAAATTAAACTAAATAAAATCAAACACAATGCAGCAAAAATCTCCCGTTGCTGGGCAACGGGCTTACAGCTAGTTATTATTGTTATGTTAAAAGCTAGTATTTCATAAGAAGAATTTTCAAATCAATATTATAAGAAATATTAATTCAATTATTTGATCGATTCAGTGAAAATTGGCATTTAGATAAAAAAAATCCTAATTGAGTTAAACGATAAACAAAAACGGCTCTTTTCTGATAAATATGAGATTTTTTATATTGTTATTAATATTTTCACAACTTATTTTAGAAAAGACAGTTTGAATTTACTGGACAGTTACTTCTGTCAGAGCACTTAAACTACACGTTTTTCAGGAATTAGTGTATTATTTTTTTTATTTTAAAAATATATATTCCTATCGTTAGTAAACATATTAAGATGACTATAGCAGTTAGTGGGTAGCATAGACAAGATTTTCCCATTTTTTAATTTTTTTTCTTAAACCAATAACAAAATCGAATTTTACAATACTGAGTATTTGATCCTCGCATCATATAAAAGACAGAAACAATGTAAGCGTGTCGACTTCTTCTTTACATTTCTTTAAACAATAAGTTTTGAATGTGGTTTTAAGTCATGTATGTGTATAAAACAATTGTATTTCTTGGGTTTTTTTTAAGTTTTAATTACATTAATAAATAAAACGATGATTGTTGACGATGAAGTGAAAACCAAATATTTGTCGGCGTGATTTTACAGATTATTTTCGATTAGTGTCTAATTGTAGTTTCTGAAATGATTCAATTTGAACATTATACTTTTATTAAAGAAAATATAATAATGAATGATCCGTTCTAAAACTGTAGTAATTAAAAAATAATTCAATGATTTGGCACCTGGCCATATTGAATTAACCATATAACGAAGCACGAAAATCTTTGAAAAGTCGTCAAATGATTAATCTAACAATGATTACGGTCAACAGGTCATCACACTCCCAGACTTACAAAGCTGGATCGATGCCAAAACGCGAAAACGGCATTAACACGTGGGTGAGACAATTTTATATTATTCCTAAAAATCGATACACCGCTAGATTTTCCCAAAGATCTATAAAAACATTTTTCAAAAAAGATTCATAAACTATTGTTTTTTTACAAAATGGAATAAATGAATTCTTAATGAAGTATCACAAAAGATATTTTTATTAATCGAGAGCTTTATTTATGAAAGCTCTCGTGTTGCCGAAGTAAAAGAGGATTGTATAAGCAGTCCATCATAGAATTCGAAACAATACCGCAAGAAGGTAATCCTCTCGACTACGGAATCGGCATACTAACAAACAGTAAGGAATGATGTCTCTCCGTTGTACATCTAACAATATTTTTTGAACACGAAGAAACAAGTTGAGCATACAATTATTGAATAATACAAAACCAGTCCTGATCTTAATAAATAAAAGTGGGAATTAGTACAAATGCATATTTTATTTTATTAATGTAAAATATTTTAAATGAACTCGTATTATAATTCGTGATACAAATAAACATTTCAAATATAACAATACTCTATTCATTCCGCATTCCGATTTTTGCTTCTCTACGTGGGCCGCAACATATTTACAGTAAACGGTAAATATAACACATACTATACTGCACACATATGTATGTATTATGATGAAAAAATAAAAGTATTTTATTTTATGTAAATATAAACATGTATTCATGCATTTTTCATAGTAAAAAATAACAATGAACAACAAATAAAAAAATACGTTAAAAGTACACAAAAATACCAACGTATCCAAAATATTAAATCGTTTATTTAAAAATCTATCTTTTAAAAATATTTGGTAACTATAATTATTTTGGGCCGCACATAAGAGCCGATTGGGCCGCAGGTTGAGTATGACTGCTCTATGGTGTGATATTTTAATTACCATTTACATTTTTAACCTTTCAAAGATATCTGTGTAGCATAAACCTTTTAATACTACATTTAAGTATCCTATGTGTAGGAATATGGCCTCAATAATACGATAGTTACCACCTCGACATGTCATCAGAATTACAACCGAAAGTGTCACACATTGTTCCTTTGTGCTGTAACTTCCGATTCTGTAATCAACGGTCCTAAGAATGCAATTTGAATTCCACCATAGTAAAATGCCACTTGAGCAAACGTAATGGGTAAGAACTGTTGCTTGTCTTGTGTTTTGAATAAGATAACGAAGGATAAAGAAATTATTGTTTATTTCTATATTTCCCCCAGTGATATTGGGGAGAAAAAAAAAGTTTATTAATTTTTTAAACGATATACTTTCGATTTTTTTTTTATAATTGTAATTCAAACAGTATTCTTAAAACTAATTGCTAGTCGTTGGCTTAGGCTACGGAGGGCTCGGGTTCAAATCCCGGCACGGACAGTTTTATAAATTGATTTTTCAATCGATTTATGAATTTCTGTTGAAAGGCATGGATGTATTGTTTTGAATTCAACCCTCTCACCCATTCTATCCTATGAACGGGCGTATCGAGAGTGATTAGCTTACCACTAGTCCTGTCATAGCCCTATACTTTTATCCCTACTCTCTTTGGAAACTCATCTGTTGAGATAAACTCCATTAGGAGTCCATATGCTCCACATTGGGAGAAGACATGGCTTAAAAAATAAATAAATATATCGACTGTAGAAAGGAAAAAGACGTCACCCACAGTTTTTTCAAAACAGCTTATTTCGATAATACACGTTCTATCAAAAGAATGTAAGCTGAAAATGCCGAATTATTATCTAAATTTAGCATTTAAGTTTTAAAAAAAAGGGACTGTGAAAATTGCGATCAGGAAAATAGACTTAACGAAAGGTTTACTTTAAAATATATTGAATGAAAATCAGATAAATTTAATCAAAAACCAGTTTATATGTCATAGTTAGGCTTTGGCCAAAAGTCATCAAAAACATTTTTGAGTCTCCTGTAAAATTTGTTACGTGTGAGTTACGTCCTTTTTCTTTCCCACAGTCGACTATATATATATATATATATATAGCCAACACAAAAACAGTGTAAAGATCTTTTTATTTCTGTATTCAGTAATTGTTATTATTTGAGATGGTCAAAGTTCATAAAATTACGAGATTAAGCTTAGTTAAAATTTCAATTGAAATTAAAATAACTAATATTCATAATTCTAACAAAACTGAAACTTTTATCAGTGCTAGCTTTCGGACTCGAGCTTTATATAAAATCTCAACAAAAATACACCAGTGTATGTAAAATTGTTCATTCACGCATGATATCGATGCCCAATATATTATTAAAGAATTCAGAGGGTCGTTAGCATAAACTTTTCTTAACGATGGATTAAATTATTTATTGAGGTAGCAGTTAACTTTATGAGCTCTATTATATATCTGAATAAATAAATCAAAAAAGGATGACATATTTTATTGAATTTCAAACAAATATTTAAACATATTCTTCCTGGACTTTCTATGCTATCAAAGATATAGTCGAATCGGAAAAACTCTCACTTAAAGAATATTAATTATCATAATATTACAATCTTTGTTATACAGCTAAATACAAATTTACTTCAGCAGTTTTTATCACAAGAAGTTAATAAATATACATCGTCATGGGCAAGTGACATAGTTTCTCTCTTCCATTCGAAGATGCAGCGTCCTTATTGTGATATATGTATATTTGAATTATTTTTATTTATTTGTGCGTATTTCTTTTTTTTTCAATACTTAAGAGCAGTCCAGATTATATATAAAACTAAAAATATAATATCTTTTCTTCAAGAATTGACAGTCGACGTTTAAAAATTATGATATGCACGATTTATTATTATATAATATTATTGTGTATGCAGATATTACTTCAAATAATATATAACTAATACTACAATTATGTTGTTTATAATGATCTGGCTACGTAACACATATTACAATAATTAATTTTCGGTATTTAATTGCAATAACTGTCCCCAGTGATAATTTTTAACAGTTCCTTCTCTTAACACTTTATTTAGTTCAAGATTAACAGTGTATTTAGTTTAAAGTGTTACACTCTATTTATTTCAAGTTCAAGCTAAACGTGCGCAATAAAGGCAAGCTTCTTGACTATCTAATGTTTTTCCGGTCGTTGCAATTTTAAGCGAATCTACGTTTCACAAGGTTTTTTGCCCATGAACATTAATTAAGTTGAATAAGCTGATTGGGCAGTATAGTCGATGATTTAATAATTTCACATAGCGGCTTAGATTCTTAGAAGAAGCATCACATTCTTGTTTCGAGATTCAGAGAGCAAGAAGTAAAAACATTCTAAAAAGCAAAACAAATATTTATTTTACTATTTTTTACCATTACTCAAAATGTATTTAACTAATGTAAAAATAAATTGTTTTGATTTTTCATTTTCTTTCAAATACAGCTTTCTTACACAAGAAGTATGTTGTTAACTCATGTTTACAAGCGTTTTACACCTATTAACTGAAATTTACGTGTTTATTTTTAATTTAAAAAAAATGTACAATTTAATCTTTTATTATAACTCACGAATTTCAAAAGAAGAATTAAAAACGATTTCCGGAATGCCATCTAAAGACCGGAGCAAATTGTTCAAAAGTACATTTAGTAGTAATTCGGTCGACAGAGCTTTTAAAAATGTTTCGGCCGCGACGACATTAATACCGACAATATGCCAAGTGATGTAAAATTATTGCGGCATATAAAGACGCGAGAAAATGTTACGATTTATAAAGTAAATATGAATTCTCTACTCTCTGCTGTAGTACTGACGTTATCAATGTTGCTTTTAAAGTAACAGGTGCCCATCGGAATTGAATTCCGACGTTTTAATGTATAGTCTTGCGTAGTGTATTTTTTATTCACAACATCAACCACGCGATTTCGTCTTCTAAAAATGATTACACCTCACCATTTTGAATATAATTTAGAAACGGTATTACTTAAATTAGGATTGTTTACGTAAATTATTTAAAGCATGATATACAATACACACGGTTACTTAAATACAAGCTATATTTAAAAAAGTGTTTTCATCTCATTGTATTGTTAGTAAACAAATATATGGCAACCAAATGTCCCGGAACATCTATTTCAATTCGATGAGATCAATTTAATCACAGTTTCTAGAAATTATATTATTAACTCGGACGGTTTTGCAAACTCGGTATTTACAATATAATGTTTCGAAAGCACTGACTTAAAATTCTTAAATAATTACTTTATTTCTCATACTGGCACAACGAAACTGTACATTAATTAAATTACTGTTCTGTTTATTTTTTAATAATATTTTTTTTCATTCTACTCAATTAGTCTCAATTTATTATACATGGAAGCTGGTGGGGTGTAAAGACTATATAAAGTTTGTTGCGTATGGCACATATTCCTGCTCTTTAAGAAGCATCTTTAGGTCATTTTAATCGTTAAATTATGTTCTAAGACTTAGAAATATCAATGACGAGATACAAATGGATTATATTGAAGTATTACTTATTGTCAAAAAAAATGTTTAAGCTGATAAAATTTTCGATGGAGTTAGCGATAACTTTGTGGAAATTTATGTTGACTTCAATGAAAACGCTTTACCATCTGTATATAAATATAAAACAGCTAAACAAAAAGCTAGTATATTGTCGTCTTAGAAGACTGCTTAATGATTTATTTCAAAGATTTTCGAATTATTTGTTTCATGAACACAAGGTTATTTCACTTCTGTAAATTTGCAACTCAATTATAAACCTTTCGTACCTTGTGACAAAGAAAGCCGAAATAAAAAATGGCGGCGATAAAATACTCAAGTCAATCCAGAATTTCACCACAGGTACTACAAACTTGTTTGCTCTAAAAAAATGTGAAATAATAAGCATGTGACATCGCGCGAAAAAAAGAGTGCAGGAATAAATTTGTCGAACAAAATGCGTGATATCGCCTAAAGCGTTCTGTCGATATTCGCTACTGATAAATGCGCCGCAAATTACTACCGTGTGAAGAAAAAAGTGATACACGTGTAACAAATGAACCGGCACCAAATTATCCTTTGATTCCCAGTAGAGAGCAGTGGAAGTACGTGAGTTTTTCATCGTTAAGGCTTTCAAAGTAATCTTCGTGTCGCAAAGAAAGAGGAAGGAATATAAAAGGATGATTCACTTTATAACTGCCCAGTGGGTGTACTCGCCGATTTCTGTCGAGTGATTTAAATTTTGAGTTTCGTTTTTCTGGGAATTGAATTTTATCAGTAGATGGCGACTTCATCTGGAAACTTAATAAGTATACGATAGTAGTATCTTGATTCAGTCAGAAATTTTGGCATCGCATGTGTAATGGCGGTAATGAGTTTTACTTTTGTCATTAATTGGGGTCCAGGAAAATACATGACTGGGTTTGAACTTTATTTTTCAATATTATATTTCTGTTTATAATAGCTTCATAGTCATTAAATATTAAAAAAAACTGTTATATTCAAAAGTAATTATGAAGAAAACATTAGATTTAAAATAAATGTTTTTATTTCATATGAGTTATTTTAATCAATTAACTATATCATCATCGATTTACTATCAATATCTCAAAATACACAATTTTAGGCCTAACGTTACTTTCCTAACCCTTTCGGAAATATATAAAATATTACAGGAAAAGATACAATAAATGTTTATTTATTACACAAATGTCGACGAAAGGCCAAAAGATATGTTTTTATTGATTTTGAGCGCTTAGTTCCAAATTTACATAAAGAATGCAATGAAAGTATAGATTAGAGAAATATTCAAAAATATTTGCAACAAAAATTATTTATCATAATGATTTATTTATAAATTTGTTTATGAAAAAAATAAAAATATATTGTCAAAACGGACATCAAACAACCAAAGTCGTATATGTTTTTGTTGTTTTTTGTGTTGTATTTTAATCAAAAAGCTTTTCAGATTTAGTACTTGATTTTTCATAAACATGCAGTATTCAATAATTTAAAAATTTGTTTAATCACCAAGACGAATCTGTTTTTAATAAATATTCAACAAAGCTGTGTAAAAATTACAAACGAGTTTTTCAAGAATATAATTTCAATTTGTTATTAATTGAAGAGCATGATTTTACAGCTTTAGATTCACTCTCATCTCGCTTTTAAGTTGAAAATCAGTGCGTAATATTATCAAGTGAAGGCTGTAATTTCTTCCCCGTTTACTTGCGCACTTAGCCTGCGTGCTTTAAAAGCTCAAGTAGTGTCATTATGACGGTGAACACCAGTTAAAAAATAAACAAAGCGATGCCGGGAAGATATTGATTGATAAAAGTGAGAAGACGGTTTGTGATAATTTAGCGGGAAGCGCTTTTAAATCAGCTTCTCGTGCGAGAAAATTTTATATCTACAGACCGTTTGAAAATACTTGTATCTAATATTTTAAAGCATAATTTTTATTTTAAACGTTCGCTGTTAAAGAAATAGCATACGGGCATCCAATGGGAAAGATTTTTTTCTGTTAATTAATAACTTATTATTCAATAGGTCGAGTTAATATTTTTTGAAAAGAATATAAACATCAAATAAATATAACACAAATCAATTTTAAAGTTAATAAATAAATAAAAGTAGCTGACATACGACTAGAAGCCGTGGCTACAAAAATAAACTTTCTAAAAAGGTGGTTTACGTTTTTTTTTAAATTGCATATGGCCTCCAAATGGAGGTATCTCAATAGGAGTTTTTCTACGAGTACTGCTTGTTACTCAGTCACTCAATCTTCCTTTCGAAAAGAGTAGTAGGGATATAAAAGATAGGGCAAGGCAGGACTAGTAGTTGGCTAATCGCTCTCGCTAAACCGATTATTTTAGGGTTGGAATGGTGAGAGGGAATTTTCAGACATCACAAACATCCATGCCTTCGAACAAAAATAAAAAAGTTGATTGAAAAAAATGTTGCTCGTACTCGGATTACGGTGAGGTACGGCATGAAACCATCGACGTTGACCATTGTGCTATTGGACTTGACATTTGAATTATATCATCTCTTTAATTCCGGCTAAGCCTGGTTATAGAAATTTTACAGAAAGGAGTGATTCAATTAAAATAGCGAAAAAAAATAAAAACATGCTTAAATCGTTTATTTATTAATATTTAATGAAAAAGAGAGGTTAAACGACTGCGTTACAGTTCTGTTAGAAAAACTTCTGTTAAGATACTAGACAAGGATTAAAAAATATATATGGTATGGAAACACTAGAATAAACATTTAAAAGCGTTGAACACTGACGTACGAGACCAACTAAATATATCAATACAATTTAGAACTAGAATTAAGTCATGAAATTCTCAATAATGTAATTAACACTATTAGTTTACTCATGATTGCACGACTGCTTTCTACAACGCAATAGTTTTGCATGCGTGAAAAAATCAAACGTGTTAATTAATGCTTTTACGGTATGACACTTACGGAATGATATATAACTGCACAGGCTGGAAGTAAAATCATTTACTGAATTTAAAAAACGAGAAAAGATCGAACAAAAGGTGTCCATAACCACCAAAATTGCGTTTCCTTTATTTTGGAAAACAATTATTTGTATTGATGTTTTACAATTGGTCAACAAGCAATAAATAAAATTTTAGAATGCAAATCTTTTCATTTTACAAACTAAAACTTAAGATAAATGGTAAACTCTTTTTTACGCAAATTTGTCAAATGTATTTCTAATAAAAACACCACATGCTTTGTATTCATGAAGTTTAAATATCTAATGATGTCTTTTAGTCATTTTGAAAATAATACCTTTCCGTTGATGCTGTGATGCATTGATATAGAACTATTATTTTTAGAATGATCATGCATCTTAATACATTTACAAAGAGCCAATATTTTGGTTCAAGATCACAATGAAAATATATTTAATGCGTGTATTTAATGACCGCATAATAAATGAGCTTTTATTACCCAAAAGCTTTGTAACGAAACTTTTTGATTATCCTGCATAATGGCTGGCCAATGAGAGGTAAGTATCAAAGCGACGGACTTTAACGGCATGCCGTTAATTTATGCCCGTGGGGTCTGGAAATCACTTAGCTACAGCCTCCCGGTCAGATTTGATGCGCATATAATAACTGGAAGGTGATGCGCGAAAATAACAGCTCTGGACCCCTTAAAAGGTCGTGTTTACGCATGGAGCTTTTGTAGAACTTTTCTTAGTTATTATCCCGCTTATTACTAAAGTAATTATTTTTAGATTTCATTTTTGCTTAGAAAATAACTCCCTACTAGAAATTAAAGTTTAATACTTATCAGTCGTTGTAGGTTTTATAAATAAAAACTGTCGGCAATAATTAGGTTCGTTTGGAAATAAGTAAGTTTGGTAAGTAAGTAAGTTTGGAAGTAAGTTAGAAATATGTAAAGAGATGCATGGTATCATGTGTAGGTTTTTACAATCTTAATTGTCGACTGGTAACGATCTGATAAATCCATTATATTCGGTTTCGCTTTCATGGGAGTGGATATGACGAAATATATCAAAGTTTTTATATGTTTAGGTCCCCTTGATGCTATTATTGGTGATGGTGTAAATTTTGAAAAACGACGAAAATAAAAATGTACAAACTCTCTATTCTCGTCAAAAACAATTTATTGAAACACTTAATTTGGCAATTCTAAGATTTTTTAATGTAATAATAAAACATATTCAAATAAACTGAATCTGAATCAGAATAAGAAACGATTATATTATTATGAAGGTATTTTTTCGTAGTACACTCAAATATTACCATTAATTACATCATAAAAATCGTTGTTAACCAAATGGCATAAAACACATATATAATAGTACATCAGTTTAAAAAAAAATAATTGCAGTATATAAACACGTCTATTGCGATATATTATAATATTAATTCTGAATTACATGCATTGTATAACAAATTTAAAAAATCGAAAAACATTAAAGGTGCGACTATTTTTAAATGATTTTAATGAAAAACTTAACGTTAAAAATTAAATCAGTCAGGAGGTAACACTGCCACTTGGTCATTTCTAGTTATTCCACAAATATTAAAACAAAAAAGTTTGTGTAAATATTCACAAAATGCTGCATATTACCAAAATAAACTATGGTTTGTAAATATCAACATAAACTTTTGCTTCAAATAAGTTTATTAATTAAACCGAGATGAATTTTTGTGGCTACCTAAGCTGACCACATCTGAAGAAGTTTAAATTCAGAAGATATACGAAACCGAAAAGGCTTAACGCATCCGAGGAGGAGGGAAAATTATCAAGTCATCTGATCTCTTGATTAATTGAAGACAGAAATTCATCTGAATTATATTTTATTTGTGAGAATTCTAAAAAAAGGGCCAAATTATAATACGTTTAGCCCAACGTTTGCAATGTTTAAACTCTTACGCGTGGCAATTAGAGATGAGATGTTACAGTACTAATTATTGTTCTTTCATAACGTCATTATCTTTTATGCAATTACAATTTTAAGATTCTTTATCGATTTTTTTTTGTTTAATTTTGGAATAATAAAAAAACAATTATTTAACAAAAAACTTACTTCGGCAATTTTAACACGTAACAATAATTCATTTATATTTAATTTTTAATCGTAAGCCCCGCCCTACTGGTGGGATGAAATGATGAAAACAAAAGTTCCATAATTGATTAAAATTCTTAATCAGTTTTAATTACAAATGCCCTTTACGGTTTAGTTGGAAAGAGCTTTTTTCCTAGCAACCAAGCCAGTCTTTAAACTTAAGACATTTTATTGAATTATTTTTTTTAAAAATGCACAGGTGTATTTTATACTTTGTGAGTATAATTCATTTACAATAAAAAAACAATTCAGATCAAAATGAGAATGATACGAAACGTAATCACCGAAAAAGTATCAAATATAAAAATGTTATTAATTTTATTTTATCGATAAAATATTCTGATATCACGTGCGATAGATTTAAAGTTCTGTATTTAAATCTTATCTTAGTTCAAAACGAGAATAAAGATAAGCCAGCAAGACATTTTGTAATATTATAATATCAAAACCAACTACCTGTATCGGAATTTTTCGGTCAATGAAAATAAAATTATCTTTTCTACAATATCCAAAGAAGGGAATTTATGGTTCTTTCTAAACTGTTTGATGAAAGCAATTCGGCTCGAAGATATTATAATAATTTGAATATGTTGATAATCTTTCCATCTTTTCTACATACGATAATTTACACATAATAAATTGATTCATTTTATCATAAATATTGTCGAGTTAATGAATTCTTGAATAAGCAATATTATTTTGAATAAAAATTATATAAAACTAGTATGTAAGAGCGTATTTTTAGCTAAGAAATCAGAATCGTAGTTTGATTTTTTCAGTCAGTGTTTAGATATTTAAATACATGTCATGTTAACTTTTTATATTAATCAAACAGCAGTTTGTTTTAATTAAATTTAAGGCGCCTCAAAAATAAATTTATGCGTAAGATTAAAAAGAATAAAGCAATACATTTGTGATGATATTGGTTCACCGGAATTCTTCAGTTATACATGTTACTTTAAAAAAAATATTTAGTTTGATTGAAATGTGAATGAAGGAAATGTTTAAATTCGTGTAGATTTATTTTGTTCAAAACTATTCAGGATTTGACATCACGTTTCATCGTAAGAAAACATTGACTAGCGATTAAGAGAAGCAAAACAGTATAAGGTCATTATCAGTAGCAATCTTAAAGGATTTATTTATGTGTTGTACTGAAGGGTTGTTGGAAAAAACAAAGCACCATGAGGAGCGAAATATGAGCCCTCGAGAGGTGGAGTGAGCCAACTAGTAAAATGGTAAGCTTTTTTTGGACTTTTAAGTACAATCACGTCTTTGCTTGTTGTTTTGGGGATTGTATAATTTTGTTTTACGTAGATAATACAATTGTTATGTGTATTAACTGAAGTTGGTTTTCTTTTAAGATACTTTAAGACGTGTAGAATATTACAACGCATCTAGCTTATTTTTTAAAATACCGCTTAGCCCCCTTCACCTCTAATGTGCCCATATATTGTTTACTTAATTTATATAAATATTTTATTACACAACGACAAAGCATGGAACAAAATTAAGTAAATATGTAAGATTATTTAGAGCTGCTCTCTGTGTTGAATGTGTGATTTGAATACTATTATGTTTCATTTACCATGTCCAGCAAATACATTCAAGTTCGAATATTTTAATTTCATATTTTTTCGAAATAATCTTGCTCAACGTCAATTATATTTAACTGAATTTTCAAGATGTGAGTAAGGTGGGAAGATTTTAAAACGATGCTTATCTTTAAGAAATCAGATATTCGAGTTGAAAATCAGCACATTTATACATACAGATGATGTTTGTACAGTAAAAAATCATACGTATTAATTAATATCAGCGGTATCTTCTAAGATGTTAGTTAGACTGTCGGTAAATCTAATAAGGTTTATCAATAAATCGTTCAAAATAACTTCGTGCGAGAATTTAAAGTATGACACCGTTTTAAACGAAGCCCTACTTTTTAAAATATACCTGTGATTTTTGGGTCTTATATGGTACCATGTATGCAAGATATTTTTTGAATATTCTTTAAAATAAACAGGTTGAAATGCTGAATAAAATTTGTATGAAATCTCGTACCAGTATGTAAAACGTCAGAGACATTATTTTTTTCAATATTTGTGATTTAATTTCAGATTATACGAAAAATCCAGCATGAAAGTTAATTTCAAAATCAATTTAAACCGCGATAAGGTAATTATTTTGATTTATTAATGATTTTCCAATGTTCGGAAGGCTTAATATGCTACGAAATCAACCATCATCTCCGCATAAATTATGAATTATTTTATTGAATACAACTCGTATTTACACTTCATATTGTAAACCGGACTTACTGTATTTGATATTTCATTAATTTGCGTTTGTAGGTGTGTAATGCATGCCTTAATTTATAAAATAAACTCACCCTATTACTGAAATACAATCTTGAATTATCTTATCACATGTAAATGATGTGTTTATTATGAATAAAGATTCGCTACATTTAGTTATATAGTTATTGCATTTGAGAGTCACACAATTGAATGATTTAAAAATTAAAACAAGTTAAAAACTGCTTGAGAAAAAAATAACGTTTCATTTTGAAATCCCGTATTTAGGGACGATAAAATGAGGTTTAAAATACCACTTAAGCCCGTATATAAAGCGATGTCATTTATTTGCCTTCTATTCGGGGTCTATTACAGATTATAAAATGTATCAAATAAATCTATGGCCGTGTTAAATTTATAAAATACCTGTCCGTCGTGTTTAGGTAAATAGACATTTGGATGTATCGTTAATTTGCACTTCGTCACGGTAATAGGAGTCTTAAAGAATAGTTTTTATATATTAATTAATCTTGCTTCAAAAAAATATATCGCGTTATATGTGGGATACAAATGTAATTGTTAAAAAAAAGATATTAGGAATTATTAAAAAAAGATTTAATATAAATAACATGAAATAAAACGATATAAAAAAAACTAGTTTTGTATTGGCACACAAAAGAGAAAACAATTAATAGAAAATTCTAAGCCGCTATTTTAAATTTGTCGCTTGTATACGTTCTAAAAATATGATAGTATTTTGCGAAAAATAATAAAAAGACCGAGAATCTTTTGCATTATTGTTAAGAAGACCATAACTCGAAATCAACATTACAATAATGTATGCTATTGTTATTTTTTCAATCATTGTTGTGAAATAATTTTTCAAAGCCGCAAATCATCTTTCGGCCAAATATGGAAACTAAAGAACCTGATATATTAAAATTCGTTTGACACAAAATAATAATTATTCAAAAATCTGACTGCAGATTTGTCAAATAAACATCTCAACGCCTCTTTGGAGTCGTGTCACTTGCATCTTAATTCAATTTTCCATGCAAAGACGTCTCGCCGGCAAATTGGCGTATTTTTAAAACGAAAGCGATCCATCTTCTCGCCTTGTCGAGCTAATTTTGCTTGATTTGCATTCACATTTTTATGCCACAAAAAAGCAATAGGTTTAAAAGCAGCTAAGAGTCTTAACATTTTTTAAAACCACGAATGCGTGAATGGCATTCCATAAATTAAGTCTCGTCATTATTTGAAGTAAAATAACACTCTATCGAGATACATTTTAACTTTTTATAATGCCATAAATAATACCTGCAAATCATTTAATGGAAAATATTCGAAAATTTATAAAAAATCAAAATGTAGAAATGCTTCACCGAATAAATAATAAATGGTTAAAAACTTTCATCTTAAAGGTCTTAGAAATAAATAAAACTATTAACGTATATGAAAAATTAAGAGGAAAAACTCCCAACTTTCGTTTTGTTATTTATAAGCTAATAATACGAATCAAGTGTTTGTTGGTAAATAACCTAACATAGGTTTTTCTGAAGATGCTTTTTAAAGAGACAAAAGACATGTTACTACTTTTTACGCAAGTTATTGAATAATAAAGTTATCATAATTTATTGAAATTGTTTACGATAGATTGGTGAGCCGTATAGCTGGATACAAATATGGGTTACAGAAAATGTTATATTGTGACGACGTATATTGTAAATATTGGACGAAATATAAATTATGCTTCGAGTAACATAAACATTTAAATAATAATTAAATATAGGCATTGAGTATAGGTTACTTATATTCACATATAGTATTTATTGAGGTTAATGCAATGTTAAATAAATATTTCTGAGAATGTACATATGTGTTTCACATAATCAATGTAATTTATACATGAACTTTGCAAACGAAACCACATGCTTTGGATGTCACATACTAATCCTCTGTCGTAAAATGGAATACTTAACGTCAATAAAGTAACTAGGCTGGAAAGAATGCCTAGATTAAAGGGATTTTAGACAATGTGACGTCACAAAACCAACAAACTACTAACACACTATTTTGACAAAAAAATAAATCGTGAGAACGTTAATATCTTACAGTAATTATAAGAAGACAGGGTTGAATGGGACTAAATGTGATTTATCATTGGACACTCTTAATATAGCGCAATATTTCAACAAGCATTTATTTTTATAAAAAAAACAATAGATGCAGTAATTTAACATTATTTTTGAAGAAAATACTGCAAAACATATTAGGTTAGGAAGAAGTAATAAGAAGTAAAACAGTCAGTACGTTTAAAGTTAAATATGAGAATATTCATTTATTTTAATAAAAATAAATACCTTTGATTGCATAATCGAATAAGGAAAAATTCAAGAACGTTGACGCTTGGAAAATCACTGCATTATATGCATAGTTTATTTTTTAATGTATAAGAAGAAATTAGAATCTGTCGACAGACCGTTTGTAAGTAACTGTCTATAATTTCCGTTCAATAAATTGTCGCTTACTAAAATTGACGTAGAATGAATCTTTTGGTTGTAAAATACCTTAAAATGCAATATTAAAATGAACAAATAATAATAAACACGTTCGAATATCCGATTTTATTTCCTTATTATATTGTATTGGACTGCTTGCTGCAAAGATACTCTTCACATCTGGGAAGTAAAAATCATGCATTAGCTTTTCTGTTACATGGTTACATGAAATTGTACGATAAATAAGTGAAAAAAATAATGGCAAATTCCAAATTATTTTCACATAACATTTAGTGTTTATAAACCGCGAAAAAAAACGATCGCATAAACTATTGCCTCTTAACTCGGAAACGGTCGTAAAATTTATAGCCAAAATGACAAACTTTTTGGAGAAAATTCCTAATTAAAAATACATCCTGACGGTCAAGTTTAACGTTTTTGTACACATTTCACGCAGAGAACAGACTTTCAGCGTTGGCTCTATTCCAAATACCTACATATGCTAATACGGGGCTTACATTTCTCCATTTAATTGACTAATACCCTCAAACACTTGGCATTTATCTTAAAATCCCTAGCCACTAGGTCTCCGTGCATTTATTTCAGACATGTTACATCCATAAGTAATAGGATTATGCAAATTCAATTTGATTTATGTCAACTTTCTTAGTAACTGCACGTTAATTAAATATCCATATACGATAAATAAACAAATTTCAAAGAAAGTTTATGTTTACTTATTTATTATAGAATAGTAATTCTTATGTCAACTTAGCCTTATACTTATATTACCACCATTTCTGAAAAAAAGAGTTGGGCGTCTGAGTAACATACATGTTTCCATTTTTTTGTGAGTATTACATACATTAAGTGCATAATATATACAGTACAGTAAAAAATCGTATGTTTTTATAAATGTTATATAACATAAAAAATAGTGCATATTTTTGTTTAAATAAAACATGGATGTATCTTTGCGAAATAAAGGTTATACAAAAAATCAAACGAGACTATTATTTGCAAACCCGGCTCGTTGAAAAATGAATCTTGAATGTCATTTTTAAAAAAATGTACATTTTTAAAGGATTTTTAGTTTTACACAACATTGGAATCATATTTTGCATGTTATCTAGCCATGCTTGAAACTGTATTTTTTTTTACTAAACCCCATTCATGGTTTATCTTTCACCAATTTTGGAACGAATCGGGTTTGCAAATAATATCCCCATTAAATATATAGCCTTTATTGTATGCGCTATATTTTATGTGTTATCGCGAATTTTATGAGAGAAAAAACCTTTGATATTGTTAAAAATAATAGTAAAATTTAAGAATAATCATATACAGCAAATTTTATTGAAACTATTGGTATAAATATTGAAGTTATTTTTTATTTATTTTTATAAACAGCTTTATCGAAACACGAATCTTCTTGAACTGACAGCTCTATTGCATGTTTAAAGATAGTGAAGTGATAATTAATTGTAGTTTGTAAATTGCACGTTTATGAAAATACTATAATTATTTTCCAACCATTGTTCACAGTCTCTAGTACAAGTTTTATAACTAACCCTTGTTATCAATTGAAAATTAATATTGTTAATTTATTATTATACTGTCTAGTGGATGTACGTATATTGAAAAGAAAATTTCAGTGTGGTGAGAATTTGAAAAAGCTTATTTTCTGTTATAAATGATAAATGACAGGAAGGCTTGTAGAATTATTTTTGTATCGCATTAAAATTTCTTGTACATATATCCGAGTTAATGGAAAACGTATAATTTACCTCGGCTGGAAAACAGTCTTTAGCTGTATGATTGAAACGTCTGAAAGTGACGCACTGTTTACATATAAGTTTTATTTGAGGGAAAGATACAAGTTAATCGACTGGAGATTATTTTATTTAGTATATTTTTTGAGTAGCAGCGTGCGCCGAAGATTTATAACGTACGTCTTGAGGATGGGTAATTATTATTTAATCGAAACGTCCGAATGTCAGATTCAAAATGTTGATAGATTAATAAACTGCTACATGGTTTCTAAACAGATGGATGCTATTTCGAAAAATTGAGATTTAATGTTTGTTAATGTCATTTAGTGAACTTTTATCGATATTGCTTGATAAAGAATTTTGTATTATAGAATAAGATTCTCTGCCAAGAATTTTCTTGGTGTATTCATTTCTCAATATTTAAATTTTCTTAATATATTAATATATACTATTAGATACTTCACAGCATTACAAACAAAATACTTTATATAAATGTGCGTGTTGTTTTCAATAATTCGATAAACATTAATAACAAACTGTCGACGTAAAAAAAACCTCTTTATATCCGGTATATCTGTGATTTAAAAAGTATTTTAACGGAGAAGTGGATGACTGATTTATTTTTTCAACGTCTGTTTATTTGTATGATATTATGAAAATCATAATAATAACTTTAGCCAATTAAATTAATAGTGGTTATAGAAAATCCTTTTATTAACATAATTATAAAATAAAATTATTCACTGAAAATAAATACGAATACTTCAACATATTAGAATAGGATATCTGTGTTGTTGTGTTAAATCTCTATTGAATATTTGGATATTTTGTCACTTTTTTGGCATATATATTCCAGTATCATTCGATATGTCACTCAGCATCCTTTTTGTTAAGTTTAACTCTATAATATTCGTTTAAAACACGTTCTTACTGCCAGTATGTAAATGTTAGTAATTGAGAATTAAGAAAAAATTGTTAGAATATATTGAGAATTTAGAATATAATGTTAGAATATATAAATATAAAAAAAATGACAAATATATTCGAATATTTGATTGGAATCCCTAAAAAACCATCACAGAATAATCGTTTTTTTTTCAATAAAGAACAGAAATTATTTTTAATAAAATCACCGTTTCAAATAAAACAAATATAAAGCCAGAGTTAAGAGTTTGGTGCATTTATTTTTTTGCGAAAATGATTTTTCTCTAGTATAATTTATATTTTTACTGAAATACTCTTGGATACATTTTTACTAACGCCATCTATCAATTATATCAACCTAGATTATGTATTCGTAGGAGTACTAAAATGATTACAAGAAGGTTGTAAAGGTATAGGCTATAGACTATCTAAGAGGAACCGTCTGGTTATGAAAAAAAACATGATACAAAGTGACAAAACAAAGTGAGCAAACAGAATTGTTTTTTGGTTGAATATCAAAAAATAGTTTTCCTCGCCGTTTCGTCGATAAAGAAATTGTGGCTTATGATAAATAATAATATCACTCAAAAACAGGTTTTATTATTAATTTTACATGTGTGTATATGTTTTAAAACATTAATTTAATCTTCGTAATTTATGTGATTAATCTTAATACAATTAAGATTTTTTTATTTACGGTTGTTATAAAGATGATACACGATTGGCGTATGCATAATTTGTTTTCCTACCAGACTTAAGCGCTGTAGATAATCTTGTCAGCGTAACATAATATTAATTGCCTTGTGTGAACAATCATTTACAACACTGTCGTGAAGGAAACGGCCTCTATGAAAATATTTGCATTAATGCGATGCAAGTTTGACAGGCAGGCTGCTAAAAAATATATTATGCTTCATAATTAATGCCATTATGACTGTTAAATATATTCATCCAGTAGATGAGTAGATACTGATAATAATAAAATTATGTGCGATTTTTTTACAAATAATTATTATAATTGTATCGATCCATTATTAAGCTTTGAGCAACCATGCGTTGGGTATCATTTTTTATTTTAAAGATTAGTAAGTATCCTGTTAAACATCTTCGAAAAAAAACGATCATGGAGTGTTTATTAATTACCCACGCTAACAGGTTTAACAGCATATAGTATTTGGTTTTTGGTATTTACTTATTGACTTTATTATTATTTGACGTACCTGAGCATTGGCTTAAAACATAAGAGTTGATGGGTTGTTTAATGGTTCCTACTGACTTTTTTTAAAAGTATATCCGCTCTCAATGTGGTGCATATGGACTACTAATGGAATTATATAATTTTTTTTTTAATTTTTCAGGGTACTCAACGTTGTACCCACAACCGATGTTCCACCAAGGCAAGAGGTAATCTGCGCGGAAATTTCAAAGGCTTCGCGGACCGATCAAATATTAATTGACCAACTGTCATGTAGTGCGCGCCAATCCGTAATGAGTGCGCGGGGGCTTCCCAACTGCTGCGCGGCCGCGCACGCGCGCAGCTTAGAGGGAACGTTGCCCACCACCACCTTCTACTGCTTCATATTCTTCTTACAGGGTGTATTCCGTAGCGTAACAATGTTAGTCGTGCTTAAAATTTTGCAGGGATGTCTCGTAAAGACATTTTCAAGATTTGGTTGCATGCACTACAGTTACATGCATATCATCTCATTTTTGGATAACGTACGGATAAAAAGATGAGCTGGGAAAAGACTAGTGAATAACTAATCGCTCTCGTTATGCCTAAATAATATTTCACAACTACGACGTGAACTATTAGGCTTCAATGCCGGTCAATCTTAAAGCAGGTGTGATGGTAACAATTTTCTTTTAAATAGCGTTTTTACGACCTATTTTCGTGATTATTTTTGCATTCAAATACTGGAAAGGAAGGGTACATTTTATAAGGTTTTGGATTCTTTCAGCTTATTTTTGTGTATGTATTATTTAAAAGTTTACTTTTAAGAAATGTTAAATGATAAAAATCAAATAATATTTGCTAGATCGAAATCGAAATTGCTTTAATAAAAAGGCCAATTTATGAATGAATTTATGATTAAAAAATTTAATAAATTAGTTATATTTTTCTTTAAAACTGTGACTATTTAATTCATTCAAATATAAATGAATATATTGTTTTTTTATGCATACTATACGAGTTCGTTTATTACAAAAATGACGTATATTATGAAATACATAAAAAGCTCTTCATAATTTTGGTAATATTGATACGATCAATAAAAAATGAAAATATCACGGTAACTTGAAGCATCAACGTTATTAATCACGCCTCTATGTTTATCGACTAATCAATTAAACGAAAGAAAAAAATATTATTATATGACAGCCTGTGGTCAATGGATGCACCAATTCAATTATCGAAGATTGATGTTAGGAATGTATTGAATTGAGATTAAACGCTTTTTTATTCGAGCGTGTTCATTGAATGACTTTCACTGCTGTTCAAAAATTCGTTTGTTGAACAAAAATATTGACATGGTTACTGTTTTATTATTGATGTTTTACGAACACGTTTTACGCTTCCGTTGTGAAATATTCTATTTACAAAATTAATAACGTTTTGTTTGTATTTAAGACCGAGTATATTGGCGATTTTATTTTTATCATACTGAGTTTAAAATAATTTTGACGGTGAACATATAATTTCACACGTTTATCGAATCAATTAAGTTTGATACTTTTCGCATTACTTTTATGTATTTGATACATTTTTATTATAGGTATCTGCGTGTTTAAAGCTATTGGTCGTTTATACTATGTAGTTTCACAGACAACTGCCAGAATGAATCCTTCTCTGAACACCTTCATACATTGGATTTTTAACAAAGTAATAATCAAAAGTAAGAGATTTCATTCGTTCAAAAATAGGGGTTAAAACCCGTTTTTGAGTTCCAATACTTCCTAAAATCAGGTTTGCAAAATTTCACAAAAAAAATATAATTTAATATAAATAGAGAGTCGTTTATTTAGTATATACACTACTGACATCATATCGAATTCTTCCACACATTTACTACGATTTGAAAAATTCTTCATACTTAATTTAAAGATAACACTTTACACGATCACAATTTTCTGATCTTCTGAGCGAAACTATAAAACAATGTTTTTGAGAAAAAGGCGGAAACAGTTTTGTATTTAAGATGCATTATATCCAATGGCGGATTAAGCACATGGAAGGCCCCAGGTGCAATAAAATTTGGAGGCCCTGTTTTTCGAAAAACATAAAATCGTCAGAACATTCCAAGTAAAATATTTAAAATCTGAACGAAAAGTATATGGGTTATATTATAAAAGCAATTATTGAGGCCCCTTAGCTTCGGAAGCCCCAAGCGCGCGCCTCTTGCGCTTATAGGATAATCCGCCACTGATTATATTTAACGTTAAAACAAAGTTGAGAAAGCAAAGGTTTGTCGTTATAAAAATGTTGTTTTCAAAAAATATTATACTATAATATAATCCGGAATAAAATAAATAGTAAATGATTAAATAACAAATAAATAAATCTTTTTTTGTATTTTCTTCCTTGTGACCCTAGACTATTACACATTTTATCTCGTTTTGTTTGTTACTAAGGCGGATTAAAGTTAAAATTAAATAAGAAAATGGAAATCGGGGTTACATGTTGAAAAAATCGACATTCGAATGTGACAAATATAAGCCGAAAAGCCCTATTCCCAACAACACCTATCTGTCCTTTCATAAATTCTTACGGTCTACAATTCTTCCCTTAACCTTATTTATATATAATATATATATATATATACGTATGTATCCAATTTGAAAAGATCTGTCAAGGGATCAATATTCATTTTTTTCGCTTAAAATTTTTAGTTGAGTGTGTACATATGATCTGAATTGGGAGCCGAAATTGCTTGGAAGTTAATTAAAAAAATATTTGCAAGTTTTCGATAATTGATCTCCACAAACTATGTAATAATCTGTTTCCTTTTTATAGATAACGTTGATACGAAATAATGCACCAAATTTGACAAGAGATTCAGAACAGATTTATTAAGTTTGTCACATATGATATTATGGTATGAGGAAACGGAATTTGCTATTCAATATTGATATGTATATAGACTGGTAGACTCATTGACTGGTTTAGACATAATTTTCGAATGCAAATTAAGTTTTTGTCTAAATTCAAGATGTTATTAAACCTGTTATTTAAATGCATCTCAATTCAGCTTTTTTTTCATTTATACTTATAGTAAAAAACAACGTGTTTAATAAAAAAAATAATGCTTTGTTTTGTTTTTTTTTTTTGATGAGACACAGACAGTTTTTGATCGCAATATCGGTCATTTAGCTGTTTTCGCTTTTAAATTGTTATTTATTCTTTTTGTTTGGCTATCACATTTAAATATTTTCGGAAATCTTTTGATATAAAACCGTTTCTAATAAAAAGCTTTATTTCTAACGACAATATTATTATGTTACTCGTAGTGATGGACAATATATAATCATTTGAGTCAATGTGTCAAGAAAAATCAGTAAAAATACACATTTATTGCGAACCCCCGAATTCTCATCGCATTGTTTAACATATTTATGTAAATTTCTTTCAATTATACAAATTATCTTGTGTGCCACTGACGATAATAACATACAATTTAAGAAATCGATCGTGAAATTGATACCGTAATGGCAATCTGTCAGAGATGCAGTTTTTTATCTCTTATATAGTCTCTTAAAAAGCATTCTTCGATATGGTAAAATACTTAAGAGCTTAAATTGTAATATTTATAAAGATTTACCAAAAATTACAATTTAAATACTTGTATTTGTTCCTCCATAAAATTAAGTCAGCAGTAAATATACCGATTTGCCATTTTATTGCTGAAATATTTGAATTATTTCATTTGGTAACATGCAACACGAATCTTTAAATAAAAAAACATAATATTAAAATTAAACTGGTTAATTTAAAATTACTCGCCAATGAAGGAAAAAAAGTCTACAAAAATATAGTTTTAAATGGCTTTACAATATTTAACACAATAACAGTATGACGATATTGTCTGTTCTAGTCACTTTAATAATAACGCCGATAACGAAATTTAAAGGCTATAACTTTGACAACGTGATTAAAATAAACAATATTATTTTCAATAAACAGTGGTTATTCGTCATGTGTTGAGTAAATATTTTCAAGGATGTCAGCCTACCGTGAGGGTTGGCGGTATCTTTTTTGTACAGTTAATGATATGGTTAAAGTCAGAGTGGTGTATGTCGCATTTTGACTAATTTTAAAAACGGCGCTTTTTATTAGAAACGCTCAAATAAATTCCAGGGCATTTATTTTGATGTGTCAAGGATTTAAATACAGCTAGTTAATGGAATAAAATATACACCATCGCTTCTTTCTATCAATTATTTGTAATAAACTAAAATCACTTTGCTGTGTACAAACCCGCCATTTTGTTTGTCTGATTTAAAACTTGTGATGATATATATATTGATGGTACTGTTGTGTGATGGATTTCTTCGTGTTTGTCGTGTGTAGTTAGTTATAAATCCTTTATTGTCGCCTGCTGTGGCCCAGTTGGTTAGAGCTTGCTGTACCAATCACGCAGGTCTGGGTTCGATTCTCGGTAAGATCACAGTGAATTTGAGAATTTTTCAATTCAAAGTTGTGATCGAAGATTGGATATTAGTGATGTCAATTCACATAATTTCCTCTCCTCCCATCCTTCTAATCGTTTATAAACTGGGTGTAGATATACCAATTAGTCAACCTGTCCTGTTCTAGCCTTATCCTTATTTCCCTACTACTCATATTTTAAAAAAAAAGTAAGGTTGAGCGACTAAGTAACAAACAGTTCTCGTAAGAAAAACATCTGTTTAGATACCTCCATTAGGAGGCTATAAGCTCCACGTTGTGAGCGGACATGGATAAAAAATATATACAATATAAATTCTGGATTCAAGTCAATATCTTCAACAACGTGACTTACATCACTGTGACTTAATACGTTACATTTGATATTTATCTCAAACAATAGATGAAATTTATAAAAATGGTTGTATTTTAGCATCATTACAAGTCCTGGGCATTAGTGTTGCGAGAGCTTAATGCGGATATGTTTTGAATCAGATCCGTTGAACCTGTTAACGGTAGAGTAGAGTGAATGATTGTAAGGCAAGTGTCGTAAATAGAAATCTTCTCAGCCCCGCGGTCTCAATTCACCCCGCACACCTCATTGGCACCGACCAGCGCCGCCGGTGAATATTCCACGTCTGATAGGCGCCAGGTATTTTAACCATGCTTATTAAATTAGCTAAGTGGGTATCTACAGTAATTATAACAAAATCTGATTCATAGCACCATTATAGTTTTGAAAATACGAGCGTAGAAAAATGAGAATACGAAAGGACTAGAAGCTTTTCGAATCGGATCAGTAAGATAAGCTATTGCAAAAATCAACATCAGTTTTATAAAAATATAAGTTTAAATTAAGTGAAAAAAAATACAGCTTATTTGAATCACAATACCAGGTGACTGAATTAAAATTGTTATTACGATATTTTTTTATTTTTTTTAAACCATGTCTGTCTGCTCATAATGTGGAGCATATGGACTCCTAATGGAATTTATCTCAACAGACGTGTTTCTACGAAAACTGCTTGTTACTCAGTTGCTCAAACTCTCTTTGGAAAAGAGAGTAGGGATAGAAGGATAGGGCTAGGATAGGAATAGTAGTAAGCTAATCGCTCTCGATACGCTCCGTTCATAGGATAGGATGGGTGAGAGGGAGGAATTCAAGACATCATGTACATCCAACAGAAATTCATAAATCGATTGAAAAAAAAAACAATTTATAAAACTGTCCGTACCGGGATTTGAACCCGTGCCCACCCGTAGCCGAAGCCAACTACGTTGACCACTCGACCACACAGGCGGCAAAATTTACATATAAAATATATTTCGATATTACATATAAAATACTATAATAAAAAAATATATCATAATCATAAGCGAGTCGATGGTAGGGTCATATGGCGCAGCGGTTAGCGTTGAAGGCTCCGTGCCGGATCTCGCGGGTTGAGTCTCGGCACGAACAGCATTTTTTGTTTTGTGTGGAGTGTTTGTGATGTCTAAAAAATACATCCCAACCCTTCAATAACTGGGCTTAGCGAGAGCATTGAGTTAATCACTAGCCTTATCCTTCTATCCCTGCTATCTCTTTGGAAAAAAATCTGTTAAAATACCTCCATTAAGAAGCCATGTGTTTCACATTAGGATTGGACATGGATGAAAAAAAATCATAAACGATGGATTTTCATAAATAACTAACGGTTTCTGAAATAAATAATACATAATTTAAAGACTCATTAATTCTGATACAATTCTTAGTAGATTTCAAATATTTTAATTTGTCGCAAACAGTTCTATTAAAATATGTGATGTTTTCGTAGTATTAAGGTATGGTAGATTGAAATTGGAAATCATAGCCATTTAATAACTAGTTAGATATTCACAAAAAAAATCATTGCCAATATTATTCACATTAAAGTTGGGCATCGCACTTAAAAATCACACATTATTTCTGCTTTTTTTTTAAATAAATGTACGGACATTCCTATTTTGCTGATTTTTCGAGAAGTACAATTACAAAAATCGGTTGGGTGATAATGGATGAACACGTAAAGACTTTTATTATAAAATCGTTTGATAAACTTTTAGTTGAATTATAAATAGTTTAAATTATTGAGGCTATCTAAGGCTGGCCAAGAAACAAAACCGTAGTAATTTGATACTGCAGCAAAATCTTCATTATTATTTCTATATTAGAATCCCATATTTTAAAGTAAAAATAATTGAACAATAAATAACCCAAAATGCACGGATTTCAATTCAGATGTTCTAAACATAATGGTCACCTTCACGAATTGTTAACCCATTTATACATCAATTGATTTGTTTTTAATCTATTTGAAACTAATGATTTTACGAATATAAACGCGCTCTTTCTACGAATCCTTTTTAGGTTATTAAGTTTGAAGAGGCATTCATTCTGGTTGGAATTCTTCACCAACAACCGAAACAAAATAAAATCAATATATATATATTTATTTTTTCAATCCATATGGGAGCGGACTCCCAATGTGAAGCATATGTCCTCGTATTGGAGGTATCTCAAGAGAAATTTTTCTACAAGAACTGTTTGTTACTCAGTCGCTCAACTTACTTTTTTCTAAAGTGAAAGAAGAAAAAAGCTTGAACAGTACTAGTGATTGACTAATTGCTATTACCCAATCAAGGGATCAAAAGGATGGGAGGAGAGGAAATAATGTGAATTGACATCACAAACACCCAGTCTTCGATCACAACGAATTGAATAATTCTCAAATTCACTGTGATCTGACCGGGAATCGAACTCAGACCTGCGTGATCGGTAGAGCAAGCTCTAGCCAACTGTGCCACAGCAGGCGACATACAATTCAACATCGTGAACAAAAAAATATCCTCTGTATTCGATTACGTCATAATGGATAATTATATATATCTCGGTTCATTGATTTATCATATAATTGATTAAAAAGTATGTTCCTAATTTTTTTCAACTCTTCCCACTGTAGTTATCAATGAAAACTAAATAAAATGTGAGCGATAAACTAACATATAATAATTTCCTAAATATAAAAAGTCCAGATTCTTAACATTCAGAGCAGACGTTTTTTTATAGGGGAAAATACGTATATAATAAAAAAAACACTTAACATATATATTTTTACAATTTTAGTATTATTTCATACAATTTGTCAGCATTCATTTCTCAAAATTAAAAACGAAGAATTTTATTTCGTTTTGTGTCTCAAACAAATATTTACGTGGTTGTTTATTAAAATGTTCCCTACCCGTGGATAATCCTTTCTTTGTTGGTCAAAATTGCCGAAAACATTCTCTGAAATCTCGATGCAATAACATTCCTCCTATATTTTGTCGCATTAGACTGGACTCTGACACTTGACCAGTGGTGAAATAATAACCAGAAATAACTAAATAATTATTTTTAAATAATTCATTCTGTAAATTGCTGTGCTATAAATACTGTATGATGATAATAAAAAATTGAGTTTATAGTCATAGGAGTTTAAAGAGGAACCGTTGTTATTTAACCATTCTAAATGGTACTGCTTAATTTGCTCAACCAAGCACGTCCGCAGAAATATTGTCAAAGTAAGCGTCTACTTACACTGTACATTAGCGTTACTCAGCCTGCGGTCAACCCAAAACAATGATAGTCACCAAAAGCTTTTTCAAACATCTGGCATTGCTTAATTTTTACCAGCGTTTTATTCTCTTCATTATGTTCCAACTTGAATAGTAGTTGAGAAATCCTTTTTTAATGAATATTATGTCAATATAATTATCCTTGCAAAGATAAAGCTACTGGAAGATAAGTTGAAGACCTTCAAGAAGTGGATATCTTAAATATTAATGGAAGAACTTTTCTATATTCTAAAAACAAATAATCTAATGCTTAAACACGTCGAGTACGTGAGCAAGTGCGTGCCACATGTAATGTGGTATCCTACGTTCCATTTTAAGAAATAAAAACGGTTTATATTTACTAGCTCGCTCATTTCACGCGTCACTGGGCCGAGTA
This sequence comes from Himalopsyche tibetana, assembly GCA_030503985.1. Taxonomy (NCBI): domain Eukaryota; kingdom Metazoa; phylum Arthropoda; class Insecta; order Trichoptera; family Rhyacophilidae; genus Himalopsyche; species Himalopsyche tibetana. The sequence continues at coordinate 18,738,557 of JAPJYX010000010.1, read as the reverse complement.
CTGTACGTTATGTTCAGATTATTTTGTGTTCGACCAAGTTTACTCTCCCGGCAGCGTACTTGATAATTGTAAAAGAGGCATAAAAGTGTCTTGAAGAGAAACGGTTGGAAAAATGAAATAAAACAATATTTTTCACCCAAGCTTTTAGATATAAATATTGGTTTAAATAATAAATCGATGAATATAAATAAATATAATTTTTCCCGACCCTAAAACGTCTAAAACCAGCCATCAATTAATCATTAATTGCAATTGGATCGCGATGGTCAAAAAATAATGTTTATCTATATATTCATTTGAAAAAATGAAAAATGCCTAGTTAATTGGGATATTTTTTCCTATCCTACAAAATTATAGCTTTAAATAAGTACGGTTGTGTTTGATAAGGCTTAATATTTAAAAGGTATTTTTTTAAATAAAAGCATTTCTTAGAATAATTGTTTCAAAAAAAAATGCAAGAAAAAAGAAATTTTATGCTTAGATTTAATATTCGTAATATTATAATTAACAATAATCGATTTTCCTATCCACCCCTGATTTCAAAGAACCTATAGCCGCAAGTCCAGTATGCTAATCGGGGGACATAATTTCTCAGGTGTTGAAAGGAATTTGCGTGGATCAATTTACACCTGACTGGATCGATTTACACCGGGGTCGATCAATTTACACCCGGCCGGATCAAAAGCTCGATAAAAGCTCCGACCGATCGGAAAATCTCGCTTGTTTTAATGTTCTTATGCAATATGGAGATGAGATTTCATCGGGATGTAATTATTCCTTCAACGTCAAACACCAAAATCGTTTATCAAACAGTGTCCGTTATTTTTTTAAGCTCTTGCGTAACTGGGCGGCGAAAATTAATTTAATTACATTTTTTTCCTTTTATAGAGGTGCGAATATATTATTGGTGTTCGATTTATAATACATATATTTTAAAAACAGACTTGACTAGAAATAAAATACCATAAAATCATCGTTGCTTTGACAATAAAACTTTATACCAGAAAAACCTGTTTTCAGTTAATAAGTAATGAATATGTATGTGAGGAATTAAATACAATTTAATAATGTATTGTTCAAATAATAACTGTTAAGTAATTAATGCGTGTCAATCTTTACAAGATAGAAACATTTTGTTTTGCCCAGATATTGAAAAAAAATATACATCAATCAAAACACAATTTCTCGGGGCTAGTTTTTGGTATTGATGATTTGGCATGCTTAATAATATACGAGCGTATTTAGTTTTTAACGTTATGCAGTGGCGGATTACCCCATAAACGCAAGAGGCGCGCGCTTGGGGCCTCCAAATCTTAGGGGCCTCAAAAATAGCATAAATTATATAAAACCTTATATTTTAATTTCAGTTTTCAATATTCATTATTGTTTTACGAAGAGTTTTGCAACACTTTTATGTCATTCGAAAAACAGGGTCTCCAAAATGTATTGCTCCTAGGGCCTCCAAAGTGCTTAACCCGCCACTGCAGTTATGGGATATCACAGTTTGTCTGAAATGTACATCATTCACGACAAGGGTCGTTGAAAACAAAGTAAATTTGGAAAAAAATAACTTTATTATGAACAAGTCTTGTTCCCACAGATAGACACAGTTGTACTAAAATGTACAACTGTGATATCTCGTAACGGCACGGCGCTCTAAAGCTAGCTAAAATCTATATACGACCGTATTTTACTACGCATGTAATTTATTAAATGATTTCCATTAAAGAACCATAAATGATAATCAAACGAATTAATCAACTACTCAATGACTTGCAATTGAAATGCACATAGTCAATACAAGCTAAGGAAGTCATAAAAATTGTCAAACAATTTAAATTTACAATTTACCGGTTTACCCAAATGTTCAGCGTGTCTTGTTTTTTTTAGCTCTTCCAAGAATTTCCGAATCCAAATTCTAAACGTTTACGGATTTGCTAACAATTTCTCAATCCCGAAATCCCGGGATTGGTACGGTCGCGATCCCGGGATTCTTGGTTTGCACATTACCCCCGGTAGGGCATACGCCCCACGTTGGGAAACAACGTTTTACAGGATAAAAATCAACAAATAAAATAAAACGTAATGGGGCGAAAATTTAAATTGATTAATTATCAATGAATGTAAAATGATTTAACGATTCAAATTGGTCATTGTGATATATTGAAAATATGTCGTAATATTTACATTTTTAATACGGTCTTTAAATTAAATTATTAAAGTGGTGCTTATTCTCATTTTTTTAATATTTACAGTCATCATTAATGATGCCAAAAGAGCGCCGTAAATCTGTGGAGAAGTATCCGCATTCGTTCTAACGTATTAAGAGCAGTCACTGTCAACCATAAACGATTAGTAATAAGAAGAATAATCATCAGAAATATGATGTTTAAAGTCTTACTAAGCGACTGAACATAAATATTCACCTATCTTCCAAGAGAGTATATAAAAAATGTTTTTGTTACGAAAGTACTTGCAGTTATCCAATCTTTCTATCTCAGCCATATGGCTCAAGGTATTGTGTAATGGGGAGTAATTCAAATACGACAAACATCGGTTTTTTTTTTAAATAATACTAAATTTTATATTAAAAATATTATAATGCATAAATATACTTTTCGTTCAGTTGTTCGAATCAACCGTGTATGTAATAGAGTGAGATGAAAATCTATGAGAATAGACTCTTCAGCTTTTGATTGGAAAAATACCTATTTTTTTGGAAAAATAAAACAAATGTTTATTTTTAATGTCAAGAAGTAAATTTTTATTTATCAATTCCTAAAATTCTTTAAATTCACCACAAACCATACACAAGTGATTTCAAAAAAGACAAAAATTTGTCATCTATATATATCATTCTTACAATTATAAGCGAACATCATATGAAATATAACTTTTAAATTAATTTTTGAATATGTACATGTTTCAGAGTAAATTTGCCAGGCTGTTGAAAGTAGCATCTCATGATATAGTATGACATAGACCGAGAAGCAATTTAAGATATCAGATGTAACTTTTTGTAGAAACAATATTTTAGATTACAAGTAAATTATTTAGAAGTATAAATATAATCACAATTAAATGTTTATCTTACATGTTAATTTTATTTTAATGCCGTTATTATATTAGCATATTTAGAAGAGACTAAACTGCAGATAGAACTTCGGTGCTCTCAAATGTTCTTAAATGGCTAAAAGAGATTTGCAACCTCGGTGCAATAATTCGTGTTAGCATCAGCCATTTTTTAAATTTTATAAAAAAAAATTATAGGGATTCAACTAACTCAATACTGAACAATTTAATGTCTCCCTCTCTCTTAGGTAAGTAACGATATTTGTTTCATGCACCTGGGATACCTGTAGGAAACACTTATGCATCTACGTATGCGAATAAAAGAGTAAACTGTTTTCTACATGCTGATTTTTTAATTATGCATTCAGATGGAACTTTGGTGTATGTTTTTCAGATTGATCATTTTTATTTTTTTATTGATAAACTTATTGAGAATTATAGGAATTTTTAATACAGATAGAACCGTATGTTGAATGCGAATAAAACGCAAATAGAACCATCTTTACCCAAAACGAGTTACGTCTGTGAAATAGAAAAGATTGTGCAGAGCTGTCGTAGGACAACGTCATAATCGGCCGATTGTTTTCTATTGAAGTCTAAATGTATCTGCGTCGAAGAATCTCTTGCTGACCGCATGATAGTTATTCTTACAGTTCGACTTGGGTGGCTGCCGCACACTTTCGGATACCTTGTAATAATTACTCTATGTTTTCAATTTCAATTTTCTTCACGTGCTTATAATAGTGTTTCGACCGAGTGCTACAGATAGGAAACATTACTTACCACTATTTTTTCTGCGACGCGAGCTTAACTGTATTGTTTGTTTATTTTTCTTTAAATATGTTGGCATTGGAAAGAATTATCTGAACATGATCTTTTAAGAACATTTTAAGTCACTGAAAAAAATACAATTCTTTTACAGTACAATTTAAAGTTTTGTATGATAGACTGACTATATTCGTTTATATGATTCAGATGTTTATAATTGAGAGATTTTTCTAATATTCTAACCAATATCAATGATTATTTGTTACAATTCACAAAAATATTAATATTTTTGATTCTTAATTAATAACTTTTAAAGTGACCTCATATCAAAGATTGACAGTAAAATAACTCAAATTTACAAACATACAATGAATTCATCTGCTTCAAAAGTATAAAATTACACCGCTAAATAGTTTGTATTGTTGAATAAATTTTTATAAAAGTTCATCTTTAACTGTTTATTATTTAAATAAGTACATATATAAGAAAATTAAAGACCATTTTTATGTTACACAATAATTAAAACATATATACTTTTTTTTAAACACGTAAACAATGTTTAAACCAATAATATTTAAATCTTTACATTACGCTTCTCATAATGAATAAACGTGTTCAACATAATTTAAAATACATAAACTCAACGTAGAAACTGTGGTTGTTTAATATACAGCTTTCTAAGTAAACATCGCAACAGATGTTCGAGATATTTGAGAATCTGCGGTATTTTTTGTACCTTACGATTTCATAATATACAGCAGATTATAATGGATGAAAGATATCAACTGTGTTTCATTCAATCTGTTATTTTACAGAAAACACATTTTTGGAAGATTTCCTGTGTAACTTTATGGAAATTATTTAGAAAACATTACTTATTATATAATATTAAATAAATTTAAAAAAATTAAAAATATATTGAGCATATAGAACATATCCTTATGGAGTTTCTTTCAACAGATGTTTTCTAAAAGAACTGCTTCACTCGGCCTCTCCTTTTTGAAGATAAATATATATATTTAATATTTTTTTTGGCAGTTACACTTTATTACATTCTGTAGAATTAAATTATGCAACTAAGTGTGCCCCGTGCTTCGCATTTTTGTAAAACTGAATACCGTATACCCAATAATCTTTTCTTCAAGAATCAACGAAATTAATATTAAATTTTTTTGAACTAAATTGAACCGGTTAATAAAATTTAAATTTTCCTGAATATAAAATCGATTTTGTTTTACTAGATACTAGACAATTTTGTATTAGATGTGTTTGTCTTAAGATATTCAAATATTATAGTTTATGTAGCACAAAAAATCATTTTTTAATTTTTATTTTATGCATTGAGCTCGTTATTAATTTGTGTAAATGTCATTACCTATTTAAGGTCCATAAGAAATATAGCCGAAAGAATGAAAATTTGTCCCATAGCAGGCAGAACATGAATCGTCTTATATATTCACTAAGATTTTGATTCCACAAATATACATCTTTCTACCTGACGTTAATATTATTTTCCACTGACTTTATCTTATTTAAAACATTTTAAAGACATTTTTATTTTTTAAGCGAAAACTTTAAGACTGTCTATAAAACTTTATACTATGAGAGCCATGTTTAAAAAATATATGTTGGATATATTTTCCACAAATATAAATACTAGATTCAAATATTTTAAGACAGTGTCAAATAAATGAGCTCAACAATAACTCACGATCCTATTCTAAAATCATGTATGGAAGATTTCCCGGCACACTAAAAAAACAATAAAAGCTTTTGCTGAGCTAGATTTATTGTAAGATAGCGTTCTAACGCATGAATGTTTGTATTATATAAAACACTACAACTAATGTGATCTATATTGTGTAAATATGAATGATTTATAAATGACTCACGTTTGAATAATTGAGCTAGAATCGAGTGTCGCGAGTGCGATGTACCCTGATTGTGTGGATGTAAATAGACGCCGGGGTTGCGTAATTATCGGGAAGGACTGAAAGCGCTGCGACGCTCCAAGGTCGTCCCGACGACGTCGACGCCGACAACGCACATCTCACTCCAACACTTGCAACAATCAGTTCGTTTGGTTCACTTGCCAGAGATTACGGATACAGCTACGATGAAAGCTCCAAAAGATTTAAATAACAAGTCTACGCTGAAAGCTCGATGAGCGATATTTGGAGTACGTGACTCATGCTATTGAATATTAATATTAAGGTGTTGTAGTAATGTTTCGACACAATAAAGTTAGATTAGTTTAATTAAAAGTGACGAAAAACTGCTAATTTTTAAAAATCAAAATTCATATACACGTATAGTTAGCATCAGTGATAAAGTGGTATATAAATAGGTATCAGGTCAGTCATTGATTTCTTCCCTATTTATTTTTGTTTTTTTTTTATATCTGTCCAAAGTTAAAAAACCACAATTTGTAACATTTAAATCAATAAAAAAAACGTGCAATTATTTTTTTCAAAAAACTTTAATCACTTCTTGTTCGATGCATTTGATAATAACAATGCAAAAACTTCAATCAATTTATATAATAATATCAATTATGATATAATTCTTTTAAATTTTAAACAGTATTTTGAATATATGTATGTATGTACTTGAAAATTAAGTTACAAGTCAAAAAGTCATTTTCAGGTGCCAGGTCGCCGACTTGGCCTGACCTGGCCCCACCACACCACTGGTTAGCATCAACCAGACAACGACATATTAAAATCTGCAAAAATGACACAATATTTGACCTACTTTGTGACAGATATACTGTATAAAAAGGTTTGTATAATATCATATATGTAATTGTAACGTTCGGAAAAAGGTCGAATATAATACTGTCACGTATAATACTTTTATAGAGCAGAGTAACTACGATTATGCTGACTAACAGCATGGATTTTTAGTTTGATTTAAAAATTAGGGTGAAAAACTACGTACCCTGAAGTTAAATTATAATTAAAAACAAAATTATGCAAATATCGAGTTCATTAATCTTGAATCACGAAGAGTTGTTTACAAAAGACTATTATTCATATTATTTGTTACCAGTTTGCTGATGACATTAGTTTATGTACAGTAAGCGCTTCTAAGACATAACTTAACATAGTGATAAGTATGTTTGTATAAATTTATAGCGCGTAAAATTTACCTCAAATTTTATAAGCCGAATTATTTACTTTTATAAACTAATATCAGAACGATTACAAAATTCGTAATCATTCACGATTTTGCCGAACATACCGATATTTTATTTGTCAAAATTAACCAATCTTTTAATAAATTATCAAAGATTTTTACACGTCTCGGTTCTCTCTTATTAGAGAAAAAATATTTTATACTGTGTAAATACTTTATAACCATTCAATTGCGTTTAAAGCGTTTTACATTTATTTCAGATTTCAATAAACATAATATTACGTAAACATTAGAATGGCATGAAAAACAACTTATCAGCACTTTAATTTACGTTAATGCAACGTTATTTTAGTTTCTCACGAGGAAAAATACCGGTTATAAAGTTAATGTTGTCAATACATAATAGAAAATTGCATGTTATATTGAATCTGATTGTTGCGATTACGTATTTATTAGTTTAACCATTATTATTCAAAATAATAGTTATTCAATTTACTTTATTTTACATTTGGACTTTTACTAACCAAATAAATAAATAATTTACGATGGGATCGATAGTTTAATTGTGGATATCCTCATTTTTTTAATAAAACATTAAGCGGCTGTCTACAGTGGCGGCTAGCCACTTTGAGACTTTTGAGGCTGACCACCGCTAATATCAAACCGCTGATTTGCAGTGTTTATGGTGTAGACTTTTTTCATACACAACACGATTATCAGTTAGCCTCAGCGGGCTGCCGCAAACCATCTATCCACCAGTGCGTATAAGCACTTAATTAAAATTGATTATTGTCCGTCGTATGATCGATCATTCGACCTGTGAAACATATTCAATCGTAATTCGGATTGATTGTTATTACTATTATAGGAATTGATGGTACCAGGGGTTGAAGTTAGCTTTTGATAAAACGTGAAGATAAAACTCACTCGTTATTAACTATTTATGAGAGGGGTAAATTTAATGATAATCCAATAAATTGAAAATTGGAAAAACATCCGACTTATTGAAAACGTCATTTACTGAGAGTTTAATTGCTATCAAGACTTATACAATTTGAAAGCTCTTCTTTCAAACTAAAACTATTATATTTAAGTATCTGTATTGTTGATCAATTTGAACGCACTTAGTAGAATTCCATTGTAATAATGTTAAACATAACAAAGAATTCAGTTTTTCAGATATATATTTTTATACTGGGTATTTTGGTGGATAGTTCTGATGAAGGCATGCGCCGAAATAGCTATCAACTAATTTTGAAAAACAATACTTGTAGAAATAAACATTTTGTAATTTTTATCTTTTTAATGTTTGTATTATAATCACAACTTTATATTTTTCATTTTCTATGTATTAACACGTAAACGCCATATGTACTTGAAGTTTTGTTACACTAGCATTTGAAACGAAATAACGTTCAATAGTTTACCAAAAAATGTATGATTAACCATATCTCTATTAAAAATTGTTGCGTGAGATATACCTTCGTGAATAAAGTTTATCTTAATCTCAATCTTCGGCTCATTGATTTTAATTGACGATGTACCTGCACCTGCAAAGTTCTTACTGACACACATTTACAGTACTTGTTTATTCGTTAGCTAATTAAATATACTATAAACTTACAACTAATAGCCAAAGGCAGCCATTCATTTAAAATGATAAGTTCAACGTCAGATGTTATAAAATAATATGACTACGCTGTGCCGTGACCAAAAGCATAATATTTGAAATGTTTCGTATCCGAACATTATTGACGCTTTTCAAGTGTGATAGTGAATAGTATAAAATTATTTGATTGGTAGTTGAGACTATTAAATCTTTAAATTAAATATTTATTCGTATTTAAAAGTCAGGTGCCGGATCTCACGGGTTCGAGTCCCAGTACGAACAGCATTTTTTCGATCGATTTACCGATTTTTGTTCTAAGCCATGGGTGTTTGTGATATCTAAAAACTCTCTCCCACACTTACAATCCTTCAATAACTGGGCGTAGCGAGAGCGATAAGTTAACCACCTAGCCTTAATTTTTTATTCCTACTACTCTTTTTGGAAAAAAGGGGGCTTGAGTGACAGACTAACAAACAGCTCTCGTAGAAAAAACTTTATAAAGATACCCTTATTAGAAGACTGCATGATCCACATTGGGAGTGGACATGGATAAAAAAATATAATGAATTCACTTTAAAAAAACAAGTATTCATTGACATGGATACTAGCATTAGCACTAGCATTAGCACTAGCATTAGACTAGCATTTAGAAAGTTAAAATGTAAAAGATGAATTAGAGTTCTAGAGTAGTTCAGAGACGATACATTATTCAGGGATAAAACTGTATTTTAATGTACATGTATGGTTCTTTTAAATCAATATAACTACGTAATATTTTTCAATATTTTCGTAAATTCAATTTAATTCCATTACAGCAAACCAAATTGTGTATTATGATTTTTTACTAAATGTATTTACAACATAGCTTGCAATATAAATTTTTCAAAAACCGAGCGCACTTGCTTTAAAAATAGAAACCTATTTTTAATGAAATTTCATAAACACCGAAAATGACGAAAGGAGAGATCATTTTTTTTAATAACACAAGCAGAACAATAAACTGAATATGACGCATATAAGGACGCATGAATATGACGAATATTAAGAAATACAAATTAAATGCTACAATTTAAGCAACAGACAATAAATTAAAATATCTCATGAATGTCACGTACTTCGAATAAGCGTTCGTTGTAAAAACTGTGTTTATAATGCTTTTAATTTAGTATTCTTGAAACATATGTACATGAAAATTGCATTTAAATATATATAACTAACAACTTTTTAGTAAACATAACAAAAATTTTATGAAAAGAATATTTAAATTGCCCCTTCAAAAATATAATTTCAAATAGAAGCAGGCAAATATGGTCGACTTTATTTATATAATATAATATTTAATTATTTTAATAACGATTGACCGTCGCTTTCACCGTGTGGTAACGCACCAACACGTATATTCTGATCTTGAAAAGTATGCGTAGAAAGCGCAATTAGCTAACTAATAGTCCTATTAAACGTTATCATTCTACCTCTATATATCTAAAATTTTCTATATGCTCTTTGTTGAAAGCGAAAATAAACTTTGAATAAAATATAAATTATCGGGAAATATTGATCAAGTAAAACGATCAAAAATTCACGTTTTAGAAGTTTGGTAATAATACAAAAGGTGATATTTTTTTTTTAAATATAATAATAATCGAATCTAACTTCTTTATTTATAAAAGAATTTGCTTAAGGCCAAAAAACCGTCAAAAAAATCAATATATCGTTATTATGTAATGCTGAAATAAATATGAATGTAATGCAATACCAGCATGAATAAACATGCAGTGTCGTGTGCCAAATATGATTCGAGGAATTTAAATCAGTTGCTCTGTGAAGTGCAAGTGCAGTTCTGGCGTTCCTTTTGTCATTTTATTACCTCAGAAAGCGTCAATTTCGCTTGGAAAGTGTATCGCAAATAGACTGACATCTCGTCTTTAAGTCATTAAAACTCAGTCACGACATGCATCCCTGACATTTTATCGAGCATTTTATTGACGCAAAACAACCAGAGACCCGACTTTGCCGAGGTGTTATAATTCATTTTTTAGGCATTACCGTGGGTCGTTACACAATAACTAAAATGTACCGCCTGTTGAGGCAGGTCGGGTGGTCGTCCGTCTATTGCGCGCAGGGATTATATATTAATATCGCGCGAATATACCAGTGCCGGTATTTTATAATAATAACCGGTACTACAGAAATAAATCATAAACAGAAAAAAAATGCTCAATCGGTATCGCAATTACGAATGTCAATAAAGGTATTTCTGTATGTCATACCGATATTTAAAAAAAGTATCATAAACGTAAAAACGTAAATAATCACAGATTAAAGCAGCCATACTCAACCTTTTTTTCCTCCAGGCCGCATTCGATTTTTGCTTCTCTACGTGGGCCGCAAAATATAACGCATACTATACTGCACACATATGTATGTATTATGTTGTCAAAATAAAACTATTTTATTTTATTTAAATATTTACATATATATGTATACATTTATGTATTCATGTATTTTTCATAGTAAAAAAAAAACAATGAACAACAAATAAAAAATACGTAAAAAGTACACAAATATACCAATGTATCCAAAATATTAAATCGTTTACTTAAAAATTAATGTGAATTTTGATATTGAGTCAAACTTTTAACTATCATTTAAAAATATTTGGTGACTATAATTATTTTGGGCCGCACATAAGAGTTGATTGGGCCGCAGGTTGAGAATGGCTGGTTGAAAGCGTCTTTGTGTTAAAATATTACGCTATAAGACTTAGTAATCAACGTTGTAATCTGTAAATCTGACTGCAGAAAATCCCTTGTCAGATTCAACGTGTGTTGAATGAAAAATTATTATTAAATCGATAAAACATATCGTTTAAACAAAATATCAATTTGTAATTTTTTTAATAAACCTGATATATCGTTATTAACATAAATAATACCGGAAATTAAGTTATGGCAATATCGGTATAGAAATCCTTTATCGCACAGAATAATACAATGTTTATTTGCATTCATATGCGTTTGCGGTGAGAAGCCGGTGGATTATTCAAAGAAAAGGTAATTTTACAGCAGTTTCTTTTTGATTTTCATATGGTTACAGATAACAGTAAAAATAAGTATAAATACAAATGGTTTAACTGTATTATTGAAATAAAATTAATATTGAATACTGTTTGTTTTATCTCCTAGAAAATGTGATACTGTGTTAAAAAAACAAGAAGTCACTGAAAAGATGATTTTTACATGAATGAAACTTTATTTTAAAAAATATTGAATTTCTTCTTTGGGATTTTTTTAATCGTCAATTTATATTTATTATTTGTAATTTTTAATGTATATAACGTAAATAGTTATATAATCCAGACAGCTTAATAGGATGAAAGAAAAACAGTGTTAATAGACTATTTGCTTTATGAACGATAGATGAATAGGTTTTTGACATTTCTGCAGCACAAACCCAAATAATAAAAACCGGACCCAGCGTTATTATCGTCTTATCAGAAAATAATTTTCCCGACAGTGTTCAATAAGTATAAACATGGAACAAAATCCATCAGGTAAAATTTTTATCTGTCTTTTTTCTTAAGTTTCGTCGTAACATAATTTTTAATATATTCAAATAAAAACTTTTATAAAAACATTGATAATTACTTTATATTGAAAAACGGTAGTTTAATTTTTTTTATAATATATTAATTCATTTGCAACAGCTTAATAAGTATTCAGTAACGGTCGGCAATAATAAATAAACTGATTTTTTTTTTATTTAAAACAGTTGAAAACACGAAAAAATTCTTGTGTGGTATAAATAACAGTTTACGGACGCGTTTTATTTAATATGCAATTAATACTATTATTTAAACTTATGTTGCTACATGGGATAAAAGATACCATTCGAAATAATCTTTTGAAGATTTGACTATTTTGTTTTTCATTTAATACTTTCGTATTAATCAACATTTAAATATGTCTACACCTTCCAATTATTTAACACGAGAAAAAAGCCATAGAGACGCCGATTGATTAATGGTGATTAGAACGCTGGTGGAAAAAGAATATTTATCACGTGAAATAAAAAATTGATAAATAAATGAGTTTTGAAATTCAGCAGCTTTCATCTGATGTGAAATAATTTCGCTGCGTATTTTAATTGATTACCGACTTAATTCCTAAGGTCACAAATATTATATTAAAACTTGTCATTTCATGGTCAATAAATAAGTTTATGAAATTTTTATATCGAAGGTAGTTCGTGTCAATTTAAATTCATTTAGAGTATTTTGAAATAAAATATATTTGACATCGTTACAATTTGTAAGGTAAACGTATTTCTTAGAACTTAATTTTATACATATAAGCAAGCTATCTTTGACTATCATAAAAATTAAGCCCTTTAAATAGCTTAACGGAGTTTTTGTTACAAGAGTAGAAGCCGATAAAATTTAATTTAATATGTTGACGTGATATAGATTTTAAATAGTATGTTTTAAGTCTCAAGAATATATCAGCAATAATTGTAGTGTTAAAATCAGTAGATTGGTTTTTAACTATACACTTTCATCAATTTGTGTTTAAAATGTATGCAGGTCATGATGCTAAATTTTATTTAAATAATCGATGAATTCATAAAATAACTGATACTGAAATTATATTACACAATATATTAACTTAAATGATCACAAATTATATACGATATGCTCAGCAAAAAATATTTTCTGATTAAAAAAATACAAGTTACGCCTTGCCCGCTTTAAGTGGTATAACTTATACTATGGTAAAAACTTTGTAATTTTTTGTACGTCTTATGTATTTAAATAACACATATGTTACTTTATCTGTTATTTAAACATTTTCCATAGAATCCATAGATAATGTACATAATAGAAAAGATGTCGGATAAAACTATTAACATATCATGTTAGCAAATCAATCAATTACAAACGTGTTATATTTCCAATATTATTTTGACAATTTCGAAGTCATTACGCATCGATTCAGCAATTTACACCTGTCATTTTTATGAACGGTTCGCTAATCTTCGCTTAAGTTTGATTAGCTGGTCATGTATTTAAAATTGACTTTCCTATTAACACACCGATGAACGAGTTTCTGTGTGAATAGAAAACTAGTCCGTTTTTTATATATTTGGTATCGTAGTATGTGAAATAAGCAGACCATGTAAATATCTATACAATACAATGTGAGCTAGTTGTAGGCAAATTGATATTTTTAGTGCTGTAAATACTATATGTTCATCAATTCGTGATACTCAAGAAAAAACATAAATCATCGAAAAAAAATGCAAGTGATTGTAATTGAAAATAAAAGATGAAAGATAAAATCTTTTTTTAATAATATACTTGTACATTAGTGGATTAACCTATAAGTGCACAAATATATTCTTTTATAAAACTAATATAATTTTTAAAATTCAGTTTTATTAATTCTAAAAATAGGGCTTCCAAAATTGATTGCGCCTAATGCAACTTAATTACTTAATCCTTCACTGTACTCGCAGCTTACACAATAAAAGAAAATAAATAGTATTGAGCCGTAATCGGCAGAAAATCGTAAGTTCATAAATTTTACAGAAGAATGTGGTTTTTTAACTTCCTTTCATAGTAGCTACGAGAAAATAAACTTTATACTTCGAGCTTCATATTACTAACATCATTTAAAAAGATATTTTCGCCAATTTATTACGAGAGGAAGTAAATAAAACCTTTTGTTATGATTAAAGAAAGCCTGATAATTGTTGTAAAATGTATAAATGATTTTAAGTTGATATTATATAAACTTTCTCTTGATTTTAGTAAGAAGATCAACTGAATATTTAACATGAATACGAGGAAATCATTGATTTTTTTATTTGTAAGATTCAGTATAGCAAAAAATAACTCATACATACAAACCAGACCGTTGTATAATGATTAAAAACTTAATATATTATAATGGCATAGTCAATAAAATAACCTTTACTCTAAGTGCTTATTATATTATAAATAATATATACAGATTGATGTATAATGTATCAATCAGAATATTATTGGTTTTAATTTTCATATCTAATCCGTACAACAAAAAATACCGCAAAGTAATTAATAAATGGTCTATGTATATAACATGGTCGTGTAAGAAATATTGGCATCCTAGTTATTGAATTATTAGCAACGATAGTGTACGAAATATTCCTGGGGTAAATTGTTTTATTTTGGGAGGTGCCTATTTAAGCTAATGACCCATTTAATTGCATATTTCCGTAAGTGCAATTTCATAACATATTGTTTTGTTTGGAACGTCTGGTGCACTTTGTCATTTGCTGAAATCTAAATAATTTAACCCATTTATTTCCCTTGCCAAGAGTACAAGAAAACATTTCTATCATTCAGATAAAGCCCAGCCCACTGGCTTACTTGCTTAATTCGAATTTGAGAGGAAGAACTCTGGACCAGAAACATTTTCATATTTAATATTCACCTTCTTATTTCACCAGAAAATTGTCCTCATCTTATTTTGTAATCAAACCACCATTATGTAATACAAATCTTCAAATCATGTTTTTAATGTAAAAAAATGAGTAAGAAATTTTGAATTGTTCTTGAATTTCCATATCAAATAAAAGTATGAGATATCAAATAATACATTGGCCCATATTCGGCAAAAGAACTTAAGTGACACAACATAGTTAATTGCGTTTTAAGCCAATAACAGTTCAATATCATCTAAGGCGTAAGTGACAAAATTTTTAGAGTGTTATCTCTTTCGCCTGATCTTTTATCTTTTATCTGTGCCTGTGCATTTTAGTGTTTTACGTGTTATCGTTTGTTCCATGTGGACCTCGGTTGAGAAATGCTGATCTAGAGAACTGAAAGTAGTCAGATAATGTTACTATAATATCAGGATAGGCATTGACTTCGATTAAATTCCTTTTTCGAAGTAAATTTAAAAAAATCTTCTACGGTAATTTTTTTAAATTTTCGGTTAAAATTGTCTGCCTATTATGGGTCGATATTACAGTATTATGCTATATTAATTGCTCTTACGTTATTCGTAACCCTGCGACCATACTGCCAACATTATAGTATTTGCCAAATGCATTACGCATTGACGTCAACTTCAGCAAATAAAAACTTCTAGCAAATAAAATCGTGCAGCATCTTTGCTGAAATATGTCAAATCCAAAATTTCTCACAAATATTTTTTTGAATTTATTGTTGTAAAAAAATTATAACAAAAAACCACTGATCATATGTATAACATTGATTAAAACTATAGTGCATTCACCTTTACTATTGTACACTACTGAGACGTTCGATGATAATTCTACACCTGGTTAAGTCAATCAATTTGAATGACGTGAAATTTTTGCATCTAGAGTCACAGACTCACAATGATTTCTCTTTTTTAAATTCTGTTTACCTTGCTTATTTAATCTATCGTTACGTCTTAACCTGTTATGAGGAAGCAAATCCAAGAATTATTTATATGTATTTGTATTGAAATCAAATTAAATTTACAATAAGAATACAAATTTTTAAAGTTATTTATCCTTTAAGGTTGCGAAAAAAATCTAGTTTAAATAAAACTCGCTACAATTGTATCACTAAACTAATACTTCTTTGATATAACTCCGTTAAGAATCTCAGTAAAAAAATATTTAGTTTTACAAAAATGGTGTTATTTATAATATGGCTATAAATAATAATAATAAATAAAATAGTTTTCGTGGAAAAATTTACTTCACCATTTTTATTTGTATATGTTTTGAATGTACATATTTGACTGCAAATTGTAAAAAAAATTGTCTAAATAATTTATTATTATATAATAAAATTGTCGTTTAATTTATCTTTCATGGGTAGGATTGAACAGGGGGTGTTAGAGGAGGAATTAAAATATCACAAAAGCCTATAACTTAAATTGATTAAAAGCTCAATGTAGGAACGTATTCATTTGAATGTAAGATTGAACAAAGGATAACAAAATTCAAAAAGCGTTGGTCTCTCGACTGCAGTATCGATAATTTTGAAGAGAATCTATAATCATATTCCAGCATTTTATATTGGTACAGCTAATCTTCGAAGGTAGCAGCTTATTTACAACGCCATAATTGCTCGTAAAAATGCGATTTTTTGGCGATTGTAAAAGACAATAATAATCCCTTCTTCGGATTCTGGTCACGATCACATTCATGCTTGTAAGACTTTTATTGAGAATATAAAACGAGCGGTCGTAAAATAAAAATGCGGCCTTATTCTATAATATGATCCCGGTGCCGCCAATTTTATTGCTAACTGTTCATCTACCAAAACCATAATACACTATAGCAATCATAGTGACTTGGTATTTAGTGTGAAACAACAATCGTGATAAAATAATCAATTTATTGCTTGCAATATGGAACTCGCCCGACTAAGGATTCTGAAGTATCAGCCGTTTTCAAGTCCCGAGGAATTATTGTGACTAGGGCGTCCAATCTCGGCATCCCGTCCAATTTTGTGATCCCGAATTATGGGATTGAGGACAAGAAGTGGGAAATTCTCGAAAAGTTATTAAAAATAATCAAATAGATTTTTTCAAAATTTAGGTTGATATTTATTTATTATAACGCTAAAAAATAGCCGTTATTAATTAGTACCTAACGTAGTTAAATAAATATAAGAAGTTAACTTTAGATACATACTACTCTTTTGATATTTTTATTCAGAGACTGTCAAATTATGCAGTTCGTTCAGTATTCATATATGCTCATATTTTATTTTAAAATAAAAGTTTTCTTTATATATATTATTCCTTTCTGACTTAGAAATGTTGTTCTAAATAATGATTCTCAGAGTATAAAGATTCTCAAACTTTTGATATAAATATTTGTTTTGAATGAATAAAATCTACTGCATACGTATTTTTTAGAAATGTTTAGAAAAGTCTCGGCTTTCTTTATTTTAATGTTCCGAGAACCGTAACTGGCAAAAAGCGTTGAATTCCCGGGAATTTATTCTCGAGTTGTCTCAACACAGAATCCCTACGCCGGACGTATCAAAATAATACCAGAATGTTTGTGTTGTAGATGCTATAAAATATTTATTGTTTTCTTTTTAGGTATGTCAAAAAAACAATCGGTGTTGTAGTTTTCGGCAACTTTTCAAATATGTGCGGCCATTTATTTAGTTTATTAGGTTTGGCATTTTTAACACATCGTTAGCTTAGAGCTTTGCTATGAGAAGATTTCAAATTAGGTCAAAAATAAAATTATTTTTTTAAATCACGGCATTTTTGGCATTTTTCGCCAATAATAGCAAGCAAGTATTAAATCTGTTTAAACTTTAATAAATCAAAAAACGACCGAAATGTTGACAATAAATGAAAGTGAATGTTTTTGTAATTGCATAATCATAAAATTGATCTCTCATAGCTTTGTTGAGTTCTCCTGGAGTTATTCTGAAACTATGCAATATTTTCAATAAATTACTAAATAGACTTTTGAAAAACTCTTTGAATGCCAATCAATGAGGGTGTCTGAAAAGTCAATCAAATATTGGTTTCAAAACGTATATTATATTTCTTCTGTTTTATGAACAAAATGTGAACAATATTTTCAATTAATTCGGCGGTAGCTTTGTGTAAAATCATTTAAAATGTAATCTCAGTCTGAAGATGATTCGTGATTGCGTGTCATAATTTGTAGCACATAAGTGAAATAATAACGTTATTAAATTCATTATCATTATCAAAGTCACTATTAAATATTCAAAGTAGTTAAATATTTAAACAGCATAAATAATTTTCAAAATTTTAAAGGCTGTGTTTATTGGTTTGGCTCAATTGTATATCACCGAACTTATTATCTGCATACCGTTCAAAAAGCAATAGCTTGTCAATGCAAAATGACCGCCAAACGCCAACCTTCAAATTCTAAAATTCGGTTTCAGGAGCTGACTTCAGACCTCCCAGCAAGGCTGCTGTGAGCGTTCTGACACTAGCTGCAGGCGGTCCACAATCAGAGCTGTCGATTTATGAAGGTTCGTGAAAAACTCGCGATGTTTGGGCGTCGCACTCCAGTACTATGATTGCTAAATATTTACGCATTCATAATTTAAAATTATTTCATATTTATTTAATAAAATAATAATTATATTATTTAAAACAAAAATCAGTTTCTGAACGCACGGTTAAAACGTTAAATCGTCAAGCAAAGATCTCTGTATTCGTTAATTGTTGGAAAATGAATCCTGTATTTTGAAAACGTTATGAGTCACATTTTTTTCTAAAAATGAGTCGAATATGGAAACATCTTCAGAATACTTAAATATACAAATATGATACGAAAAAGTTCCATGTATGTATGTTATTTATTTTGGAGTATAATACCTACCATATAATATATATAACATGAACAATTTTCAACAATTATTTTTTTCAGGAGACATATATTTTCCCCTCTCGAAACAATTACAAAAGTGCGACTCATAACTTTTTCAAAATACACAATTCAAATATAGATGTTTATTCAATTTAAGTATTACATAGGTAATAATAACATCAATTTAAGTTACTGTCGCTTATTTTTCATTATACCCGTAGTCAAGAAGCAACGCTTTTCATTTCCGTTCTGAGATCCGAAATACGAATTGTCAAACAAAAATGTTGTGAAGCTTGAAAATTCTTTATCTTAATTATAAAGTTTTTCATTTTATTTCTTGAATACACAACTATTAGGAGCCGTCAATTCTTATTTATTAACGCTATAATATATTCCTTTTATTAATTTATTCTGGTTTACGACGGAAAAGTTTTCTACTAATTTCAGCGGGGGTTCATTATCATCTCCACTTCCGGTCAGCTGTCAAATCTTTGCTACACTTATTTAATGGAACGCTCAATAATTATTAAAAGCAAAAGTCAAGATTTGGTAACATTTTATGGAGATATTAATTCTGACGAAAGCTCCTAAAACAGTGTCTTATTTAGTTACACAGCAAACGGTATAAATAAGTTATCCATTTAATATAATATTACTTTGTGTAATATATATTTAATATACCAACAATTGTTAAGAACTCATGAAGTATTTGAACGTTTTATAACACTAAGAGTTTTCCTGACCACTTTATTACATTCTGCAACTTAATACATATTCGAATATAAGTAGCAATTATTTATCGCGCTGAAACTGTAGGGCTGAAAATTAATTAATGGGCCACGAACATGAAAGAATGTAAATCATACAATATTAAAATATTATATAACCTTTTCGTATGCACTGGACTGTAATCTTGTAGATCGCATGTATCATTTGGGTCATGTAGGGCTGCTCATGTTAAAAAACTGTTAATAATAATGAGATTCATTATACATAATCTATTTTATTACGTTTTGATACAAGATTATGTGAAAACCCGTTTTACATGACAGGTATCAGAAAATTTATGGCGAAAATAAATTATCGTCAAACACATTGTTTTATTTTGTATTATGTATTGTCGCGTCCGCGGTGCAGTGGCCAACATCGTTGACCTCCGTAACAGAGATCACGGGCTCAAATTCCAGAATGAAGACATAGATGTTTGTGATAACTAACTTAACTTTTCTGTCTCTTATCTATTTGAAAATCATGAAAAGTTGAGCAACCAAGTAACAAGCAGTTTACGTAGAAAAAACTAATATTGAGATACATCCATAAGAAAGTCATATGCTCGACATTTGTAGCAGATATGGATTTTTAAAATGTTATCGTTGTGTGTGTGGTAGTGTTTTTTCTCTCAAAACGTGGTTTTGAATTATATTTTAAGTCACCCATATGACGGCGAAGACTTCACGACTAACTATAAATTTATTATTGTAGGAAAACATTGGTGTTTCTCATTACTTTTTTGAAAGTTGCCATAAATCCTTGAAAATTCGGATCGATTTTATAAATTATAATAAACATATTAGAATCCAATCAAACTATTTTTTGAGTTTTAAGAATTTAAAAAAAAAACTGTGAATGCAGTCGAGACAAAACCCTGTTTAGGAGTTGCATACAGTTAAAACCGCTCCCCATTGTAAGCCAAGTCCATTAAACGATCTGAACATGATGGATTCGTTGCAAAGTTGATTAATTGTCCTGGCAAACAAAATGACGCCTCCATCTGACGAAAATTTGCCAAATTGTGCAACTGAGTTTCTTTGCCCAGTTCTCAGTACCCACGCGTTCGGCAGGAATTTAAGACAGTATTTAGACAATCAAAAAGCTTCAAGAAGCAATGCAATACTTGTACATTAGATTTATTATAATGCGTGGTCGCATGCTTCGCAGACAAACCGAAACGCAGATCTTCGGAATACTAATCAATGAAATGAAAAACAAAAAAAAAACATGTTTAAACATCGTCCATAAACACACAAATGATTATTTTCAGTATGGTTCTAAATAAACTGAAAGTGATATCTTATGTTTGTTTTGGTTAGGAAAGATTTAGATAAATAAGTGAGCTTTCAAAAGTTTGTGTATTTAAGCTATAAACGAACTAAAAAAACGATCAATGTTAACTTAACAAATTATTTGTATTATACACGATTTAAGGTTTTCTTATTATTTTTGCTTTAACATCAACAAAAAACAAAAATCGTTCATAATGACTCTAGAACTAGGTCCGTGTTTGCTTCTTCTTTGTAGTCTTATTATCAAAATCATTATTTGTAAAAATAAGTTCAAAAACAAATAAAAAGGCATACAATATTTTTAAGATCTGCCACAACACAGTGGATTGAAAAAACTACAAAAATCGCCTTCCGCAACTATCGTTTCATCAACATTTTATTATTAACGTTGGTCGTTGATAGATCAAATAAAAAACTTTTTTTTATTATCTTTTGCCCCGCGCTTCAGGGCAATATTTGTCGTTAATTTTTTATAAATTTGCGATAATCGAATTGGTGAATTAATAACATGAAGAACTTATTCCACGATGGTGTTGAAAACAATAATAAAAAAAACAATTTGAGTCTTAAAATATATACTTGAGTTTTATCAATTTAAAAAATCGTTTGGCTTCTACCATCACATCTGATTTAAAAATATTAATTTATTCATGTTTATATCATGTTAATATATATGTGAACGAAATCCTTGAAAAGTATTTTATTACTATTTCTTAAAATATGAATAAAGAAGTTAATAATTATGGCCAATAGGCATGATTTAACATTATACAGTATTTTAATTTTTATAATACTACTCATTTTATTTATGATTTAAGCAAATATCGAGTCATCACGTACCTTCGTGGAGCTATTAATTAAAAAAATATAATTAATATGTTAAACTATCGTAGAATATTTTTTTCCCAAAGTTTACTGGTATCGAACCCCTGCCAGCCTATATGAATATATATTTTTAACTGATACATTAATTTAAATATAGCATTATTAGTTTTTATGTTTTAACGTCTTTTTTATTGTAACAAAATTAAATTAAAGGGATTCAAAGATTAATAACATTTAATAATCATCAAATACCATTTAAATTTCGCACACCATCTTGTAAGATATGTTGCGATTTTATCAAAGTCTTCACAACAAAACATACTCCTGAAATAGTTCAATTGAAAATGACATGAAAGTTTATAAATGTGCTTTAGCACTTAACATTTACATAACATAATTGTCAAGTTTTATTAATGTGACAGTAATTAAAGAAAGAAATTTGTATTTTTTATACACGCTATTATTGATTTTGTTTATAAGCAATCAGAGTACACAAAAAAAAACATTAATATAATACAGTATCGTTAAAATAATTAAAGTCTTATCTGCGTGCATAAAGATCTTCTTTCAGCGAAAGAAAGTTACGCGAGACAAATTTCGCGAATAATAGGTGGACCAAGACGAAAGTTCGTTCGTTGACACAAAAAATTTCTTGGCTCTAATTATTCCTCTTCATTCACGGTTTTAAAAATAACACATTCTATAAATTACACAACGTAATTGATCGGGCATGAATATAAATCCAATTTGTTCGTCTAATTTTATCCTAATGTCAATTAATATAGTGAAAGATAGTCCGTATCTATGATTTATCATACCAGATTATTGCCAGCATAAGTTTAGTAAATGATAGATGTAAATTCTGTATCATTAGATTTTGATATCTATAAGTATTCTGAAACAAGATACAAGAGTAACTTTTTCTAATATATAATACTCATGTATTCTTTAAAAAATAAATAAATCAAATAATTATTGTGAAAATGAATGTGAAAAATTATCCTTCGATTTTCAATTTTTTTTTTATATAGTAACATTTTTTTATATGGTTTTATTTTAAGGTAATTACTTCCAGTTATTTCACTTTTGAATATACCTTTTATATGATTCATAGTTTAACACACAAATAAATGCATATAAAGATTTTTATTTGTATTTATTTTAGATTGAATTAGTAAAACTATAGTGTTTTAACTACCTCTGTAATAAGCGTATTGTAACTATTTAATAAATAGTTGACACATCAATGTTGATCAGCTCAAGTTTAATAACATGCAATAAAGTCCTAAATACATATTATTCAGCATGGATAATTATATATTTTGTTTATTAGTAACAAAGTTTGTTAGTTACTAATGATTAAAAGTATTTCAAATAAATATATTTTCAAACAGGTTTGCAAGCAGATATTGAGTATTTACGTGCAATAATCACATCGTTAGATTATTGAGTTTACTAAAGAGGTAACGTATCCGTGAGATTTATTAGCGTATTACTAATCCTGCTTCCAATAATATTTGTTTATTCACAGTGTGAAATAAATAATGATTACTTTCGTTGATGACCGTTTACAAATGACTTATTTGTTTTCAAGCCATATCGATATGTATTTAAATGATTCGAAATTCACTATAAATCATACAATACCGGACAATTGCACACGTTATTATATTATATATATGCACACATTTAACACCAATATACATTCTTTGGCAAAGGAATGAAATAAGCATTTACGCTAAGAGCTAAGATAGTTACTATTTCTTTATACTTTAAGGATATCAAACATTAAGAACGTTTATTGCCGCATGTTCACGTATGCCATTATTTACCGGCTTTATAAGATATTATGATAACATTTTGAATTAATAACCCTCAAGAAGACGACAACACACACAAGGCATGCGGATCAATATCAGTTGTTTAATATTTACGTTATCTATGCATATTGCTGTATTTTAAAGTGAATATTTTGAACTGTTTCAATTAGTATAACATAAAATTATAATAGTTTTATTTTTATGATTTAAAATTGAATTTTACAGATTTTTTTGCGTGTTTTAGCCTATCAGAATTTGCTCAATAATTGATATAATTATAAAAATTGAGTCAAGAACTTTGATATAGCAGTGTGAATTACTTTAATAGAAGTATGTTTTAATTGCATAATTGAGAGTCATCAAGATGGATGCAGCGTGTAGATATTTTTTGACTGCTACCAAGCTTTTTTTATTATTACATATCAAAGGCATTTTAGTTATATGTAAGTGAAAAACAGATATCATTTAAATATAAATGTGGAAACAATGTTTCTCTCTATATATCGTATTTTATTTATGAAAAGAACTGTCTGGAGTATATGGGTAAGCTGACGAAAAAAAGTTACACTGTTGTCATCAATTGGATGAATCGGTTTTTGCAGCCACCTCCTCGTAATTTAGATTCCAAATATAAATGTCACTTTTTTTCAAGACCGCATTATATTAGGGCTTGTATAACAAGTAGAAATAGTATAATTTGATAATTTTTTTGATAGTTTTGTTTGTTAAATTAGTGTTTTGGCAGAACCTCAACAATAAGATAAAATCTTTCGGCCCTTGAAGTAGAAAAACTCAAAGCGGATTCGTTTCTAATGGGTTAGAGGTGCGTATTAAATATTGCCACATATTATTAATTTGATAATGATCATACGTGTTAAAGCTTTACAGATAAATCAAATCTTACTCGCCATAAATAAACAGGTGCCATACACTTATGCTAACATCTCTTCAAATAACAGCCTGTCGAGTTTCTTAAGAGAATAAGCATTCGATACCAACACTTGAGTAAGTCAATGTTATCACAGTATCTGATATTTAAAATAATTCGCATTTGAATAATATTCTCCCTCGAGCTGTAATCGATAATGAATAAGTGCTTCGACGGCAGTGGTTTTAAATAGTTTGGTCGGGTTCAACAGATGTTCCGTGTTACGTGTGTCACATGAATTGGTGAGCTTTCGAAATGAAATATTATTCGGAACGCTTGCCAAGATTTTAAGATAAAAAATGGCAGCTTCAAAAAGCTATGAAATAAAAGAGATAACTTTTGAAATACAGATTAACGAAAAAGTATTATCGGTTCATTTGAAAATATGTTTAAATTTTTTTCAGTGCTGGCAATGGTAACTCACAGGTATTTTTACGTATAAATATTAAATATAAAATTTGTGTATGTTTTAAAAGTACGTCAATAAATTTGTGAGATTTTTATTATTTTTTACCGCACGGAGTATTTAAAAAAACACTGGAGAGCGAGTCTTGGCTTAAAAGAATTAATATACCAAACTCACGCATTATTTTAATGACATTTATCAATTAAATCATTTTTCAACGAAACTAATAAAATAAATCGTAAGACTCTACTGAATGAATAATTATGGCTCCTTTTCGAATGAATTTTGGATTTTTTTATGTGTATTAATGTGAATTATTAATATGCAGCTTATGAGTTCTTACTGAAAAATCTCAACCATTTATCTTAAAAAAATTGGTGGTTATTCCGTCTTTGAATCTTTTTCTTAATGAGAGGGTAAAGATAGAAAGGTAAGAATCGGGAAAAAACGATTATAAGTAATTCAGCGTTTCTTTATAAAGAACAAGTAGGTAGAAGGGAATTTTAAGATCACTAACATACACTAATTTAAATACAATGACGGTTAAAAAATTAATTAACGAAATTGTCCGTAGAAAAAATTAAGCCTGTAAATACCACAAACAGGTGGAATGAACGCTTACGAGCGTTGGCCACTTAGCTAATGGATTGACTTATGATTATATTGATTTTTTTAATAGTTGGTACATAAATAATTACAAAATCAATCGAACATTTCTATACAAATAACTCATTTAAGTTGTTATTATTTCATAAGTGTAACACTGATTTATAGTTTGACAGGCCTGAAATTTGCCACCCAGCCGCGGAGCACCGAAATTAGCTAAGTTATGCCTGAAGTTTAATCCAAGCTTTTTTCGTCTTCCATTTATCAAAGTTTATTTTCATAAATTAAAACTCGCGGAAAAGAATAAAATAAACAAATAGTTTAATATTTATTTATTTGGATACGACACGGAAAAGTCATGATATGCGATAACTATTATTTATTTGCTTAAAATGAGTAATGTGAAATTTACGAAAAAAAATCTTAACTGGATGGCTGCCACAGACGAGATGTCGCGTCAAATTTCTCGTTCCCAACACGCCAAAGACGGGTTATCTCGTCAATTTTTAATTAAATTAATAATTGAAAATTATAGCCGGCGTGCTAGGTAAATACATATTTTTTTTCTACGGCAGCTAAAAGTACAAAATTTTAGCATAATGATTCTCTAGAAAATTTGAATCGTTCAAACTATGTACATTCTCACAGATTTTGTCACTAACGACCCGGGTTTCGCCTTTCGGCATCTTCAGGCATTCAAGTGCACGGATTAACTTGAGTCAGTTCAAGTTCATCCGTGCACTTGAATGCCTGAAGATGCCGAAAGGCGAAACCCGGGTCGATAGTGACAAAATCTGTGAGAATGTACATAGTTTGAACGATTCAAATTTGATATTGAAATTCCACCAAGCACCTTCAGTCGAAATCTTAAAAAAAAGATTCCTAAAAGATTGTCTTAAGCATGATAGTCATTTAAAAGAATGAATACTTTAAACACACATTTAACATCTTAATAATCATCTTGATCCGACTACAAAACACTAGTCGAAATCAATTTTAATGAAAATCAATATCTTCTTCTTATATAATATTATGATTACTTAAAGACATCATAACAGACGTGAGAAAAATTGAAGGCTTTTTATTTATTTTACTAATACTCTTGATAATGATTCGTATTGATCCGTCTGTCAGGTTTGTATTTATGATTGTACATATTGTTATATCCCTAAATATATTTTTTTAAATTCAATATTTGTAATGTAAGTTCAATAATGGTCCATTATTCAAGATCGGCTTTCTTCCCAATAATATAGCAGCAAGAAAAATATTATCACCGTTTTGCTCCAAAACATCATATCTTCTTGTTTCTAACCCCGATATAATAATTCTACATTTTTACTTTTAGGAAAAAAAACGTTCAAATTGTAAGCTACTTAAAATATTCCTGGAATGCACAACTAAAGCTTTGATGAAGTTATCGATATAATTACTGTGACACTAAAAATTCTATTTAAAAAACGTAATAGCTTCATTTGACCTTTCTTTATGGATACATAAATTCAATTTCAAATAAAGTCTCAAACGCCGCTGGGATTTAGAAAGTCTCATTAAACAAATTTGATTGATAAGTTATCATCTTCAAAGAGAGCTTTTTATGTTTCCTATCTTCACTGAATATGTAGATAAAATCTTAACACTCAAATTTAAATACACAAACAATAATGCCCCTCTTAGCAAGCCAGTTAAATGGTACAATTTATATCATACAATAATAAACTGTAATCCATTGATTTTTTCGGAATACAACTAAGATTATATCTAAGTCATCTCGAAAATGTATAACTTCTCATTATTTTCATGTATAAAATCAGTGCTTTTTTTTAAAAAAAAAAGGTGCCGGAACTCACTCACCGTCAAGTTTTTTTATTAAAAAAAAATCTAATTCACGTCCGTTCCCAATGTAGAGCAAATGAGTCCTAATGGAGGTATCTCAACATAAAAATATTTGTACGAGAACTGCTCGTTACGGAGTTGTTCAAAATCTAATCATTTTTTCTAAGGGAGTGAGGATAGAAGAATAGGGGTAGGACAGCACAGGTGATCAACTGATCGCTCTCGCTTTGCCCCATTTATTAAGATTAAAAGGGTGGAAAGACATTTTTAAGATATTACAAAAACTCACGCCTTTAAAAATGCTGTTCGTAGTAAGACTTGAACCTGTGAAAGAAAATTTTCAAAGGTGCTCCGACGTGTTGTATGAGCAAAAATGTTGCAGATAGAATCCGCGTGACCGATCTGAATTGTCTGGTCTCAGAGTAAGTATATGGACCTGGTATTGTTTTGTATTATACAATAAGTTTATGAGTGTTACGATACTCGATACAATGAAAATATTTTTTTGTTAAAACGGATTTGAAATATTAAAAATGCCAAGAAAAAAGGTGCCAAAACGCCGTTCCACCGCGCTACATGGTACAAAAAGCACTGTATAAAATAAATAAAATGTATACATTTGTATTAAATTATGCTGTAATTTTGACTCAATAATTTCTTTAAGCGTTTTCTGTTGAAGTGATCCATGTTTCCAGTTGGCTGTGGTCTGGTTGGTTAGAACTTGCTCTACCGATCTGGTGGGTCTGGGTTCAATTCCCGGTAAGGTCAATGTCAAATTGATGTTTTTTCAATTTTAATTTGAGTTCTAAGACATGGGTCTTTGTGAAGTCAATTCTCCTTGAGTTAATCTCATCTGACTTTCAAAAATTCTCATCGAGTATATCTCGTATGATCTTTCAACTTAAGCTGTAATGTCAAATATATTTTTTTCAATATTTAAAAACAACAACAAAAATGCGGTTTCTTATAATTCACTTTGCGAGCCGGTATAGTTAAAAAATCACAACTTTACGTTACTTAATGAATAGATTGCTTCAATCTAGTAATCATAGTTTGAATCAAATAAAGCGCTAACTCTGAGATACGAGGTAACGTCATAACGGCGACAATTACGTCATATGATAATGAATCAATTAAAAATACATACCCATAAATCTTATTGTACGGGTAAAATATTTTGTACGGGTTTTTTTTATTGTTTCTTTTGTAGCTTTTGGCAAAGTAATTCTTTATACGTGTGCTATTTTTAAATGGACATTTCCGTGTCTGTTTTTTTTCTGAAACTATACTTTTTTTACAATACATGCATGAGTATTTTAAGATGTTTAAAATGAGAATAATACTAATTTGGTTTCAGTAGTTTTTAGTTGTTTATTATTAACTATGCTAAATGAAGTCCCTATTATCAATAAAAATATAATTAATAGGATAATAGTCCACTATCTCGATGAGAGGTAGAGTATGGCAATAGGACATGTTGTCTATTACAACTTATTGTTTTTCAATTCACTTAAATTTAATGTATGATATTGGCCATGTAAAAACTTGCACATTTTAGAGGTTTTACTAATAGGCTGAAGTATTGGACAATACATAGTATTTTTAAATAAATTGTTTATCTTATTTTTAACTGAAAACCCATTCATTATGAATTGTAGCAAAACAAAAAGTAGAACTAATTTATATTATTCAATGAAAAAAAATGTAGTTATTAACGTTTTAACTGCCATAAGCGTCTTAAGGCGCACAATTTTCCGTGGACGAGACGCCGGTCATACAAATAATGCATCCAAATGGATTTTACTAACCTAAATCAATTATTTAAAACATACAAATATGTTATGTATACAAAACACACGAAAACATTGGCGCACTCTTCGTTTATTTAGTATTTTTTTTATAAATAAACCTTAATTCATTTTCAATAACAATATATTCAAAAGTTTTTGTTATTGCAATTAAATTCGCGGCGTGCTTAGTACCGCCATACGTACACCTAGCGGAAGTTAAAAAGTTATTTGACACTGAAACAGTTTTTTTTACATTATGTTATGTGACATCAATTTCGTGAAATAATTATTTTAAAAAACGTAACTAATTTTACGATAGAAAAATACAATTTATAAATCAATCCGATGAAATACCAATTAGCGATGGGTGATTTGTAAAATGTGCTTAATTTAAAAATAATAAATATAATAATGCGCGGTTGTGTATATCTCTTTGGTAATCAATTAAAATACCGATGTCCATGTTGGTTCGTATCTTGGATTCCATCGAATTGCACTGATATGCCTGGAAAACAAGAATGTTATGTAATATTATTCAATATCATAAATAAAAACATAATATTGACTCTAATGGTAATAGGAGACGGCGTTTAATTTGGTGTTTAGGTTTCAGTATTCAAATTCATATTTACTATAATTGAAAAAGATCTTTAACATGGTTAAAATGATATTTCGTTAATAATAACGACGTTGTAAACTATCTTAATCGTATGAAATCTTAATAATTTAA
The DNA here is from genome assembly GCA_030503985.1 of Himalopsyche tibetana. Classification (NCBI taxonomy): domain Eukaryota; kingdom Metazoa; phylum Arthropoda; class Insecta; order Trichoptera; family Rhyacophilidae; genus Himalopsyche; species Himalopsyche tibetana. The sequence goes on along the minus strand of JAPJYX010000010.1, from coordinate 18,708,610 downwards.
TAGCAAAAAAGAGGAGAGAAATATAATGTAAGCTTACCCCAAACATTCAAAACCAATAAATAGTCTTTTCGTAATAATAGTCTAAAAAGGTAAGTTTTTTTTCCATGTCCGCTCCCAATGTGAATCATATGTACTCCTTATGGAGTTTATCTCAACAGAAGTGTTTCAACGAGAACTGCTTGTTACTCAGTTGCTCAACCTTTCTTTTTTTTTCAAAGAGAGTAGGAACAGAAGGGTAGGGCTAGGATAGTGATGCACAAACCGCGGCCCACGGGCATCATGCGGCCCTTTTTGAAATTTGTGGCGGCCCATCAATCTTTTTCTCTACATATTTTTTTCACGTAAAATATTTATTAAATAAATGTAAGCAAACTTTTTCTTCAATGAAGGAGAATAAATCGGTTCATAGAAACCGGCCCTCAAATATTATGTCAGATTAAAAGAAAATAGTTAAAAATTAACAAAGACCAAGATCGCATTAACTTTTGAATTAAATATAAATGAAACATAAATATTTCACAATGCAACGATTTTTAATGAGCATGTACTCATAATTATTTTTTGCATGGCTTATTTATTTTCACGTTTTCGAAACATCACGGCCAAAATAATGTAATGGAATCTATCAATCATTTATTTATATTCACTTAATCTTTTTTACACGGATTTTTTGCAAAGCTGTTTTACATGAAACGTACATATGCTCCATATAAAAAATGACTGAGCGTACTTTAAATATTTTTTTTCTTTGCGGCCCGAAACCACTAAAATTTGTTTATGCGGCCCGCTAGAAGGTAAAGGTTGTGCATCACTGGGCTAGGACAAGACTAGTGGTTAGCTAATCGCTCTCGATACGCCTCGTTAGGATAGGATAGATGAGAGGGAGGAATTTAAAACATCACATACATCCATATCTTCGGACAGAAATTCATAAATCGATTGAAAAATCAATTTATAAAACTGTCTCTACTGGGATTCGAACCTGTGACCTCCGTAGCCGAAGCCAACGACGTTGACCACTTGAACACGCCGGCGGCTAAGGTAAGTTAGCATTTAAAATATCTGAAGATAGCACGGTAGTATAAATGCTTTGTTATGTTTTGACTTATTTTATTTGTAGTTGTACCTGGTTAACGTTAATTTGCTCAAGATTCATTTAAAAATGTTGATGTTCTTCTTAAGAGGCACGTTTTATGTATATAACAAAATCCGTTATGACAAAGAATATACGATTTTTTACAATAAATGCTTTAAAAAAGAAATTAGTAACGTATGATCGCTTGGAATTTCATTCAATTATTTTTAATTCATTTCTTATTCAGTCAAAATTTATAAAATTATTTTTTAATTCACTTAAAAATAAATACACATTGCAGGTTGAAGAAATATATTATGGATTGCCACCAGCTGTATGGTGTTAATTTTTTTTCCGTAATGTTATAAATCGGAAATTTAACATATGTAAACCATTAAATAACCCCCCGTGAACACATCGCTGTCAAAACATTTTTATAATTAGTGATTTGCAGGAAAAAAAAAATATGTATTCTTGAAAGACAACAGTGTCATAATGTATGTGAAGTTTGCTGCTTAATTCCTAATAGTTTAAATCTAACATCAGTGTCAATACTATTAATATACTTCTCTAGTATTTAATTTCTTTAATTTCCTCAATTAACGATGTGATCAACGCGAAAATGGGCATTTTTATTCACCATAGGGCTAAATTAACATCATAATTACATAAAAATACTCAAAAATTAAAAACACGGCAACATTCAAATTATCAAAAGACGTTATTAAGTTGACATACTCAACAGTAAAATTTGCATATGAAAGATTTTTTCGAATCTAAAAATTCAAATGGTTTTCTTCAAAATTTTCTCAGCGGGTCAATGACATCATTGCATGAAAGGTTTCTCCAATCAGTAAAGAAATATTTCATTGATGTACTATTAATTATAAGGTTCCGGGTTCGATACGTACTGATCTACTTGCTTAATGATCAAGATATACCACACCAAATCTTGTTTAATCTTTATTATAAATTAACATAAATGTATTTTAAAAAGTTTTTTCGTGTGATCTTTGACACTGCAGCTCTATAACAGTTATATAAATTACTTTGTATACAATCTCTGAAATAATTATTGTAATATTATTATAGTTATAAACTGACGTCTTTTCGATTGATTAAAGATTAAACAATACAAGACGACTACTAATTACTGATGAACTTTATCCCCAAAAAAATATGTGAAAATGAATATTAAATATTTATTACCAAATGAAATTATTTAGTGATGAGATGAATTCTAATGATAGACATTTTATGTTTTATTTTCCAGGAGTCTGTTTAAGAATGAAGAATTTATAAAAAAAAACTCTCAAGATTATACAAAGACTACTTTCTGTCATTATGTAATTTAATGTTCTTATCAGTGCTATAAAAAAATGCTATAATGCAACTATTCATGATAAATACAAATCGGTTGTTGATTATCACACCACCACCCGTCTTGTGTATGCAGTCGCTGTTTCACGACCGCCTTTCATAACGCAATAAGATCAAAATTTTACCTCTCATATTTTTGACCGATACAGACCTCCACGGGACTTATGTTTTAACCATGCACTGTTATAAAATAAAGATGGAAAACATTTTTTATTTGTGGAATATTTTTCAATACCTTTAAAAATATTTCTGAAAAAAAGTCGCAGTAAAAATAAGCTAATGGTGCGTAAGTCAAAACATTATATAATACAATGCAAGTAGCTGGAACCAAATGTGATTAATTTGAACGAACAAAAAAGTTAAAGTGGTCCAGAAAAAGTTTCTTCATAAAACAAAAAGTTTTTGCACGTCCTACTTTCTGCTTTAGATTTCCTTTTATCTTTGACGCTGGTGAAATATGTGAGTGCATAGATCAAATTTAACTTTTCTTCCGGAAAAAATACATCCAATGTTATTTATCGTCCACTTAACAAAGGTGCAACGTTTAAGATGATAAATCTCTTTCAACAATGCTACATTTTTTTCACGAGTTTTCCAAATTGCTACTTATTTTTATCAGTTCGCAACAAAGGATAGAGAATTATAAATACCTTTTATATTTTGCTAGTATTTGGAAGTATGTGTCGTAATTGATTTTATCATGATAAGTAATATTCTAGCTTTAGCGATATTATTACAAGTTTTCCATTTTTTTGCGAATTCTAAATCATAGAAAAAAACATTTTTTTCTCTCCCAAGCTAACGTTGCTCACTCAATAAAATCATCCATATTATAATCAACATATAATATTATGTATTACTGTACCACGCGCTAGTATTTACCTTCCCCCTAAATCTTGTATAACAAACCTTCTTATGAGTTTTTTTTTTTAATTTCCAACTCTCCTAAATAAAACAATCAAAGAAATATATCCACTTCGTATTTAATGTTTTTTTTATTATATAATTTGACCGTCGAAAATCTTAAGATCACTCCAGAATATTTTTTAAATAAATATTTATACTAAAACCAACTGAAGTGTTGATTCGTTAATAAGCAAAAAGGATATAAAATATTCACGCTAAATGCTTTAAATATTTACAAAAAACAAAATCAAGTAGAATTGTCTATATAGCGTTTTCATTTAACCTGATAAAATATTGTAGATTGAGTCGTTTTTATTCAAAGTAATAAAATAATATTTGTAAATTACGATTGGGTAAGTCACATAGAAATTTATTAGTTTGATAAGCGACCTTGCATCCTTCAATCATTTAAGTTTCGCTAAAAAATTGATATTTAATCTAATTGAATCATTCATATAAAAAAAATATGAAAATCACGTTAATAGATCTGATAAAAGTTAATAGTTGTGCATAAAACGAGGAATACAATCTACGAGGCCAAACAATTTTACTTTCATCGCCGTAAGTGGGCATCATGAATGGAATAACATGAACGGACATACCAAAGTGTTTTTTTTTTTACTTTAATTAATCCACTCGGTAAATCTGTGCCAGAGTCCGACGCTTATAATTAATGTCTGAGCTATTTTTTATAGTAGTTAAAAAAACAGTATAGCGAAGATTAATTCCCATAATGTTATGCAAAATGCTCCAGAATGTCGGAAAATTAACGACGTAAGCTGTGTTCGTATACCTTTACGACTCCACTGCGTAATTTTAAGGTTTGGAGTAAAACGTTTTTGCAGTGTGTCGTTAACTTGTAATTAAAATAACACCACAAACAGGTTTAATCTATCAAGAAAATTACCTTTATATTCACGCGGAAAACGCATTTTCCACAATATTTTACGGTTAATGTTTAAATAATTTTACACAGACATTTTTATTAAAAACGATGTAGTATTTTACACGTCTATAAATATGTTTAATAAAAAATATTATTTTAATTATCACTCATATAATCGTTTAATAAACTGCATATTAAGCTACTTATTTTTTATTACTTTGTTGTTTTGCTGTTATTTTCTAAAACAAAATATAATTCGATAGAAAATAACAAAATTAAATTTGTCAAATTAATATTATATGCTAAAATTCTATGCACAGATTAAAGAAACAGCGTTTATGGACTCTTATTTGTGGTAAAATTTAAAAATTTCGGTGCAGTTCGAGAAGTTTGCATAATTTTTGCATTCTTTCTGCACGTGATTGACACGCATATCGAGAAATTTCTTTAATATGCAAAATACATTTATATAAATGAAAAAACATACCCAGGCTAACATCATCTCAATTTTACAGTGTTTTGTTTTTAATTAGTTGTTGTCATGAGAATTATCTAATGAAGTTAACAGGTAATGACAATGAAGATCATTATATACGTATATTACATATTTATTAAATTTAAGCGGACAATAGATTTGCTATTCTTTAAGCATGTAACTAATATTAAACCTAAAAAAAATATTATATTTTTAAATTATCAATTGTTTCTATGCTGATTAAGAATAAGAGGTTTAAAAACAAAAGCGGTAATAAAGAAACTTTAAAAAATATTTTTAGCATGTAAAATTAAGAACTGCACATTAATCAGTTATTGTGTTTATAAATAACATGATTTACAAAGAAGAGAGGTTAGCGTGTCAATGTTCAATTGTGGTTTAGACAGAGAGTAAGAATAAAAGGATAAGGTAAAGAGAAAATCATTTTTAAGCTTGTCGTTATCACGACAGAAATCTATTAATTTATTTAAACACAAACTTTTAATATTATCAATTCTAGAAAATTAATATATTTCTATAAAATTAAATTGCACCACAGCTTTGAATAATAACTACTTATAACAAACATTTTATAAATTTATTAATATCATTCAAGATTTTTCTCTCAAAAGTTCATAACGAGTTAGAAAATCACTCACTTAAAAGTGTTTTTAACGCTAACAACAAACGCGTTGCAAATAATTACATTACGGTGCATTTGCGTCGTGGAATGAATAACTAGATGTTACGAAACGCTATCAATTAAGGGCAAGATCTCACAGTACATGATCACCTTTACGCAGTACCACAGTTTGCTAATAAAATGCTAAAATATATATTAAGTTTATTATCGGCATGCAAATTAATCGGACGTAGACGCCTGTGTGGCGTCAGTAAATATTGCACCAAAAAATTAAGGACACTAACTTGTTAGAATAAATTTGTTATGTTCTTTTGCAAACGAGTACAAATTGACGGCATCGTTATTATGATTTCTTTCAAGCGATCAACTATGTTATTTATTCAACATAGTTATGAATAAAACAAACCTTTATGTCACAGTAATATAGTGATACATTTGACTTTAAATTCTAATACATGCTAAACTATAAATATATATATTTTTAATTGATTAAATTCCGTGCATTTCCATTCATCTTGTAACTAACGACTAGGGTTTTGCCTTGAATTGCACGGATGAACTTGAACTGACCCTTAATAAACAATGTAGTTTTATCGTGTATATATAATAAAAAAAACTATCGTCACCGAGGTTAAAAGTTATAAATGCATAATCAGTATTGATTTTTCTATTGAGTTGATATAATTAGAAAAGTAATTTTATAATTAATTGCAGTTTTTTAAGTATTAAAAATTACGTGTGATTATTAGTTTCGATCACCACTAAAAAAACAATTTGTAATATCAAACATAATAATGCATCGGTAAGGATTTTAAGACTGTGAGTATTATTAGACATAGTTATTTTAAGAATTAGGATTATTTTGATTTCTGGACGAAATTATTTATTATTCAAGTTTATGCATTCACTTGAATGTTGAAAAGCAAACCCGGGACGAAATGTATAACATTGTAACGATACCAATTTGATACTGGAATCTCATTGAGCTTCTTCAATTGAAATTCTAAATCATATTTAATTACAAAGTAGTTAAAGATATTTTTTATGTTAGCGAAAATGATATTTTTTTATAATAATGATAACTTCAAGAGACGTGTTGAAACTAATCGTATTCCAGTTTCTCGTAAAGCCATGTAATAGTACTTATACTGTATTGTGAGTGGATTTACGAGATGCTTAAGATGCCGTGGTCTATGAAATAATTAAGGGACTGGGATTGAGATTAGAAGCCGTATGCTTCATTTTGACAACAAATGAAACAATAAACAGTTGTGATGAGCTACTATTGTATAGTAGTTGTAAGAAAGGGCGATAAAAAGGTGAGAGATGAAATTCATGACTTATTCCAGTCCAACTAATGTCACATTTTAGGATATTTAGATTTTTAAAAAAAATCTTCAATAGTTCAATGTTTGGTCGAAAATTTTCCAACATGTTTAAGTCCAACATGTTCATAAATTGATCCCAAATCTCTGAAAGTCACTTGTGAACGAACTCAACCGAATTTCGTACGATTCAGTGAGGATTTGACCAGTTTTCTGTCATCACATATAATTTTGAATTGAAACAGGTTTCCTCGGGTCACTTCATTAAAGGAGTAATTATTTTTTCGCCGCCGATTGCAGTGCATTCTCACACGTCCACCATTGACAGCTAAAGATAAACTCACTGCGAAATATGATACCCACAACAATTTCCCAATTGCAGTCATTTGAATCATTTTGAATACAACCATTAGTGATGCTGTATTGAAATATCAATGGTTGGATGGCAGAAGCGAGTGTACAATTATTAAAGTCATCATACAATTGCAACGGCGCCATCCTGACATAGTTAGACAATAATAAAACTTTTTTCTAGCCACGGTGGTAAAATTGTGTCATCTTTTTTCTAGGAGTTAAATTTTCTAAGATTATCATTTAAACTAGAATGTCAGTTTAAAAATTATACATTTTCTTTTGTCTTTTTCCGATTCATATGATTTTTTAAGTGTTGGAAATTGTGTCACTGTCTAAAATGTGAAAACTTTTAAAACAAAATTGGTGCATTTCCTAATTATAAAATGTGATAAAGATTTAACATATCAAACTCTTACTACAGAATATATCAACTGACACCAATCATTAACTCGAATTTTTAATATAAGTTAGTGTATTAAGAAAAAGATACGCAAATTTATTCATTTTTTTACGAAGACGTGATGCCAAAATATTTATCAATTCTTGTCAAACAAAAGATGTTGTTTTTTGTTCCATATTTTAAACCAATACAATCGATTTACATTTTCAGTACAATATTAAATTACGCAAATACTCAAAAGGTTATAGATTTTTTAAAAGCATTTAATCATTCCTAATTAATGCGAATTAATGTTTTTGCTTATCTACAGATTCTGAATATTTACGTAAACGTGTAGGACTGAAACCACATTCTTGTTGAAATATCGTGTATACAAACTTAATTTTGATATTTTAATTTAACCAGTAATTATTTAATTCCAACTGCAGTTACCATCGAAGTAAACAAATTACGCAATTCACATATTGGCAAGAGAAGTATTACGCAAATTGAAATATATATTGATAATTATTTGTGTCATGAAAATTATTACCATATTGAAAAAACTTGATTGTAGGATGTCAATCGATTAATTATGCAATTAATAAAATATGTTTTTCTACCTTTTTACGTTCTAACTGTGTATTGTGATTTTATTATTATTAAATATTATCAAAAATTTTAGTTAATAATTTATTAAAATACAATGATTCTGCAGTTCATATAGATGTTTGAAACATCGAAAAAATACTTCACTACAAAAAACTTACTGGCGATTGATAAAAAACTGATTTTAAAAAGCGTTTAAATATGAGATGCTACTTATTTAGATGGGTAAATTATTTGTAGCGAAATATGAAATTGGTAAAGAACGGATAAAGTAGAAACTCATTTTAGGACATTTTGAAGTAGATCACAATATAATATGTTTATGAAATCCTCGATTGAAATGGTATTTAATTTTACACTCGAGCAAAATGATCAAAAGTTATTATTTGTAAATGTCGACTCTTAAACGACTGTGTTTATTAAAATAAGAAATTTATTTCCTACCTTATACATATAGCAATGTGGATTTTTCAAAACATTACACTCTATAAACTTGTATAGGAAAAGTGACCTAGATTATCAAGTATAAATCCCAGTTTATCTTTAACAAAAGAATCTTATCGACAATACAAATAAAGATATAGACGTAAAAAGATAACAAAAAATAAATTTATTACATTGTAATAAGTAAATCCGGTGAAATTGTAGACAGAAGTATCATAAACTTACAATCTCTCTCCTTGTATTACAGTTTAGAAAGATTAATAACAATTATTATTAATCACATGTATTGCGACATTTGTCTTAAAGATTTAATTATAATCCTAAATTTTGTTGTTTCTATAAAACAAGTTAGTTGAAATAATATCAGGAATTTTACAAGTCATATTTTTTTTCTTTCGTTAAAATGCACATATTTGTTCATTTCCTCCTGATAGTTTACGTTACAACTAAAATAAACATGCAAAATCATGAAAATATTCATGAGACAAGTGTTTAATAAATTTTCCATTAGAAACCATTACATTCGAATGCAAATTAGTTATTTCGTAGTTTCAAAACGTTAACAGGTGTAAATTTTTATGACGTAAAGGCGATTCTATAATCAAATGCATGATTTAAAGATATTTCGTTTGAAAAAATGCATCAAAAAAAGGCAATGACCTTATGAACAGGGAAATTCAAATAAATTCCAATGTTTTTTTTTAACTAAAATTCAAATCTTTCCGAAAAATGTGAATATATGATCAAAAGTATTTTAATTATCAATCAATTTGTAATGAGAAATATTTTTAATATAAAAATATATATTAAATGTGAATAATTTTTTTGACGATGAAAACTGTTTTTTGAAATTTAATTGGCATATTTCATACGATGACGTGATGCCGAAATGCCTACCAACTATAAATTGAGGAGCAATTTATTTTACCTAATTAATGCTATTTGTTATATTCGGTCGTTATTTAATTAATTTTAATAACTTAGAAATATGTAGTTTCAGTTAAATTTCTTCTTGTAAAAATGACAACGTTCCCGGAAGATTGAAAAATCCAACAAAACATTGATATTGATTAAATAAAGTAAATGACATTTTTTTGACATCGAACTAGTATTGACTGAATGTCTTAGTATAAATATAATTGACAAACATCATAAAGCTTCTTGTTTAGTAACCAAATTTATTTACCTTCTTAAATGATATGTTTTTGAATGAATTTGCAGCTACGTGGAAGTGGGGATAGCAATAACAGTATTATCGAATTGGAATCCCGATATTAATAGTAACTTTCAATACCGAATACCGATTTCAAAAATGCGAAGAAGCGGTAATTCGTTATTTAAAATTGAAAAAAAACGAATTTTTAATGTATGGAAACCATCACATTTAAAAAAAATGCGATGAATTGAAATATGTTTAGTTTGATAAAATTTAAGCAAGTTTCAGGATTGATGAACATTTCAATAATATATTATTATTTTAAGAAATCGCAAGCTATTTATGTCACCCATTTTTTTATGTTTGTATTTTATATGAAATGTAGAATTATCGATTTTGATTTACTCACCCGGTATAACGAACCTTATCTTTGCTTTGTTCAAACTTTTTTGTAATTAGTATTTATATTTGCTATACCAGTCAGTATTCGATGTGAAATATCAAAATACTGGTATTGAAAACCCTCCTTGAAAATACTCTTTTATAAAAAATAATATTCAGTATTACAATTTTTAAAAATTAAATTAGTGTTCACTGAGAATGAATGTTATTAATTTTCGATGAAAAATAAATCCTGATCAAAAATTGATAAATCAAATTATAGGTACAATTTGTTTTTATGTTTTGTATTACTAATGCTTTCGTCTTTCTTTTACGTATTGTATATCCCACCTTGTTATTGGTTTTGCTTAATGAGCAAAACTGGTCCTTATCTAAAATAAATAGTGTATATAATTAGTAAAAGATTATTAAATTTTCAAATAGCCTTTTAAATCTCGGCATTAATAATTCTAGTATTCACATCTTAATACATAACTAACTGTTTCTACGGTATAATATTTATTTCATTTTTTTTTACTTGAATCAAAGTCTCTGACGATAAAAATTAAATAATTAACAGGTATATCTTGGGAATAGGAATGTTTATTTAGTGACATGTGACATCTCGAAATGCAGCGTCTCTATTAAATCTCGTTTAGGCTAGACATTTCGCATTAAATAATTTTATTTACTCATTTAAAAATTTACATAATAGTAAGCGTCTTTAAGATTTTCACTAATTGCAATTAGCATTTTAATATTCTTGCATTGATGTTAGTTCTTGAGATCACAATTTGCATTTATATTGATTTTCGTTAGTCAAGGACTATACGAATCTGTGTAAAATTCTTTAAATAATCTCTAAAAAATACTGTTAAACCTTAGTAAGAAAACCAGCAAGTTTTTATTAAAATGAATATGTCTTTTTAATATAACAGTATAGCCATCTATTTTTTGCGGAATATTCACCAACGAAATGAATAATTATTTTTAGTTTTTATTGGATAAGTTTTTGATTGATTTTTTCAAATATTGCAAATTAATTTTCGTCAGAAAATTGCTAGTTATAATTAGTTATAAAGACTACGAATTTGTAAAAATTTCTTTAAAAAAATTCACTAGAAATTACTGTTAAACTTTGGTTAGAAAATAAGTAAGGTTTTATTATAATGAATATGTCTTTTTAATATTACAGTATAACCAGCTATTTTTTTGTAGAATATTCAATGAAATGTATAATTATTTTTAGTATTTATTGGATAACCTTTCGATTGCAAATTAATTCTCGTCAGAAAATTGCAAGTAATAAATAATACTAAGCGCTTGACCACTTGAACTGAAATAGACTACAGTGATTTTAACTGATTACCGCTTTCCTATGAGCACTTTTACTAGTTACTCAAAATGTATCAATTTGTTTTTGTTAACGACAAAAACGACACTTTACAAGGAATAAGAACAAATTTTGAAAAATGCTGTTTAATATCACCTTCGATAGTCTATAATAAAATCTATGAATGAAAATCACAATTAGTGTTCGAAAAAGGTTTTTTCCAATGAAGTTGACACATTCAAGCAAACCGTGATTTCCCCAACACTCAAATCATCAATTCGAAACTGAATAAGAAAAAACACCAAGAATGGTGACATCTCTACAGGGCCGGAATTATATGGAAGTTTTTATCTTTGCTGAAATATCATTGACATTACAATTCAATATTCATTTGTCATATTTCTTCATTATGAAAGAGCTTACTGGTTTTGCTTTACTCAACGCAATGATTTCTAAAAGACAGTTGACAAATCGTTTCTTAAATCTCAAGATGTACTTTCGATGAATTAAGTATATTCGATTTATGTATTATTGATGTAACTGGTTTTATTATGCAGAACGATCTGCACTGTAATATCAAAATCTACATAACATTTCATAGCATATGCTTAAGATAGAAAGTTGAATAATTTAGTAAAAAACCTTCGATACAATTATTATTTTTTTCTAAAATTATATATACATTTAGAAAAGATACATTCATCCGAAATTCAGTTATTTTTACCAAACCAGGTTTGATTGGTTACATTCATTTAAAATTATGCATACTACATCAAATGAGCCTCTGAGAGGTGAAGTGAGCCTAATTGTAAATAGTAAAACTTTTTATTGTTTTGAATCTTTTAAACTATCTACATTCACACAAGTTTTGTCACTAACGACCCGGGATTGACTTTTCGGCATTTTCAGGCGTTCAAGTGCACGGATGAAATTGAACGCCTTCATCCGTGCTCTTGAAGTGACAAAACTTGTGAGAATGTACATAATTTGAACGATTCAAATTTAATATTGAAATTTCACCAAACACCTTAAGTCGAAATCGTAATTTTTGGACTTGGGCGTTTTGGTGGATTGAATATTTTTATTTCGGGATATAACACTTTTTAAATGTGTATCAACTGAGCTTTTTCCACTATTACGATACTTTAAGACGAGTAGAATCTAACTCATTTGTTTTCTAAAATACCACTTGTCTCACTTCACCTCTAGTGGGCTCAAATTTAAAGTAGTTTATGGTTTTTTAATATATTTAATTCAACATACACTTTATTCCAATAAGGGCTAAAATAATAATATACACAAAATTAAATTTGACAATTTTGCTATTCCACTTGTGCTGCAAATGTGATACGTGTTTTGCATATTTAAGAAGTATCATCAGACAGAACTTTGCAAGATTTACAAATAAACTTAAAATTGATTGTATTTCTTAAATAATAAATTGAAAAATATAAGTCAGCATGTGAAGCGTGACGTTAAGTTATCCGTTTAGTGATTGGTGGGTTAATAACTGCCCAGATTGATATCAAATGCAGAGTTTTTCAATAAATATTAAAGAAGATGTTGGATATATATATATTTCATGACCCACAAATGCAATGTTTGTAATGTGAGTTCAAAATAACTTGCAAATTGATTATAAAATGTTATAGGAAATATGTTTAATGAGTTAAAATACGAATAAAATATAAGTTAACTATATATAACTAACAATTTGTAGCATGAAAAAATCTTTTATTTACTGTCTTTTAAAATTTCCGTATTGCATCACTTATTTCTTTTCTGTGTTTGGGTGACATAATTGACATAGATTAAATTTATAGTAGTCACAAAAGTATGTACACACCGCAATATGTCTCTTAATGAATTTTACCTTTTAACAAGCGCGGGATGTACAGTTATTTATCCAGTCCGAAAAAATCCAGTTAATTCGCAAACTCGAATGAAAAGAGCCCAACGCGATACTGTAGTACACTTATTTTGCCAGTTGTTTATTGGTTTATGCGTGTTGATATTCTTTGGGGAAGATTTAATGCTAGTAATTAACTCTAAGGACCGTTTTCAGTACTCAGGTTTTGCTCGTGTTATTTACGCTTTGAGTTCGCTTACAGATAAATGTTTTTTAATGAAGCAAAGATAACAATTATTTGGCAATTTCAAATGATAAGCAGTAAATGTTTTCATTCACTGACTTTTATATTCAAATGAATAATTTGTCATGTACATTAAGTAATTAAACGTGGATAATTACACGTTTATTTTAGGAAAAAAAGACATATTTCAAATTAAATTATTTAATTGCTATCATTGATACTTACTGTCACCAATAATAAGTTGAAAAAAATGTCTTAAAATAATATGAAGCCGCATAATTTAACGAAAGAAAAATTCTATGCAATTCTATTTGAAATTCCAATGCCAATAAAAACAAATAAGATAAACAATAAAAAAAATCATAAATACACTTAAACCAATAATCATTAAAATGATATATTGAATTACTCTTTTCAATATTTCTTTTGCGATATCATAAAATGAAATTAACATTACTGTGTTGTGAATTATTATCGTTGAATGTTATTGTAAGAGGATATCATTTTTTTTAACATTCTATTAACTGTTTTGCCTGCAAATTTATTTAATCGTTATTGATTATTTATAAGTTTATCCTACTAATTTAACTGCCTTTCATAACAGAATATATATTGTATTTAAATACTGAACATTATTTGCAAGATATGAAATTAACTAAAAAAAGATCTAAAGAAAAAAGTGAAGATAATAATCGATATGCAAAAATAAAATCGTAAAATCGATAAATGTCTGCATCAGTAATGTATTTTAAATCATTTCAAAAATAAAAAATATAGTGTACCGAATGAATTATTATGTGTATTATTAGTCAAGGAAAAGTTAATAAAAATAAGCCATCACACTATTAGTAATAAATTATTGAATCTGGATGTATACAATATGTTCATGTCCTTAATAATATACATATTACGTAGTAAACGTGAATCAAAATATTATGCAACAAATTAAGTAACTATTCTTTTGTATATAAAGGCTAACAATGATCTATTGTGATTTTAAGAATGCCATATGGAATGAATAACGTTAATTGAATTTAAATCTTCTATTGGGTTTACCTTCAAATTTGTCCACCAGCAGTTAATTCGTTTAATAACCACAGGGTAAGATATTGCGTATTTGTCTTTGTTAAAAGCATGGGTTAAACCATTATCTTTGAATACATTTAACAGCCATACGTAGAATAGTTTCATTGATTTAAATTTGTACACATTGTATGCGAAGAGGTGTTATTTTCCCAATAGGTGAAATAAAAAATGCGGGCGGAAGCGGTCAATTTGGCTGACGATGCTGCCAACCTCGTCTCTGAAATTGGAAAACAATGGAGGCGCGTGTGCGGTTTTCCTTTCGCACCTTTTCGCGCGAATGTTGATTTTATTTTAATTGTTATTATGACAAAAGACAATAGACAATCGGTTCCCGGTATTACGTCCGTGCAGGAAAATATCTGAGCTAATTCGAGATGAATAGCAATTGAGAAGTTAGCATTGGCATAATTAATCGTTATATGTTTCATTCATTAACTGAGGTGAATGAACAATGGAAATCTTAGAGTAATGGCTTCATTCACAACGATATATTATAAAATAATGATAAATACGAATGCATAGTATAAAAAGAGGAAACTCATGTGCCTTAAATGTGTATCGCACAGTTATTTGTTAAACACCCATATTTTTTATTGGTATTTTTTTATCAGTGAAAAAATTAATAATAGACACTCTAATGAGTAAGTGCATACAATTTACATCTTTCTGCTCGTGTAGCAGAATTTAAAAGTATGCTTTGAGTAATTTTTTTGATCTTACAAATAATTCACTATGATATTCTGTTAAATACGTTATTATTGATAACACACTTTTATACACTGAGGTAAATATTCAAAGATAAGAATAAAGATTTGCTGTTTGATTGATATGTGTTCTTGTGACACTTCAATGTAGTATCAAATGAAATCAAATATTTTTTTAATATTATGTCTTTACATAGGCTAGGAAGAAAAGTGATATAGTTATTGTTAGACAAAAAAATGATTAATTATAAAAACCTACTCAAACTATCTTGCAACAAACATAATTGCTAGTTTTATCGAGTTAACTTGAACCGTTTCATTTCATCTATGGTATTGGTATATTAAAAGGAAACAAAATATAGCTCATCAAAGCAATCCAACGTAGATATATTCAATTATGACCATAATACAGTGATTCAACGCTGATTTATCGTTGTTCATATTATTTTCGCGAAGTAGTTTATCCAAATACGACTTATTGGTTGGTTATACAAGCAACTTTGAATTCAGGTGAAAAAAATAATTATTCAAATAAATATACGGCAAACATGATTGTATACGTGAATGAAAAGTGAGCATAGCACGAGTTTCGTATTCATATTATATTATATTCTTCTCGTACGCATGCGTTACTCATGACAAACCAATTTTATTTTATTAGATTATACTGTTATACATTCAGATATGTGTATTGCATCTTGTTTTTAAATCCATCATTTGCCATAATTTCATAAGTTTACTTAGAGTAAGTCAAAAATATGTTTTTGAATAAAATTAATTACCGCTATTTCCTTAGTAATGGTATCTTCAAATTGTGACGACAATAAGCACTATTGATAACTAATCGGTCCATCAAAAATTCAAAGATAAAATGATAATTTTTGGTCGAGTACATAATAAGAATACATAATAAGAATTTGAACCTATATGGCACAATCTAAAAAACAGAGTACATATGATATTCAGTGGCGGATTATCCTATAAGCAAATGATGCGCGCGCTTGGGGCCTCTGAATCTTCTTCTTTGGCCATGTCCGCTTCCTATGTGGAGCATATGGCCGCCACGCGCTGAATCTTATAGGCCTCAAAAATGGTTTATAGCATGTAACCCATATACTGTTTTTTTATATTTTATTATATTTTAATTATTTTGAATGGATTTTTTCGATTTTTTTTTGTTATCCGAAAAACAGGGCTTCCGAATTTTACTGTGCTTTGGGCCTACCAGGCGCTTAATCCTCCACTCGTGATATTGAAAATATATTGTCAAAGATTTAAAGATTCTATCTATTCATAAACTAACAAAAATGACATTTAAATGCTACCTTAAATGCTAGTGTAGTTTGTAAAAAAAAAAAAATGTTTTCGAGTATTGCTCGTAACTATAGTTGGGGTAAATGTTGTCTTATTGCTACTTTAGTGGGGCCTAATGACTGAATCTTAATGTCCCACTTTAATATTTATATACAATTGACAAATTATAAAACATGTTTTCTAAAGTATATATAATTGGAGTGTCTCGGTGGCTATTTGATTACATGTAAATGAAAACGGTCTTTCTACATGAAAATGATCCTAACCTCTTGTCATATGACACGAATTAATGATAACTGATTTTATGATATACTGCATCTACGATTTGATAATATCTAATCATTGAATTGATTTATCAGCTATTTTAAGTTATTTATCTATGTTATAATATATAGCAGTAAAATAACTAACCCAACATAAAAAGGATTGAATATTACGATATTAAAGTCTATGCGGATTATTTAGTTATCGGATATCATCGATTGGCACACTATTTAAATAATTGTTTAAAATCTGATAAAATGCGGAGTTCACTGACACATAAACAGCTGACATGGATTTTTTTACAATAAATATAATCAAACTATATATAATAAACGTAATCTGACGTTATTTCAAAAAAATACTTATTTAAATGTGACTTGCGTTATGTTATTAGTGTTATCAGGTTATTTTTCTTATCAATAATTTCACTCAAGCAATGGCACAACCTTGGTGGTCTTTTTTATTATTCGATATAAATAAAGTTTACGTTTTTTTCTGCTCTTAATTAGTTTTGTACTTTTCATTGACAAACACTATCAATAAAAAATGATTATTCTAATACAATCAAATAACGACGTTATTTGACGAAAGAGTATCCAATATTTAAGAAAGCATGCCCGATTTTATAATTCACTTGCGTCAAAAGTGAATTTCGATTAGGGAAATAAGTTTAATATTTTTTTGATTAAACAACGCCGGAATAAATATTGCAGGGGTAACCAGACGTCGAACGCAATCTAACAATTGACCAAACCGTTGCTATTTTACTATGATAAATAAAAATTGCTTACTTTCCGCATTTTTAGATTATACATTAAATAAAAAAAAGAATGTCATCAAAAACCAATTAAAATAAGTATAATAAGTCTGAAACTTTTTCACTAATATCACTATCGAAGTCTTAAGCCTTTTGATTTTCTATCGTCATCGTAATGTCAAAAGTTGATAATTAAACATCAAATGAAAAACTTAAGCTTTTTTTTCTAAACTCAATGTGTTATATTACAAAGAATATAGATTATTATAATGTAAAGATATTGATGCAATTATGTAAATCTGAAAAAAAAATGTAAAATTAATAGGCAGGGATAACATGCTATTAAATCTAAATTAGTAATAATACCTTATAAAAAATGTATTTGCCAAACTGGTACAATCAATGCACCAGCTTAACTATACCAGACGAATAATTGTTTTACAAGAATTTCAATCTGTACTTAACTGACTGTTTAAGATGTTGTTACTTACAGTGACCACATATTGACTGTATGTCGTTAATAGTAGTAGCTTTCTTCTACAACGCAACGTGTTGTGCATAAGACATAAATAATGCATCATTTCTTAAAATCTCCACTCTTTTGCTATTTTATATTTCGGTTGAATTTTTACATCGATCAAAACACATTAAAACAGAAAAACATGCGTCTTATAATTTAAGAAATACGGTGTATACGAAAATTCATACAGAATTCTGGAATCGCAGTCTTAATATTCTGGGGTCGTCGATATGCGGTATAAGACCTTCGATATACCAAAAAAATTCTTATAAGCTATTAAATCATGTATTTTTACTGTATCCTTACCAAATTAAATCCTTCTAATAATTTTAACAATATACACGTTTGAAAATAAAGAAGATATTAAAAAATAATTATATGTTAAATAAACGCTTGTATGGATTAATTATAATTAGTATGCAATATGAAGTGTCTCGACAGAGCTAACTATAAATAATTATCTTCGTCCAAGCGAACCTGCAGATAAACTATAGCACATTTTAAGCGATAGTCTACTCAAATAGCTCATGTCGCTGTTTAGAAAATAGGTTATAAAATCCTTACAATAATAATATACTGAATACATAATATTTAGTAGGATACGATATCACTATTTTATCTATTTTAAAAGCAGAGAAAATGTTTATTTAGTTGTCATAGTTAATAAAAATGTTATGAAGACGGTAAATCGGATATTTATCCACAAAAAGACAATGAATGAATTTCCCAAAACGTCCAGGACCGCAATGTATTTTATATAATGAGTTCAGGATTAAATGTAGTACAAATTAATAAAAGTAATGTAATAAATGGGCCCAAGTCAAAAGGATTGACTGAAAAAAAACCTACTTGGATCTCGACAGCAGGTCTCAAATCTTCAACTAAGGTATTTCTTTCACGAAGCTCTATTGTCTGGCAATACACAATAGTTCATATTTTCTTGTAAACTACTATTTCAATATACATAAAAAAAATATAGTAAAAGCAAAGAAGATTCAAATTTGAACATAACATATTGTGACTGAGCAAAAATAGTTCAAGAATAATTTATCCATAACTATAGTTTCCAACGTAACGTTTTTGGACAGATCGACCACGTTGTAAAGAATGTAAGAAGCTTTAACGACTAACCGTGAGTCAAGAATTATTTATGAGAATATTTTAACTAGTCACTAAAAATATCTGTATAATATAATTTAAAGTGAATCATTTCACTTTGAGCTGGTTACTTGCTTTGGTGTAGTATTCATGAATAATTAATATGCAACCCGTGTGATAATTTCTTCCTAGGTTTGTCTATTGTCTGAAGGTCTGTAATTGTCTTTGGATATGTTAAATACTTCTTGTTATGCAGAAGAAGATGTAAGTTCGACGAAACAATATTGTATGACTAATTGGTTATGCTAATTAGCTAGGAAGACAAAGAGAAATTGAACCGTAACTATTATTTGGATGATTCATTTTACACTAGAGCACGTAAAATACAATGATAGCTGTCCGTACAAGGGATTACAATTCCAAATAAATACACCAGTACTTGCATTTTATATAAAATACCGGTATTACAACAAAAAAGCCTATGTGGTATGGACTGGACTAGTGGTTAGTTAATCGTTCTCGTTACGCGCCGTTTTTAGGATCGGATGGGTGGAGGAAAAAACCAGACACGACAGACATCTGTGCGTCAAAAATGAAATCCATAAACGATTAAAAAAGCAATTTATAAAAAAATGACAGTACTGTGAGCATTTTACTAGTAGCAAATTTCGTTAACCAATTGAGTATATGAGATTTCTCTGAAATTCTTATTTCTTTTAATTAAAATACTTATAATTTTCTAAAGACTAGTAATGGATTGATTTAAGAAAAATGGAAGCAACTGAATTCATTAGGCATTTTCAGTTATGTATTTTTACTAGTCCTAAATATTTCAAATTTCAATTTGATAAATAGGTCGAACAGAAATTCGACCTATTTTCTGTTTTATTTGCATTATTTAATTTTTGTTTAGCGGAAAAATTCTCTTAAAGTCATATTTTTTTTTATGAAAACGAAACCAATTACAGATTATCTATTATTTTTAACTGACAGGTAATTTAAGAATTGATAGCATTTAAAAAGAACCATACAAATTCACAAAATTAAAATTTAGTATCTAAAAACACGTCAAAACTTATTATGTCTCAACCCAATTCATCAATGCTGAAATCATTGCTCAGTCTAGCTGTAGAATAAACTTCTCAGATTAATCTCTTGTTGGACAGTCTGTATATATGTATACTCGTCAATATACTGTAACTCTGTAAAGTTCAACGTATTTTGCATTTCCGAAACAGGTTTTTGTAAAAACATTGAAAATACCGGAATCCTGGTTTTGGTAGTACCGGTATTGCAATCCCTAAGCAGAACAGGCAATGACAAATCAAAAATGTATACATATTTACTTGTCGATATACAAATAATAAAGCAAGTTCAAGTATCACAGGTTGGTTGTCCGATTTTGTATCGTTTTATATTTTCGATTAATTCGGAGGTAACTGAGATAAATTTATTTGTAATATAAAACTTAGTTAGCAGGGCTTTTTTGAGAAGCATCTTCAGATTAATTTTATCATAAAATAAAATAAATGTAATGGAAATTGGCCTTTGGCAGTACTGGAAACATTAATATTTTCCACGAATTTAATAAAGCACCCGTTCGGTTTATACAGTCACTGATTTCACGTCTGCCTTGTATAACGTAAAGATATTATAATAAAAAAATATATTACTTTCTGCTATTCTTTGTTTTATACATAACTGTGTTTTCTACAATTAAATATAAATGCTACAAAAATTCACTTGGTTTTAAGACATTTTCAAGGGTTTAATTTTCGGTATTATCTTTAGTTTTTTTATAAATTTGGCTGGATATTCTTAATTTAGCATATTATGTCCCCTTTTTGATGACGATATGCTTTTTATTTTACATCAATCGTTGCCTCTTTTATCCTCTGCCCCCAGTGTGGCGCATATAATTTGTACGTGAAGTTTATCAAAGTAGCAGTTGTTCTACATGAAACTGGTCACTCAAAATCTCTTTTTTGAATAGGGAAAATATGGAATTATAGGGTTAAGACAAAACTAAAAGATGACTACCATTGCTACGCTTCGTTTTTAGGCATCGAATAGGTGAGAAGAGATTTTTAACATCACGCTTCACGTCTATCCATAACTATGAAAAATGCGTTCGTACTGGGCTGTAACTGACAAGGGCGATGCTTACCATTCGGTAATAGTGGTTACGAATTCAATTTATCATTCAAGTATTTTTATCGAATAATGTTGATATTATTTTATTGCGAAATTCTCGAAAAATTTAATTTTTGCTTAATTGAATAACTTATCAATTGAATAGAATAGTATTTCTCGTTTTATCTGCCCACTTGACTGATAAAAACGATTAAAATATTTTTTAGCGGTAAAATACATTTCATATTGTGATAGCTTTTAAGTTGAAGTCAAAAGTGCAATTTGTACAGTAGAATGACTCTTATCAATAGTGGGTCAACGAAATAAATACTTCAAGACTGTATACTATATTCATTTTGATGAAAAGGAATATAATAATATGATGTGAAGTTATAACACGATTTTAAAACACAAATACTTTATTTCTGAAACATTCAGCAGTCTAGACTCGAGAGTAAAGTATTAAGCTTTTATTAATGCTCATAATATTACATCATAATTCAGAGTATCTTAAATTTGAATTAATAAATAGTTTTTCAGTGTAGAGTATTTTATGGCAGACTAGTTGTACGACCTGCAATGTACGGTTCTGTGAAGTCACATTTGGGGAACTTGCCAAATTGATAATTGATAATTTTCATTAATTTTTAAAACAATGGATGAGTATATTTTTTTATTAGATAGATAAAATCTTAAATATTATATTCAGCAATAAAACATTCCAATCGTTGGTATAGTTATTCCTACAGTGCTACGTTTTTGAAAACCTCACAATTATCATATATTTTACCTATTTTGAAAAAAAAAATACGTGTCCGATTTGACAAGAACCAGAACGTAAGACATTATATTTTTGTGACTAAAAGAAAATGTCATTAATTCTTAAACATAAAAATGAGTTGAATATGCTATTATAACTAAAAATACATATATACGTCATAGTATCAGTCAAATGAGCGTTGTCAAATTAGTAAATTTCACATTAAACATCACATTTTACATCAAATTTTAAATGAATGCAAATCTTGTTTGGAATTATTTATGCTTGCTTTGAATCCTTCAAAAAATATTATTCCATTAAAGGAAAGTGTAAATTCCAAAGTAATTATTATTCGTGATAAAACAAAATTTCTAATTTACTTTATGGGTAGTAAGTACTCTTACGTATTCTAATTGAATAAAGTTTTTATCATTTAAATTATATATGCTTCATCTTGTTACAAAGAAAAACCTTAAAAATACTCTCATAACGGCTTCATTTGTTCCACATTAATAAACGGCATGCATTTAATTCAATTAGGACAATAAATATGCTGAAGTAAACTGATTCGTACATAGAGATAGGCTGGATATTTTCGGAAAGATTTATTCAGGAAAATCTCCCTTTTCTACTAAAAATACATCTTTAACTTCTATGTTAATGAATAAATGAAACCAAGAATAGCTAGACGTTTTTTATGGGATAAGATTTATTTTAAATGTAACCTTCACTGTCACATGACGAATAAGTCTCGTGGTACTTGGATTTTGTCCAAAACATTTCGTTAGATGCACTTTTGTATCATTAATCATGGCTACTTAAACCGCCAATACGCGTTTTTTTATTGTGAAACTTATATTTATTATAAATCACGTTCGTAGAGATTTTTCTTTATAATTACTTAGTACAATATGACAATTATTCATTACATGTAAAGTTGCTTAAATTTTTACTAAGTTTTTTTCTTCTTAGATTTTTAGGTTAGTAGGTCAATTATATTTGTTATTATGTACACTAAATAGGTAATTTAAATGATTTCGTAATAGCGTAATAGATAATGTATACATGTTAAAAAAAAAGTATAAATTGTACAAGGAAAAATATTTACAAACGGCACCACCTTTTTTACATCAAAAATTCTAATTTGTATTTCTGTAGACGACATAAATAAAATATTATCATTGCATTCAAATCTTTTTGTGCAAATAGACTACAAATGGATTTTATCTCTACATGTGTTTTTCTACAAAAATTGTGGTTATTCAGTTGCTCAACTTCTCAGCAGGGATAAAAATATGAAGCGAATTACTCTTCTTAGGCTCCATTTTAAAGATCGGATAGGTGGTGGTGTAATAATAAATTTCAGACATCACAGACATCTATACCTTCAAACTGGAATCCGTTCCGCAACTGAAGACAGCGGCGTTGACCATTTGCCCACGGACCCGGCGAGGTCCATCGTCATATTGTGACAATTCTTTCTTTAAAAGCGGTGCATTATTCGATATACTTTATGTTATTTATCATTTATAACATGTCTGTTAGTTTCATTAAAAACGGGATTAAATGTATACTTTTAAGCCTAAACAAATTAAATACCGCCATATTGTAGAATGTAGATAATATAAATTTTAAAGATCGTTTTAAGATTTAAAGCATTTTTCTCTTTTTCTCCGGGGTCGAGTTAATAATCCTGAAATTCTCCCATGTAACCGAAACTATAACCGAAAAAAAATGTTTCTTGAAACTTGTTCCTCACGTAGGTCATAAGAGTCACCAGTTTCAGGGGCTGTTTGATTGATCAATTCATTGTTTAGACAAGTGGACATTTTCAGTAACAATATTTGTAAACTGTTAGTTAATTTTTACCTTGTTATTTTTTGATTTTGTTCAAAATATTTTTATATATTGATATATTATGTATTGTTTTTTTTTATTTTAATAATATTTTTCAAGGGCATGACGAATTGGCATCAGCTGTAATGCCATGTGATGTACTGTTTGAAACAACAAATAATTAAAAATAATAGTATGTGGTTCATACACATCCAAAAATAAACGCCAGTTCAAATTCATCCGTGCACTTGAAGATACCGGAAGTTACTTGTGTGAATGTACATAATTTGAACGATCCAAATTTAATATTGAAATTCCACCAAGCACCTTCAGTCAAAAACTTAAATTAAATTATACAACTCCGTTGAAAGCTTCCAACGTGTAAATAAAACTATATGAAATTATTCCCAAACGTTTTCATACTGCAGCAATAACAGTAAAAAAATAAAATATATTATATAAATACTAAAGAATCTAATGTTATTTGATGTATCCGCACTGGTCCTTTTACACCCGTAAAAAACTGTGTCACTATAAATTCGTTTAATATAATATCCGATACCGGTCAGCCAAACTGGAATGTGGTTCAATTAATTTTTAATCACTGAAGAAAAGTAGTGAAACTGGTGCAGCTTTACGGCAAATTCAAAGTGCACTTAAGGTATTAAACATATCTACATTAGAGTCCAAATAATATTGCATTTCGATTTCGGAGAGATTCTCTTGTGAAAGTTGTCCATAATTAAATTATTGTAATTCATCTTGCGCCATAAACCTTTGCGCGATTAAGATGGCGCCATTAGTTTGGCGTTGTGAGTGTAATATTTTTTTTTCATATTATAAATAAATAATAAAAAATCTATTAAATGTTGTCTTAAAAGTAATATACAAGTAAAATTATTTTGTCATGATCTATTATATATTCACTATTCGATAATCAATATGTTAATATCAACTATGATCCACATTAAAATTAGATTAAGTAGATAAAAGTATACTGAAATTTGGTTTAAATGAAAACATCTCTTATGAATATATTTTTTTATTATGTTGACGCCGTTGACGGTTATATAAACAAATTACACTACTATGCTTCTAATTTAGTAAGTTATTTACTTAATTCTTTTCGTAACAAATAGATAATAGTATACAGTTGGTTTCTTATATTAAAATGGAAAACAAAAATGTTAACATTTTTTTTCAGAAAAGGATTTCTGTCGAGTAAAATTGATTATATGTCACATTAGTAAAAGTATAAAATCTACATTGTAAATCTTCAAAAACAAGATAATTTTAATTTATGTTTAATTCTTCATTTCGGGAACATTAAAACGTGCAATATTATGTATTTATTCACATCAATATTCGAGTTTCAGATTCAAGGACTGTAATATATGAAACATGTCAACAAAACAATTT
Organism: Himalopsyche tibetana; assembly: GCA_030503985.1. Lineage (NCBI taxonomy): Eukaryota > Metazoa > Arthropoda > Insecta > Trichoptera > Rhyacophilidae > Himalopsyche > Himalopsyche tibetana. Next base: position 18,683,280 of record JAPJYX010000010.1, on the reverse strand, counting down.
TATTTTGACCGGCAGCATAAATGAGCATTGCACAGTTGCTTCCGTTTATTGTGTAAAACCTGTCTATCGATCACGCCTTCCAAATCAAGCGATTGTCCCACTGCTAAAAAGCTCCTCGGACCCACCAGCAAAAAGCTGCGCACGTTATAAGCTTTTAATTGACACGACTCTCCACATTCTGCTCATCAAGAGACAGGTGGTTTTATTTTTCCAACAGGAGCGGCGATAACTTTTCGACATGAAGTCTTATTTTTATATTTAGTTGAATATTATCAATTCGTTCAATTGCGGTTATAAGTGATTTAATATTTCTGTATTTTTTAGATATCGTAGATGAAATTTTGAAAGTCACATTTTTCAATACGTTGTAATGTTTTCACTACTGTAATGGTTATGTAATTCATAATTAAATGCTAAACGATATTTAAATATAATAGATTAACCATCATACAACGGAAAAGAATAAGCATTATTTAAAAAAAAATTGTATTCTCCAATCATCAATAAAATTGTCAATTCAGACGTATTTTACATAACCACTTCATTCAATTGAAAATAGCTACATGACTGGTTGAAAATGGTCCTGTTATTTTAAATAATAATAAGTATTGTCTCAGTTTCATTTTTTAACGATTTTCAAAAAAATACTTTCCATCAAGATTAAATAAAAAAATAATTGTGATCTTAAATAAGCAGAGAAAATTTTGAATGTACTATTTACATACATAGTTACAATTGAAAATTACACTTTGCTCAAAATATGATATTACAGCTGTTGTAATATACTTTTAAAATTTATCTAAAATATAGTGCTTTTGTATTAAAATATTAACACAATTTCTTATTTTACATAACTGTAAAAATAGTGTATACTTAAATGTTCATATTTATTTTATATACAACATGTTTTGAATAATATTTCGAAAATAATATATAAAATTAGAGAGCACTCAAAATGTGAATAATTTATTTTTTAAAACTGTAATTATCATTTTTAGATTTAAAATTGCGCAAGTATCAGGTGTGCTTATTGCGTACGACTTAAAATGGTCTTAATTTAAACCTTAATCTTGTTCAAAAAATTCAATGATCAATCATTGATGATTATTTTATGCACGTTTATTAATCACTGAGGTGCTGTTAAAGTTTCGATAAAAAAACTTTACAGTGTACAAATTGTAATAATTATATATTTAGATAATGGTTATTCAATTGAGCCAAAGTTAATCAAAACATATAACGTTCAAGACGAAGAAAGAAAGTGAAATTTTATGTTTATTTTTCCGGAAATATATTGTATAAGGCAGAGTTTCTTAACCTTTTTATATATATATTTATAGAATGCTGTTGGCAACATTGTGATTTTTATTGCATGTGTACTGTGCATAAATAAATTCAAATTTGAATAAACATACCTACAAGTAATTCAATTGTTGATAACAGCGTTTTTTTTACTACTTTGACATTCATAAAAAACAGGTCGCGACAACAGTTTGCGAAACTCTGGTATAAGACTGACTATCACCGAATCCGTATAAGATTGTGTGTCTCTAATCAAATTTCCCTTTTTTATAAATAATTGATTAAGAGAAAAATGAGATAAGATGAGATGAGATGTATAATTTATATTAAAAGAAAAGTCTTATTCGTAGTTAACACTTATTTTAACGTATTTTTTAAAACGTGAATATATTTTTTTAATTACACACAACTTATTCCAAAACAATGAAATTTACCATTTTTTAATGAGTTAACAGTCAATTCTTGGTTATAAGAAATTGTATGTATATTTTTTGTACTGTTTCCACGATTTTGTAAAATAATCAAAACTAGTTTTGTTCATCGAGAACATTCTCTACTTATTGGATTCTTTTAAAAATCACACTACATGTAATTTGCTACTTAACATGGAATATTTTGGCTTAACCCTGCCTTAAATAAAAAATCCCGATTATAAATTAAGTCGACAGTTGACACTAATGATTTATATCACCAAAACCGTAGTGCCCTCTTATTTTTAAGTGTCCTTATTTCAAAGCCGTGTTAATCATTGTAAAAAAAACAATGAATGATTACAGTTTTAAATCAAATTGTTCGTAATGGTTTCTGTCAACACGCGTCACATTAATGCAAATTGCAGCAGACGATGCTTGCATGGAATAAAGTGCAGGTCAACGCAACCGTCTGTCATTTCATTACATTATTCATTCATACAGATCTAATTCCTACAGTGCCGCACCTTTTACAAACAATTAATATTTTTAGACAATTTTCATCTATGTAATCTATAACATCTGAAACTAAAACGATTATTGTGTTGCAAATTAACAAGTTTTGATTTATTTTAATATGGTAATCAGTATAACAAAAATTAAATATTGTTAGTATGTATTTATTATTCAACAATTTACCTTTGTAAATGTGGTATGTATAATTTAATTAATTGAAATCGATCACTTTATAAATTTATGTTATATAACGTAAAAGAAATATTAATTTTAAGCCAGGTACCTTTCAGTGAGTTTTTTTTAATAGACTTACATCAAACATATATATTTATATGTACACACAGAAAAGAAGATTGTACATTTTTTGACACTAATAAAAAGATGCATCGAAACTATTTTTTATGTCAATTAAAACCATTTAAATACATCATGTTTGTTTTTATATTATTAGAATGCAGCATTTCTTTCACAATTATTTATTCACTAAACTTTTATTGCATGGTGGTCTTTATATCATGTAACGTATCTTTCGCGCAAAAAGAGTAATTATAATATATTTGTTTTAATTGTACATACAAGCTGTGCCCTGCGTTATAAACCTTAACATCATATCTTAATTAATTTGAAGTATTGTAATATTTCCTGTAGACTACATGTATTTTAAAAAAAACTTTAAATGAAAGCATTGTTATTGAAATTTGAAAAGAAAGTTTTTAAATTTGAATAAACAACGCATTTTCAACAAATAATTAAAATAGATTCCTATGTTATCTATTAGTGTTCTGTGAGTTAACACACACCAACTTTGCATTATTATTTTTATGATATTTATTCCATCTTTAATATTATCTAATCGACCAAAAAATTATGTAACAAAAAAAATAGACGTTAGTAAATATCAAACAAAATACTGAAATTTCCGAGATTTGAATTGAGTAATACGTCTTGCAATAATTTCGATAGACTTGTGTAGTATACGAAATAAAATAATTACGCTTATTTATATTCATTATCTGCTTAGAATATATTTGTCACAATACATTATAGAAAAATATTAACATTTTGGGCATTTGATTTTTGCCAAACGTTCAGTGTGACACTGTTAAGATTTTATGCACCCTAGCCAGCAAATTCGCAACAACTGTAGTTAAGTTATTCGTTTCTATCTATGACTGATGTATTTTATTTAAATACATTTGTTTCTCTGACGCCACATGTAATGCTTGACAATAGTTTCAGTAATTGTGTAATGTGTTCAGCCATCGTCTCCCTACCACGACATAAAATAAAAAGAACAAGTCAATTAATTTCTAACAAAATAGTTTTGCAATCAACTAACATTCGAGATAATACATAATACTTTAACTCCATAAATTTACTAGCAGATTATGTGTACTTTTTGTTAAAATAAGATTTTTAACAAAGCTCATTACATTTTAACATTGATCATTTAAATTTTAAAATATTGCAATAGTTTTTATTTAGACAGGCAGTACAAGTTTATACTAAAATATTCTACTATTTTTCAATAATTTTACATTTGTTTAATAGGATCTTGACCAGTTTCTCCGGAATATGAATATATAGGGTTAAATATACTAGGCCAACTAAAACTTATATGGGTTCTACAAAAAATTGTTAGTAAAAATATTAAAAGAATTTCAGTAAGGAGCACAAAAGAGTGTTTATTTTTTTAAATATCATCTCTTTCCATCGAGTGGAAACCTTAAAAGTTCGGTGTCTCGAAAGACTTCGCTACAATCAAATCGTATCATTACATCACCAAAACTTAATACTATTGCAATCAAATAAATGATTTTTTTAAATTTCAAAAAATAAAACACTCTTTTGTACTCATTCCACATGTTTTTTAAAATATTATCAGAACCGGTTTCACTCATGACGAGCATTTTCAACGGATATGCTAGTCATAAACGAAAAGATTCGTGATAATAATAAATAAATGTTGCAGCCAATTCAAAAGATTGTTTTAATTTTTGAATATTATGCATTTCGACAAAGAATTGGTAGTGGACACCTTAAAAGTGGTTTTTTTATTGATAAGATTGTGGTATATTGATTTATCAATCACTGATGAGTGTTTTCATTGAATGTAATGTATCTCTGTGATATTGTAATCCTTCTTTAGCTTAACGTAATCCGGCAGCAGAGATGGAGAGCAGCTAGAAAACAACTCGTCTACTCCCAACCGCATTTTTTTGTATATTCTACTTACACTGAAATTTGTTTTGAAACAGTTTTCTTTTTTCAAACATTCCATTAGAAGAAAATAATGTTATGCAGTTGGGAGCGGACATTATAATTTATTACAATTTTGAATATTTAGTGTCTGATTTATATTCATAAATGCTTAAAGATATTTATGAGTAAAACAATACGCACAAGACAAACATTATTCATATTTTCACTTGCGCAGCCCTCCCATCATCCCCAAAATACATTATCGACGCTGCAATTCATCATGTTTATGGGATGGTACAAAAAATCATTTCTGCAAACAATACCCTTCTACGCCCATGAATTAATTAGGCTCGGAGGCAAATTCATGATTGTTTTGAGATATGCGAATATTTAAACATGGCATTAAGTGATACAATTCATTTTCTGCAGTGGCGCCGTATAAATCTTAAAAAATACCCAGTAAGTGGTTAAAACTGTGTAGTAATCGTACTTTTTGACAATCCTATGGTCTTTCTATAGCTTTCGACCGTATTGGTAGCAACGGACAAGGGTTCAAGTTAACGAATAAACATGTTTACGTTTACTTGATTTTTTAATTTGTTAATTAACTTGTATTTCAAATAATAAATTTCAATGTGTTTTCATGTCTTGTCATTCGACCTATTAGAGTACGATTCGTTTTCGTTCACACCTATTCTTTGAATGCTTCATTAAAAGTTCATATACTGTAATTTAAAATGAAAATGGAAAACTTTTAGGGATTAAACCGAGCTGTTATAGTTTTGAAACGTATTTATGGCTGGTAAATCAACTTGTTTGGTCCAAGACGCAGTGGTCAACGTCATTGTCTTCCGTAATGGATCTCACGGGTTCAAGTCTGTTCCGGTTTCTATTCGAAAATATGGGTGTTTTTTTTGTCTAAATAATCCTTATTAGTCTCCCAATTCTAAAACACCTGACATTATATCAGACTTGTTCATATTCTCTTTAAAAAAAGAGAGATAAGCAACTTAATAACAAGTAGTTCCATAGTAATCTGTTGAAATACCTCCATTGAGATACGTCCATATACTATACATTGGGAGTGAATATGGGTTAATAATAAAAGCGATATGAATCTCTGATAATAGCAGTACTAGATTGAGGCAGAGAAAATCCACCTGAAAATGAAGCTGGCTTAAAAAATACATATCGCATTGATAGCAGGCAACGGAAAACTTTTTAGTATAAATCCAATAATATTATAATTTTGCGGTAAATTTTCAATATTCACAGAGGAAATGCTTTTGTTATTATTATGATAACGAGAATAGTACAGTACAGTTCTCAAAAATATACCCCACCCTCAGCCATCTAACTTTAAAGTGTAAGTTTAGTGTTTGTTATTCCTTTCATCGCATCTTTTCAAATTAAATTTGATGCAAGTAATATTCATTGGTTCCATAATAGACTCTTCAAAAATACATATGTACACTGCAGTTAACTGATGTTATTCCTTATTATTGTTAGACGTAAAGTGAAAATTGTATGATAATAGATTCCTTTTTCTGATAGCGATAATATGCCTTCTTTACAACACTGTTTTCAATAGAAGCATTTTGAAAGAAAGTTAAAGTTACACAGGTTCCATTAAGTTGGGTAAAGTAACCGATAATAAATAATGTATATTTACTGAACTGATTTCACTAACTATGACATACGTTTGGCTCAAGATACGAATGGTTTGATTCTAATAATAAAGATTGTCGTTTGTATAGTGATGCAAGCTCTATCAGCGAAATAAAATAATATTTTTTTACGAAGTAAATCACACAACATATAGATACATACAACATAAGAGATAACTTTATACCATTGGATACGTTCAAAGTACTAAAATTAAATTTGTTTTTTTATTATGTTTCAAACGTTATTTTAAATTGAGATTTTGTTTATAATTATATTTTAAATATACACTCGTGGAGAAATCAGGTGAGTTAATTGTATTGTTTTCCCAAAAGAAAGTGAAGCTTTCTGTAAAGAATATTTATTTTACTGTCAGTTCTTGATCTTCTAAACGCATTATATAAAGAAAGGTATTTAATTCATTTTTTTTAGATAAATTTCAGGACTGATATTAGTTGATAACGTGTGAGAAAACTGGTATTGATCTTATTAAAAAAAAACGTGTTACATTTTTTATAGTACACGGTAAAATATCTCAAAGTATTTAGTCCTACAATAACTATGGGATGCAACTGATGGCTATTTTGGCTTTGTAATTGTCAAAAAATAAAAAAAATCGAGTAGTTCTTTTGAGTAAAAACCAATTCTATCAACTGAGTTCGAATTCATAAAGCAAATGAAAAACTATTAAAACTGTACTCACTTATTAAGCTTGTTTTAAATTAAATAAAAAATCATGGGTAACGTGTTTTCGTATACTGTTGTGTCGTACAGGTATCTTTTGTCTCGGTGTTAAAAAAAAACTAAATCTAAAATATATATATATATATTTAACAATATTTACCACAAAGCAACCACTGAATTCGTCTAAAGTATAAATTGAATTGCTTGATTATTACGAAACAATATATCAAATAGATTATCGCCTAACTTGATCCAGTTTAACTGAAGGTAAGCGATGTGACCTCAAGCAAATATTTATTCTTAGAAATATCGATTTCATGCTTATTGTAAAATTTAACATGACTTCCGTATTTGATAAAAAAAAATGTTGCACAACAAAAATTGTTTCTATTGACTGTTGAGCAGCAAAAATTGTATTTCTGTCGAATTCTTTTCAAACCTAATAACCAGACTCGACGTAAGTGATACTAAAGATTCACTCGGTTAACTGATAGAGATTCATTGCTTTTAAACACACGTTACTCTACGGTAAAATAATTTATTAATTTAAATATTTATTTTATTTTCATCATTACAAAATTATTCACATATATTTTTAACTGTAATTGTACAACAAATTTTCTTCTTGCGTTCACTCCGTTTGGAATTATCTGTTGATTAAATGTGTTTAATACATTTTGTTTATTTTTTTAAGTTAAGTATGACAGCTTACTTTATATTTTCCAAACTTATTTTAATTGCTAAAAATTCACTTTAATGTGGTTTTTAATTCAGTTTAAGAATTAGTCGTTTATTGGTGTATTTAAATTTCTTTTTGCGTCTATTTTCTATATCCACTTAACACTTTTAAAGTGTTCAATGTCAATACTTTATGAAAAGACATTATATTTAAAAAAAAAAAAACACCCATTTTTACTAATTACACTTGTATTATATATGAGCGAAACTGGTACTGATCATATAAAATAAAAGTGGAATCAGCACAAACGAATGTTTGTTTTTAAATATTCACTTTATCCATATTCACAAATTTACATATGATCGATATGTACATCTCTTATCATGATTATGCAAATATACGTACATTGTATAGCATAATATAATAAAATATTCATCAATTTGCTTTAAAGTACAATTTTGAATTATCCTTTAAATATTCAGATATATGGCTATTTTCAGCGAACTACCTTTATTTAAATTAAAAACTATTAAAACGAATTAAAGTTTATTCATCAAAACAATAAAATACAAATGTTATATTTAACGTTGAAGACCCATGGATCTGTTGATATAAAATGTATGACAAAGCTAAAAAGTTTGTGTGTTGAGATTGTTTACCTGTTGGTTGTTGAGTTCAAGAAAGGTGTTTCGTTTATCTTTCAGTACAGAAGTACACGTGCGCGAGTTTGTTTTCAACAAACAGTGCAAGCAACATATTATTACGGGAAAATAACTTCACTTTTATCGTGTATTTGTTACATACATACTTAACTGTCAATGAATGCTACCGGTTAAATTAATAAAAATATGAGCATGGTAAATATTTTTCATAGAAACGTTTACTTATTATTGGCTGTACAGCATGCTTTTCAATACCATCGACATAATGACCGTGTTTATAATATCTGTATGCTCAGTTTTGTGATTGCAATAACCGAATGTATAACATTCTAGACCTTCGTTATGTGTTTCGATAGTGTTGAGTATTCTATATAATTATTATATTATAATATATAAGTTTTATAATCGACTTTTATTTTGTATTTAAATTTTTCTTATTGTACATTCTCGTAAAACGTTAATAAAAATTTCGTGATTTCAAAAGTTTCCTCCCACACATCCGATCTTAAAAACAATAGACAGCTTTTAGTATTGTCCAAGATATATCTCTTAGAACTCTCTTTTAAGAAGTAGATTTTGAGCAATCGAGTAACAATCATTTATTAAAGAAATCGTTTGTTGAAATAAACTTTATTAAGAGTTAATGTGTTCTAATTTAGGAACAGACGTGATTGAAAAAAAACCTATCAAATATAAAGTTAAAAGTATTAATAGAACATGGATGTTCTGATTTTAGTTCACCGAGGCTTGAGACTGCATTGATCCTGATAAACGCTGTTAGTGTCACAGGCATCTGAATGGTTGCCCCCTTTGAGCTTGGAAAAAATCCAACCACTATTTTTTTTGGTGAATCGGCAATATCGAATCAAAATAATTGGGTACGTTAAAATGCCACACGAAGCAGAATTTCGGACATACTTTACATATTAAAACGGTTGCCGTGTTGGGTTTTATCATATTAAGATAAGATGTATATATTTTTGCGACGTTTTAAATGAGGTTTTAAGAGGATTTTATTTTGATTACATACTTGAATTCTTAAGCTTTTAGTCAGCCCAACATTAAAATAACTGATTTTTTTTTTACGCACAGTGAGAAGCGAACACATACTATTTTAACCGAAATGTCGAATTTGAATCGGACTTTCCTGTGAAAACAAGAAAAGAAACGGCTGATAAATAATTGAAAGAGATAAGTATTCTTTGAAGAAAAATAAAAAAATAAACAAAAAATTCTAACGTTATTTTACAAGAATTTATTGGGATATATTGTTATTATCGTACCTTACTTACTAATTTAAAGGTTTAATTGATTTGTTTTTATCTCGTACCATCCACTTTTTACGCTTTTGCGTAAACAATAATTATTATATAATAAAGTTAATGATAATAAACAATCTGCCATGCATACGGCCAAGGTTTTAAATTAATAAATAAAAATGTTGATATTTACAACAAAAACGTTGGTCAGTAAACTATTCATAGATTTCAGAGAAGTTTAGTCACTTAAATGTTTTTTTTTTTTTTAAATAATTATTATTTCTGTGGTTATCAGTGGCGATGACTGCAAAAAATAGTCCCAAGAAATGGACGGTGTTAATTTCAAACGATTGAATACGAATCTTTTAGCTATTCCAATCCAATATATTCTATTTTTCAACTATCACCAGATGTCAGGTCAGTAGACATATATTGTAATTTGTCATACGAACTTTTATAATATGTATCTTTCTATTAGCAAAACATTATATATTCTTTAAAACACACAGTTTTAATGTATTTTGATAATGAACTGCAATTGCTATGCGGTACGCATCATAACAAAATGCGGATAAGTAAAACGTATGTCGTAGTTTCTTATTAATGTTCGAAACTGAAGGAATTGTATGGTAATATAATACATGTAACTGTAAAAAAGGCACGAGTACCGATGTTCCGACAGAATTGAGAGATAAATAAAGACAACGACTTGTCAGGGAGGAATTATTAAAAAATGATAATGTATAAGGAATAAATAATATTAATTATTGTCAGTTGTTATCCCCTCGTGTTCGACATGAAACTTTTAATGAATATTTATCTCGCGTGGGCTTCGACGAAACATGTTTGACCCAGAATCGAATAAAAATTACTACCATCATATCAAAACACTCTTATTGCTTTATTTTTACCAAAATGAATGATTACAATACAAGTTAAAAACTGCCATATTTTAAATAGTGTCGAAACATTCACAGTTCATACACACAGCATGATTTTTGTTGCTATTAAAATTGTAATATATTGGATACAAAGTGTGCTAATCTTTGTGTAAATATTAAAATTGTATTTGTTCAATTAAAACTTACTCCTAGCTCCAATTAATTTTATAAATACTTGAAGTTAGTCAATTGGCATTAAAAATGTCTAAAAGTTACCACAGTACATTAACCGAGTATGATAATAATATTGAAATTAAATTCCATCAAGTATTTATACTGAAAAAATCTATAATATGTTTTTTTGCAACATTATTTGATAAAATTTATTGTAAATAAGGAAATTCATTTTAAGGAGCCGTTATTTCATAAGATTAGTGTTTTTGAAAGGGTTCCCATTGGTGTTATAATATGCTTTATTCTTATGTGGCAATATATATTATATATTAATAATGTAATTTGTATACAGCTCTCTCTCGGCTTTGGTAATTCTTGATTAACACGAATAAATTATAAATTATTTAAAATAAATACAATCTGTATTTTTACTAACAAATGATGGAACCAATTTAAACAGATTTAAATTATATTGTGTGTTTTGAAGAACAAACTTACCGTGAAAATTGAGAAAAATAACAAATTTTCTTCCAACGAGAGACATCGCCTTATATTACATTTCATTAAGAGTATTTTTTTTATTGTTTTAGTTCTATTATGAAGTATATTTATTTACCCAATACACGATTTACATACATCGGATAACAGTACAAATTACTAGCGAGTTCTTTCAAAAGAAGTTGTTTATGAATATATTTTTTTGGTTTGTTCTTACAATACCTGAATCTCGATCTCATTATTCATAAAGTATATACGTAAAAAGTTTTTTTCTACTGAATTCCTCGTCATTGGCAGATGGCTCCGGATCATTTTCGTAACCGGTCTGTGGCGTGAATTCATAAAGTCAAAACTTGCAAAAAAGCAATCATTGTCCAGACATAAATAACCGTCAATTTTATGAACTGGACCAGGCCTCATAATAACATAACGTGTCTGTCGGGCAAGCAAAAACTGGTGCACTCGTCTGAAGACCTCACATTTGTTTTAATCGATAATTTAGATACATTGTTCATATCGACTCCATAGCGAATGAAATGCTGTAGAATTTCACGATAGCCAAAACCAAAATACAACTTGAAAAATAATCTAAATTAGTTTATTAATTATTAAGTTTAGCATAAAATATAGTTTAGTTTATCATTATACGCTTTCCGTCTTCGTTTATATAGAACAACTGATGATACATATAAAAGCTCTGATAACAAAGACTGCAGCCTTCATGTTATGTCAAAAATGAGTTATATATGTAATCGACTGGAACTGGTAATTCCGTTTTTATTCCGTATTTTCCGTAATTAATTCCCAGCTCTACACGATGGCATATATTTCTTTAGAATTATGTCTTAGGCAGATATGTATTTAAGGATTTTGAAAAATACTGTAAATGTCTTATTTTAAGACGTTTTATCTTTAAAAACCTTTTGATCAATTTTTCAACTTTACAGGATTACGAAAACTAACGCATTTGTTCACAAGCCCTTCCTTCTATGTATGGTCGAACATTTTACCGAAATTAAACTTATTTTACTTATGTTTTATGTAATTATACAAAACGCATGTGTATTACAGTAAATCCATTGCAAGTTAGCGAGTTGGCTATTAAAAATGTTTTTTTTCCTTAAGATGCGTTTTATCAATCGTTTGAATAATTTCTTTCAAAGTATCTGTTGAGTATCAAAATAGCTATGTAGAAATGCTATTACTGTTCTTATACATAGTTATTACGAATATTTTTTGACGATAATAACTGAAAAAAACATTTTTTTAAATTGTTTAATTTTATTTTTAATAAAAAAATGTCACTCAATCACTTTTGTTGCACCAAAGGAAGTAAAATACAGGGTGTAAAAACCATAATTATTAGTCATGAAACCATTGGATACATCTCAGATGTAATATTAACTGCAAACAAAAGATAAAAGATGTGCTACCACACAAAAATAAATATTTATTGATAACTTTGTATTTAGTAGTGTGCCCACACACGTTGCTTTTATATATATTGACTTTACTCGTAATTTTTTAGCGAGTTTTAATTTATTGTGAGAATTTTTTTATTTTTTTCACGATGTTATACTCCGAGAATAAATCCCCACTAATAAAAGTCATTACGACCAATAACAGTTTGAATGAAATCGACTTAAAACAAGTAGGTGGAAATAAATAAAAACATCGCTCACTGTTACGAAAACATTTTATTAGGAATTCATAATCATTAAAGTTTAATCACACACAATATTTAGCAAAGAATTTTTTTAATTATTACAATACACAATAATTATTTATTTCCTCAAACGATTTTATAGAAGTTAAGAAAATTTATGATAAAATCTGCGCGACAGAGGACAAAATGAATTTAATTTTCTTCGAGATGGAGAAATATCAGTTCTTTCATCTCCAACGTCTAGCTTTTGATACGTCATTCTGTGATTAACGTATCACACAAAACTACAAAGAAAAATTACAAGTGGGGTTAAAACTACCGCCGGGAATTAATCCCGGCGGCTGGCAATTTTACCATACGTCAAGTGCCGATGACGTTCTACAAAGCAAGGACGAACAAAACGAAGCTCGCTTCAGATATCGAAAAAAATCAATGTTTCCATTTAAGGTCATAAAAAATCAAACAATCGATATTACTGGTTACATGATAAAAAAAATTAAACACAATTAATTTAACTAAAATTTTAAATGTCTGCCAGTTGTCATCACAAGAGTGGAATTGATAGCGATAAATCATACCGTATCAATATGGTATCGTTTAAATCCATTTACAATCGTATTAATGTCAATCCAGTAATTACCATAACGATGAAGTAAAAAGTATTGTTTAATAAATTAAAATCATGGTTAACTCAAATCAATAAAGGTATCATATCTGAATGTATTTCTAATAAAACGTCAAGATCAATTCATAGAAGAGAAAACGGATAAAAATCCATTATTTATTAGTAAACCAACATCATATGTAATAAATTTACACAAGTCGTTTCGTGTAAAGTGAAAAAAACATTTAAATAACTAATTGAAAAAAAAGCCTTTTGTTAAATATATTTTATCGACACAAACGACGATCAGAGAATGTAAAATATGAGAATTTATTCAATAATCTTTTATACCACTTGGTGGTCAAAGTGTTTTTTTATACAATAGGTGCCATAGCGATTTACCTGACAAGTAATACAGTAGTCAAATGATCACTTGAAAACATTATTTTATTGGTTATCATACATTTACAATATTATAAGATTTAACAATCATTGTTAAGCTGACGGCTTTCACATTTCAAAGACTGACAGTTATTTAAATTGAAATTGATTCTGTATTGAATACGAAACTTTTGAAGAGTAAAAATACATCTTATTTTGCAAAAACCCACAATGACCACAATAAGTATACGGTAAAATAAAACTTTCAATTAATTTTCATACAAAAAGTGCATGAACCGACAAACAATATTGTTGATATTTAGAAGACTCAAAATAAATAAATTACATGCCTACGTTATTTTGTGAAGTTGCGATATTTGAAATCTAACTGATAAGTAATATATTAAATGTTTCATTATTTAAATAGTTGAATTTAAGCGCCAATTACTATGTTTTACGGTAGTGTGTATATGACCATTAGAGGTGAAGTGAGCCATGTGGTATTTTATAAATAAATAAGTTAGATACGTTGTAATATTCTACACGTCTTGATGTATCGTAAAATTGAAGTAACCTCGGTTACTACACATTGCAGTAGTGCTATATTGGTAAAATAAAAATATGAAATCCACCAAAACACCAAGTACAGACGAGATTGTACTTAAAAGTGCAAGATTTTTTTAAATCATTTTACTAGTTGGCTTACAATACCTCTCAACAATGTACATCCTTCTCCTTACGTCTAAGCGCACACTGTCAGCGCATGCGGAGAGAGAGTATGTGTCAACGTTGTGTGAATTATTAAGAGGTGACGGATTTTTTTAGTTAACGCACACACATCGCTTTCTATATACGCAACAATATTTTTTGGTTTAAAATAATTTATGTAAATTATTTACAAATTAGTGTTTATAACACTAGATTTAATAAAAAATGACGGAGATGATGTTTTTTATATGTTATTTACTGTGTCAAAAGTATTTCGGTTGCATCCAATTTCTATTGCAGCTTTTAAGCGTACCTCAAAGTGTCCCAAAGCAGTAAGCTAAAAACAGCAGCGAGGTCGTTCAAAGCTGAACACCTGTTTGACGACCACATTAATGAAGTGTCCGCCATTTGATCCCACGCGGGGAATCCCACATCGCTACTAACAACACACAATGGAGTATTCATGGTTATCAAATAACTAAATATAGTGTTAAACAACAATTTCTTGCAAGTAGGAGGTGTTGAGTGAAAGATTATACATCACGAGTTGGAACGTCTTCTTCGAGAAAATAATGTACACACATACGTAGATTAGAGAGGTATTATTTAAATGATTTTCGATAGCTTAGAAAGTACACTTTTTAATGAAAAAAATAATCTAAATGTATACTATATGACAGTGACAGTAATATGATGTGAAATTGATTCCGTATTGGATTTGAAGCTCGGTAAAGAATAAAAAAATACATTTTTTCACTGCGTCTAATCGTCTACTATTTTTACATCGTAAAACGAAATTATTCAATTATTTTTCCTAAGAAATAGTAGAAGAACAAAAAAACACTGACTTGACTATAAAACTCAAAATAAATACATTACGTGTGTATTTTTTTGTGAAGTTACTAAATTTGAGATCTAACCTAAAAATAAAATACTTTTTTCAATCTATGGACATATTTTTCGCTGGGGAAAAAGTAAATTACTCTAATTCAAAATTTACGGAAAACAAAGGGTAGCAGATTCGTCTGTTAAAGGAAATTCTCTTGGAATCAAAACCTGCGTAAAATGCTAAATGCACAAGAAATTGGTGATATTTAACAACTGCCACAATATAGAAAGACTGGCTGCAGTCTGGTATGCAACCTTTGATAGAAGAAGGTTCCGAAACTTTTTCACCATGTTCACAAGGATATTTTAGAAAAAAGTTCCATGGAACGCATAGATGTGAAAAAATATAAAAAAGGCATATCGCAAATTGAATCGCGTGCCTATAAATTGATCATGACTTATTTATAGTATAGATAAAACGAAAACTTACTGTAATCGCTGGTGTCGTCGGTGGTTCCGTTGACTGTGCCGTCAGGTAACAGCTGCAGGTGCCGGTTCTTGATGAATATATGGATCTTCCGGGAAGTCCCCGTGATGTGACTAAGGTTGGCGGAGCGCTGGGCGCGCGGCGCGGGCGGAGGCCTGGGTGCGGCCCCCGCCAGCGCGAAAAGCGCCAACAGCGCCACTAGCAGCCCCGCCCCCGAGCGCAGCGCCCACGCCGTCACGACGCCAGCAATGCCCTACGATTCAGCAGCAGAGGCATCACAGGTCTTCGCCGCGGGAGCCAAGAGACACCTGGACCGCGGGGGACTGCACGCTCAAATATTGGACTGTCTCCAAACTGTGAAATGCCCTTATCGACAACTTGAAACCATTCGCTTTCAAAGTGCTAGCAGGACACTAGAATCAAGCAACCTATTGATTTACAAGCGACTTGTATGAATAAGTAATTCACCTAGCTTTTTTGGCAATGAAAGCTTCTTTTAAAAGCTTTTGTGATTTTATAACACAGTGCGAAGCAATATTTTTCAATCTTAATGGGTAACGCTTCGCTTACAGTTGGAATCTTAGAGGATTTTCGTGCGAGAAAGCTTGTTTATTACGATTATTATTAGATTTAAACGAAGAAAACTTTTACGTACTAAAGAAAACTTACGCAACTCTTATGAATTATTATTTAAATACATTTAATATGCTTGTAATTTTTTCACATGAATTTCACAGCACAGTAGTTTTTCACTTATCTTTTGATGGTCGTACTAGATAGTTGTTAAGCCGACTATTAGCGCCACTGTTTATTCCAGCGTAATAATCAGAGATTAAAACAACCGGGACACTAATTGTAGATTAAAAAGCACTTCTTATGGAATAAGGTCACAGTTTTTCCAGGGGAGGTGGGCTTAATCCACTGTTACACAATTAACACTCGATTTCGCACATGGACACGAGAACACAATACACAATTTATATTAATTGAGTTAACTGACACGATTAATTTTATTATAAATTAAAATTTATTCGTTTTATTTTTACTATATACGTTTACATTGATTATAAAATATGTTTGTTAGGTGTTTTATCTTGTTTTCTTAAATATTATGTTTTAATTTGAAAATTTAGTTAATGTAATGTATTATTAATAATTTTACTAAATTTTCGTTTTCTCCGCATTTATTTGCTTTCACCTCTCGCTTTTTTGATTGCTTTAGACTTTTTCAAATTAAAGGTGACTTCTTGCAGCAAATCTGAAAGATAAATACACATATTTTAATTAAAAATGTTTAACATACTACAAAGTTAACACGCATTCATTTTTTTATTTATAAATTCTCATTGAAAGTAAAAAATATTGTAAATTTGTTTTTTAAAAACTACGAGCTAGACCCTGACCACCGTGACAAGACTTGCGTGGTAATTAAGAAAGGAGAAGCACGAATAATCTATTCATTTGTTTGTCTCTCACGCCTTTTGTCTTTTGTCCTGCTTTTTTCTTATGAGCTTTCTACTGATGGTAAGAAGATACATGTATTGTAGACATATTGCGACCCGAGTACTATAAGGTTATATGTGAAAAATTTTGACGAAACAAAAATAGCAATGTATACCAATAATGGTACTTGGAAGATTTCCGCATTGTTACTTCTGTTTCGCGATGTGTCGTTTATTAACGAGTGATTACGATATATAATCTTTTAATTGAACAAACATATCTCGAACTCCAGTATAGAATTACTAGAATCATTGCAATTTACTTGCTTTCATACTTTTATATTCTATTGTGAACAGCAAGCAGAGTAAGAAAACAAATGGCTTGTGAGGAACGTTCCCTCTAAGCTGCGCGCGTGCGCGGCCGCGCAGCAGTTGAGAAGTCCCCGCGCACTCATTCCGGGTTGGCGCGCACTACAAGACAGTTGCTCAATTGATATTTGATCGGTCCGCGCAGCCTTTGAAATTTCCGCGCATCTAAACCTTCGGCTTAGAGGGAACGTTGCTTGTGAGTAATCAAATGATTATTGAACATATGTTTTACCAACATTACTTTGTCAAATGAAAGCAGGTGAAGAAAATAAATATTTCCTAGATTCTTTCGAAGCGTTAACTTCGCATCTAGTTACTAATTCTCCACGTTTTATTGTTTATATTTTCTAATATTGTCTAATGTTTTACACTTTCTAATATCTCTTATAATAAACATTTACAAATTTCAGTTAAAAATATGAATGAGTGTCGCTAAATTGACTCAAATTAAAATGTGTATTACCTCTAAAATGGAATTACAAAAATCTTCAAATCTTCTTCTACTAAAATGAAGAAAGCAGTTAAATCAGCATTTAGTTATAAATTGTATAAGTGTATCGTTATAGATTACTTTGTTAAAAATTCCGAGATTATAATTGATGATTTTTTTAATAATTATAAAATTGTGTTTTCATCAATTGATAATGCTCGTCATGAGTGGAACCGCTCCTGATTTTTTTTTGTTGAATAAAAGTGGAAGTAGTACAAAGTAATATTAAGTTTTTTTTTAAATGCAATGCCTTTCCACCAATAGTAACAGTAAAAACCGACAGACGATGTTTGATAAAAATAATTTCTTTTCAATGTGTATTCATTATATTTTTTATTTTTTTATTAAAAAATATGAGTAATAATTATCAATAACTCCGTTAAAACCACAACTAGTTTATTATAGATAAAACGTATTTTTTTTTATTTAGCCTAATTTGCGTGTGTGATGAATGAACGCTTTCTTTATTTTCAATAAATTAAAACAGCAAAAAATGTGTTGTATTTTTCAATTACGCTAGACATTTTGAAAGTTTTTCATAGATACCAAAAGGTTACAAGATTAAATTCAATTACAAACTAATTGAGCGTGAAGATATGACTACAAGTTTCTATCAGAATAATACTTTGTTTACACATATCTCCATAGATAGGTCAAAGGCGATATGCCGTTAATTATGTATTTTGATAACAATATGAAGATATTCTACAAAATTCATTCACCGCTACAAACATTGTTGTTCTCTGATAACATTGATAATGATTTATTTTGAAATCTTAATAAATTATAAATTATGCTATTTGCTTATATTAAGTAGATGATATTCGCGGAAGTTTGCGCAATTATTATTGGTAATTTATTGCATAAGGAAAAAAATACCATCACAATATAAAGCTCTAGCAATACGATAATAGTGTTTCCTCTGTTTTACTTTAACAATATCTGAATTATCAATGCTTATTATTATAATTCTGCAACTCTCATAAATTTATTCAAATACTATGTTTCGATTGCATTTATTTAAAACAAATATATTTTCTCAACTTAACGAGAATTGGAAATACTTTTGAAATCTAAATTCTTCGGTATGCTACACATAGTATATGGCTAAAGCATTAGTTTAATTGTGGTCCTTTTAATTTGTATTATTCACGGGTTACTAAAAGAGAACTGCAAATGACGGTTTGTAGACCGTTGATTTAAAAAAAAAAATGAAAGTGGCAGTATTATATAATATTATGTAGTCATCAAAAAAAATGTTAATATTTAATTTCATGTTTTTTTCACTTTAATCTGATACAAAATCGACTTGTAGGTGTAAACTACATAATTATATGTGTTTAAGTCAAAACATTTTTTCACTGCCCATACGGATTTGGAAAATAAATGAGTTTATAAATATATACGTTATATTCCAAATCTTTTATTTCATCTTTCATTTTCTAAAGCTAATAGTCGGGTCAAACTTTTTGATTAAGCCACTGACCCAAAAAAAGTCATCGTAAAATAACCTCGCTTAAAAATCTATGATGAGTCTGTAGCCGTAAAAAATACCCAATCTAAGGAAATGTACAATTGCTTTCAGTGTCTTCACAGATTGTATGATTTATATACCAGTAATAGTTTTGTTATTATGTTTTATTTAATTTTTGACGTCCCAAATCTATGATAGGAAGAAGTCTCTTCGGTGCTCGGTGTTACTTCAGATCGTTGTAAATAGACTACAACTTTAATGTGGCATGCGTATCAATCGCACAACTACCTCATTACAGCATTGAGTGTAATGACACTCACATTAGGAATATGATTTATCAATTAATGTCAGTCAGTGTTTCCAAAATAAATAATCTGCATCGTCTAAATTGCCTGCAGCTCGCCACTCGAAAAACGCAGGACGTCGCTCATTTATAAATCAAAATCGCAATTTAGAGTGACAAGATGTCGGTCTCGGTATTAATTTCCTTCAGGATCAATTTCCTGCATACTTTCGATCCTTATTACCTCTTACAAGATGTTTATATAAGAAGCTTGCCATAAAGCTTAAGTTACACAAGAGTACACCTGTTTAATTATGGCAGAGTGATAATATCTGTTTCATCTTAAATAACTGAAAAGTATTATGTTTCATCACGAATAAAGATATAATTAAAAAATTTAATATTCGTATAATACCTGCAACGGACTTTTTCCTTACATTTTGTTTTTGAAATTGTGAGAACAGGTATTTCAATAAATTTTGGTGTCATCTTTTGGTTAAAAAATCAATTAAATAATGCCGTTTTCATACAGGGGGAAATTACCTAATGTAAAAAAGTAACGTGTGAGAGCAGTTAAAATAGTTTTAATCTTGAGACCTTTCATATTTCATTTAAAAAATCTGGTTTAGTTTTTTTTGTCATTTTTGTGTCGATAAGGGGCGCAAATTCTTTAATTCGATATTTGCATGATGGTTGCAACTGGTTTACTTACTTGCGATCAGTAAATGTGATAGTTAAACTATTTGCCTATTTTTTTGTTTAACCTTTAGATTTCACTTTTATAGTTACATATATTTTTTCAGTTATAACTAAATTGAATGCTCTTACTTTTTTTATAAATGCGTAATATACGTCAGGAGTGGATATTATTGATTATTTTACAATAATAATCATACTCTTGTTGATTATTATCACTTAGTTAAATGTAAATGTAAAATTAAAATATCACCGGAGACAGGATAATATTCCAGATTCATCCTGCAGTCTTTGAAAATATCTTTTTTTTCAGTAAAAATTTAAAAGAACTTCTGTTTTAACTTAAGCGACCAAGTGAAGGAATTTATTTCTACTCTGAAAGAAACAGAAGTGGAATAAAACAGGGAGTCGTGATAGCTCAAAAAATAATGTACGGATAAAGAGATCGCACACGACTAATAGGAACTAAAATCTGCAGTAAATTATTTTTAAATCATCAATAATATAATATACAAACACAAATGATTACAAATCATTATCTGTAAAAATGCATTTATCAGCGAACTATTTAAGGATCCTGCTAATTGCACAAAACTGTGATGTGTGGGACACATTGAAAAAATGCCAAAGAATAGAAAATATTAGTGGTGTAAACTTGAGAGTGCCCACAATCATAATCTTGTGATCTTAAACGTCTACAAAATTAAATTCTAGAGTTTTTATTTAATTCAACATCAAAAATGAATTTCTACAAAGTTACCTCTGAATCTAACGAAAATTATCCGCTCAATTATATATTTGTTCCTGTAACTTTTTGTATTGATTAATTGAAATTCATGCTAACGGCATTGTAGTAGCGTCTCTTCCCAAATTTGTTATATATTATGAGAAGCAGTGCTACATTTGTTTCGGTAGGATAATCAACGTAGATTTTTATTGTTCAACGGCTTTTGCTTGTTGAATTGATATACCATATAAAATATAATGTCCGCCAATCCTGCAAAGAATATTTTCTGTGAAGACTTTTCTTTTTCTTAACCCTTGACTGTTTAGTTAGATGATGGAGTATTTGAACTCCTAATGAAGCACGTGCACCGAATCCGTTTAATGAGAACATGTCGGAAGTGAGTCACTCAACTTCCCTTTCAGAAAGGGGATATAATACTTGTTTTTAATAACACACAGAGTAAGTAAGAAGAAATAAATGATACACAAATTAATTAAGAAATCAATGTATGAAAGTGTCCATTAAGGAAATCGAATCTTTCACCATACAACCAACCACGTTGCGTACTGAACTACAGCGATCAACTTCTGAGAAGATGAAATTATCATTCATATTGTGTTATCTGCTGTTGGAAATTTAAATTGTAAAGTATTACTACATAAATGTATCGTTTATAGATTGCGGCGACTATAAATACTATAATGTTTGGATTTCCGCAATGAGATATAAAGCTCTGACAAAATAAAAGATAAAATACCCGTCTTTCTCATCATGTTATTGTTCATTTAGTTCCTTATTGGTTGCAGTGACGGATAGTTGGCCGCGTTATGAATTGTATGATAACAAAATGTGCAATGTGAACGAACCGCAAGGCCGGAGACAAGTGCACACCGCTTGCGGTATTAGGGTCAGAGTTGGTACCGTTCGCTGGTACCTTTGGTACTCACTCGTTGCCGGCTACCGAAGCGATGCCAATTATTATTGCCGGCGAAATTGAAAGCTGACATTATAGCCCAGGAGCGACCAACCAGTAGATCGTAAACACGATAATCCATCACGCCGCACACGTAGTAAAATTGTTGTTGAAAATCTGTTATAATTGTCGTCTTTGAGTTATTAAACTAGCACATTATACCACATATTTTATTGACAATTAAACGTAAAATGGGTAATTTCTCCGTAAAACCAAAGCAATCATTTATTTTACTCTTATTTATATTAATTATATTTTTACAAGTACACCAAGATCAAAATAGTTTTGCTTTTGATTCAAGACCCACTAATAAATGATTTATTTTTTTATTGTGGAAGTAAATTAAGAAAGTAAAAGCTCATTCAACCAAGAAAACTATCAATATGTAATTAAAGGTTAAGGGTAAGTATTGTTGTTGGCTAGAATTATTGGTAATTGAAACTAATGTATATAATATATGTGTAATTGTTCTAATCCAGTTTACTAAAATGATGCCAACACACGTAATTTAATATTATTAATAATAGTTCTGCAAACTTTCTGCTGTATATAAATTAGTGGCGAAAAAAAATATACAAGTGCGTAACTTGTTATTTGCTTACTTTTATAAGAGTAATTAAATAATTTTCGGGAAAGTAATTTAATGTCAAATAAAAATATTTGATGAATAGTGCGCTTTGTATGGCAAGAGATTAAATATATTGAAAGCGTAGCATTATTGGTTGGATTAATTGTGACATTTTAAATGACACTAATAAATCTTTATTAAAATGTTTTTACGTCAAAGTAATATTGCTTTCCTTATTTTTTAAGTGAATATTATACATATTATTCTTATTGGCCCACCGACGTCAAGAATATTTTTCATTTCACTCTGCTTAGCACCATGTTCCCGGGATGATTTTACATGCTGCCCAGGAATCCCTTATTGACAGTCACGAAAGTCTGGACCTGCCAATTGACCTACGACAGTCAGATCTGCTGTCTACGATATGCGACTCTGCCTGGTGCTGTCTGTTCGGGCTACACGGTCTGCCCATCAAAGATTTACGACCTTGATAAACGATGTGCCGCATTCTTATTTGGAAACGCTGTGTATTTCATGTGCAAACGTACCACTACATTCCAAAGGTCCTACAAAATATTTTTTTTCTCAAGTACACCGAGCAAAGGCTCACTGACTGTAATAAGGGTCCAAAAATTGTATTTAAGCCCGAATTCGGTCATGCCTTTACGCATCATGATTTTTGTATCATACGAAATAATCCTAAACTTTGATTAATTTTATAATGTATTATATACATGAAAAATAGTAAATATTGACAAATTATTTTTGATTCTCTAATTTGCTGTTATTTAAAATTTATACCAAACGATATTATCAATGGCTTTTAATACATCCGGCGGTAACTTTATAAAAAAATACTTTTAATAAAATATTAAAATTGATTACTCCGTTCTTTCACTGGCAGTGTAACTAGCATTTTAAAATTTTGTATTTAATCAACATTAAATTAAATTCATCATTTGTTATTACCAATGATGCATTATACACTGTTCACTTTTAGGGTGTTCACTGTCAATACTTGGTGGAAAGGCATTATATTAATAAAAACAATAATCCTTTGTACTTCATTCCACTTTATTTAATATGTCAGGACCGGTTTCGCTCATTGCGAGCATTGTCAACTATATTTCTTATATATATTTCTTATCAGTTGACAATGCTCGCAATGAGCGAAACCGGTCCTGGCATATTAAATAAAGTGGAATGAAGTACAAAGGATTATTGTTTTTATTAATATTATACACTGTATTTACAATCGTCGATAGTAAAACTGTGTGTTTAGGGTTTATTTTAGAAAGAAAAATGAAATCACAAATGTTTGCAAATCAAAGAATACAAATAGCAAAAAGTAATTTAGACTATCAGATACATATACTTTTTAAAACACTAGGCGTCGATAATTAACCATATCTATGGTGACTCCTTAACCAGTATTTATTATCAAGAGTAGCTTGTTATTCAGTCAGTTAATCTCTAATAATACGATAAGCCTAATAAATTAATAATCATTAATTAATCGTTCTCCATCCGCCCCCTTTTCACGATCGGATTATAAGTGGGTGTAAAATAATAAAAAAATCTATAAATCTTTTTTTTTCAGTTTTTTAATAATAAATCAAAAAATTGTGTAATATTTCGTATATATTCTTATAACAATATAAATAGCTTTGTTATTCGAAACAATATAACAGTTATGGTCACGGTTTGCTAAAATCTAATGGTATGGGTGCACGACGTTGGATCAAAACACACATGTATATATAGTATTACTTATGCAACTGTATATTCATAGAGAAACCGGCCCATGGAGCTCAAGATAAGATCTAGTATTAGATTCGCGACTTTTGTTTTCAGCCATTTTAAAATCATATTTACCTGTGGCTAAGCAGAGTGCAACGAACCAGGACTATAGATACTCTTTAAATAGATTTTTAATATGCAGTCTTAATGTCAGTAAATGTGTGCTTATTTCTTTTTGGATTAGCTTGGGAGTTTTATTGTTTATTTAAAAAAAATAGTATTTAATTTGATCAAATATATGTATACTTAATTTATCAAAATACTTAAAGAATTTCTCACATGGATTTAATCAATAATAAAAAAAGCTAGTTTAAAAAGAAGTCAAGCAGTTTTAAATTAACACTATGAAATTTTATTGGCTTTCTCAGTTTATATGTATAAGATATTATTTTGGTTTTAAAACATCGTGTTACATGTTGCTGGTAATAACCTGAAAAGAAGCTGACATGTATCGTTCTTTTACATAGTTAGCAATTAATTCATTTTTTAAAATCGTTATTTGATTACAAATTTTTGGTATTATAATTAAAAATAAAATGATTGTCAACCCCCGAAGTCTTCAGTGATACAATTTGGATTTAGGGCGATTTATCTTGGGACAGCATAAGGCCGCACTTCTGTCTTGATCTTACTTAAATAATCATTTAGATTAATTTATAAACAATCTACCCTTTATAATTTATATATCAGGTAACCAATTTTTGTCAGAAATAGATACAGAAAATATCTTATACAAACATAACAAATTGTTTATATCATAGCTTTTTATTTAATATATAATCGGTACTTAGTTGTTTATGTATATCAATAGATTAATTTCAGATTATGAATATACGACCGGCTGTTAAATGTCTGTCCGTAAACATACATATAATTTGGATGTATTACTAACATAATAATATTAAATTTACTGCCCATAAAATTGAATTTATACTGACCAAATAAATACAGATGCGAAAAAAAGCTCTTGAATTCTTTCATTGGCAACCCCTATACTGGAAATAATGCTCGTGCATGCGGTCGATGGCCTCAAGCATAAAGTTGGTACTTTACCGGTGATATGTAGTAAGTATTTTTTTCTCGAATGGCAATACAATAACCATTCAAATTATTAATTGACATATTATCATAATGTGCAATTCTTAACATATCCTCATTATCAATTCAATTGTTCGCCTGTGCATGATTATGAAGAAATAAAGGAGTAGCCTATGAGACACATAAACCCTATTCTATTAAAATACACTATAATTTGTTTTCAGTTTTTCACTAGTTTTTCTACGCTATTATTATATCCTTTGAATATCATAAATAATAAATTGCACCTTGATAGTAAAGTTGGTTTTCAAAACACAATTACCAATCAACTAACCCAGCATGATAAACAACAATTTTATATTAGAGTAACAATGTTTTCTTTTTCTCTGATTTTTCTTTTTATTGGTTTTTAATATATGCAATTGAACTAACAGTATACTCGCATGCACGAAATAAATGGATACAATTTAAGCGAACTAATTACAACATCAAATTTTAAAAATATCGAAGATACAATGTATACAATACACTATAAATTCGGCAGCCTAATTTGTATTTAAATCTTGAATAAATATTAAAGTTAGAAAATGTTTGTGATCTAATTATTCAATTAAATAAATTCTATTTTTATCAGAATTCGACAAATAATTTTAAGAAGATGTGGTTTCATCTAATGTATTTTTCATTCAAAAAGAATTGTTGGATCCGAACGAGGAATTCGGAAACGAAAATCTTGTGAACTGATGCGGTCGATTTTTGACGATGATGATGAATATTTAATTTGTATACGTTCACCCGTTTATATCCGATTTCTCCCATACGTCAGTGCAGAATTACTTCACTATCCATATATTTGATTTGATTTCGGGTATTTTTAATACATTTAGATATAATTTGCATTTGATTTTTTTTATACTTTTAAATGTTCGAATTATGATATACATAATTAAATGTAAGGAGTCTAAAATCGTAGTGAAAATGTGACAGTAAGATACGGAAAACTGTATAAACCATTCGATAGAGCGGGGTTTCCCAAACTTATTTTGCATTGGAACACTTTGCAAATCTTTGAATGTTACCGGAACACAGCTTATTTTTTAAAGTACGGTAATTCATAATAGTAAAAATATTGAAAAAATATATTTTGTTAAATCACTTGTTATTTATTAACTAGCTATTTTTAAAACGTGTTACATAAAATATAGCTAAATAGCTCTAAATATCTAAAAGTTCTTAGTGATATTTGACGTTTTAAACATCAGTGGATATTTACCATCACTTGATTTTTAATATAAAATAGAAAATTTCTTAAATGTGTTGCAGCGTATATTTCCATTCCAAATTTTTCGGAACACCTATTTATGTATCATGGAACACCAGTGTTCCGCAGATCATAGTTTGGGAAACCCTGCGATAGAGTACCGATATAAGCCAGTGATTATAGTGCGAAAAACAAATGCTACTGGCAAATGTAAAAGATTTAAAAAAACTATAACATACAAATTAACTTAAAAATTGTAATAAACATGTGTGTACAGCAAATGGATATAACTATTTCTACAGCCTATATTTTTCGATAATAACTGCGATAAGCGACATTATATTCAAAACAGTCTGGGCAATATATAATAATAATGACCCAGTAATACTCTCAGTGACCATGAGATAAAAAAAAACATCCCGGCTGAAAAAATTAATGTTTGGAGCACCGTACTGTAAAATAATTGCACGACAACGACTGGTATGTTATCGCGTAGACGTTTACTAGACAAGTTTAGACACTATCGGCTTTATGATACAAATACAGACACTGGTTACCCCATGGAAATGTATATCGTAGCTATCCATTTTTTAAAAAACAATTGCATATCCGCTTGCGGTCAAAGAACTTCAATTTGGGTCGTTCGATTCCTGCGTTCAACAGAATCTAACTTTGTGTAACTGTGTTTCTTAACCCTCCAAGGACGAGCGTGACCATATGGTCACAGTAAACACCGTTGTCTATTGAAACCACTATTCATCCAAAATCCTACCTGAATATCGTTGCTTTCACGGTTACGGTACATACTTCAGTTAGTCATCAGCCGCGGGGACAGAAACGGCCACCAAAAGCACATGCGATTTTTTTAATTTCCGTTTTTTTTAATGGAATTTTTGAAACTGTTAGTTATTTTTTTTATCAAAACATCTAATTATTTACAGTTCTTTTGCTAATATATTTGAAATAAATTTATACTAAACAGGTCAAATTATAAATATTTTTTAAAATTTCACGTTTAGCTATATCTCAACCCCGAATGTTTGCGTGCCTATACGGTCACGTTTGTCCTTACTAATGTCCGTACACAATATTACACGGTAATAAAAGGATGAGCATGACCATATAGTCATGCGGGGTTTCTATACAACAGCATTTTTTTTTTAAATTTTGTTTAGTATTAAAGTTATCCGTGACTTCAATATGGCTTAAAAAATATTTTTTTTATCGAATAAAAAGCTCTCGTCTCTGGAGGGTTTAAAACGAACTTTGGCTTCTATGAGTAGTACATATATCTTTACTTCAAACGCTATATTGTGTAATATTTATTTGTGATATGCTTGACGTCTATGTAACTTAATTTTTGTATCACTTTAAGAGTGTTTGTTCAATGTGAATAAATAATTGATGGAAAATCATTATAATAAGAAAAGGCAATATTCCTTTGTACTTTATTTCCACTTTTTTTATAAAGGTCAGGACCGGTTTCGCTCATGGCGAGCATTTTCAACTGATAATAAATATAATTTAACAGTGCTATTTACACAAAAAAAAATTGAAATGAAAAGGTGTAAAAAATTAAAACAAAAGTTGTAAACAACAAACAACAACAAAATTTTCAGTAGAAAGTTTTTTCTTTGACGACTAAAATGTCTTTTTTTCGGGGGTTCACAGATCATTTTTTTCAGATTTAGGGAGCCGTAGCATGAAAAAGGATGGGAAAACTGTTATTATTAAGAACATGTTTTATTGCATAGCAAAACATGCATAAATATCGTAGACACCGGATGAAAGGAAAAACAATCAATTACGCGTAACCGGCCAACATTTCAATAATTAATTTTATCACACATTAAAAACTATTTTTCTTGATAAACGCACTTAGTCACGGCCCATTTATATTGATTTTAATTAATTCATTATGACCTGAGAATCAAATAAAATGATGAATGAAAACAAAACATAACAGTCATTCATTCAAGTTTATTAAAGAAACGACTCGCATATAACATAAAAGAGATATTATAATTAATTAATGAAATATAATTTAATACATTTTTATTTTTTACTTTCCGTGTTAATAATTTAAATCACTATAACACAAAATATAAATTAATCATACATTAATAATTGATTTAGTGTGCTGCTTTAATATAATAATAATTATCTTCGAGTTACCGTAGACACGTTAACAACTAGTTGGTGTATGAATATAATATCATTTTTAGATTATAAATAGTAAAATATAATGTTTATTGATTATACAAAAG
Source organism: Himalopsyche tibetana (assembly GCA_030503985.1). Classification (NCBI taxonomy): domain Eukaryota; kingdom Metazoa; phylum Arthropoda; class Insecta; order Trichoptera; family Rhyacophilidae; genus Himalopsyche; species Himalopsyche tibetana. The sequence goes on along the minus strand of JAPJYX010000010.1, from coordinate 18,654,286 downwards.
GACCATAAGTAATTTTAATATTTGGGAAATTCTAAACATTCTAGATTAAACTGCGTTCATGGTGAATCACGCTTCATTGACAGAAAGAAGTTCCTCAGTGGTCTCCAACTGTGTTTTGGATATTACCTTCGCTGTCATCAAAAAGGTATAGTCCAGCCTGCTACAAGCAATATGACCTCCTTTGCGGAAACACGTAAAGAATGCCTACATCATTTACGCATTGCACTATTCATGTTTTGCTTTGTGCATGACATTTGCGATTTGACCGAAAATTCGACCATGTTCGGTTTTACTTATTTCATGCAATGGAATTTTTAATTAATTTGTACAATTATTAATTTCTCTATAAATATATAAAATAGAGAAGTTTTATAGATTTCATACTATACAATTGTATTTTTTAAATATAAATCGTCCAATTACAAAAACGTTTTAAAATGACATCTATAATTTCTTAAAACACGATGAAAATTTTCACACAGAAACTGTGTCGCACCATGGCCCAACATTATATGTACCACCTCCTGCTCGAGTTTTACAGCTGTCTCTGAGATTAAATTACACACCAGCGCTTAGCACTTTTTAATGATTGCCTGGAGTATATTAGAAGCAGTGCTTTTATGCAATAACTATTTGTGATAAAGATACCATTTTTAATTGAAGGGCTTCCGTAATAATCGATTAAGTAACTTACTTTTCTCTTTTATTGTCCATCTACAGAAATGTGCATATGCTGTGATAAGTAACTTATTATGTATTAACCTAGTATAGTATTTATGAAAGTGATACGTAAAAAGATAACACTCAACAAATTATTTTGAGGTAAGTAAAAATGTTCAAATATTGCCGCTTGGCTCTCGACGACTTTTATAAAACATTGAATTTACAATATGTTTATACAGACGACATAATATTCGTCCATTTATTATTAACATAACCTACAAATGTTTTCGTTCAACGTTATTTTTTTTAGACAAAATGCGGAGATTGCACATTATCGTACAAAGCAAACAATATCTAAGAAGCGCAAAAAAGATATTTGTATTTGGTTAATTAATGCTTTGATAAAAAATATCATAAAAGATAAGTTTTGCTTCAATAAAATGTGCATACGGTTTTCTTTGGGTCAATGACCGAAAAAGCAAGAATATTATTTATTTTATTAAGTCAATATTCTAATTTCTGAGAACTGAGAAGCTATGAACACAAAAACGTTTTTTTACGCATTACTGAATCTCATATTGTTATAAAATTCTCGCTAATTTTAAAATGTATTTTATTAATTTATAAATTCAATGTTTACTAAAAACTTCTTGAGATTGGTTTTATTGTACAAATATTTGTAAAGCGAAAGTTTGTCTTAGTATAGGATAATAAAAATCATCGGAAAGATTGTTGGGACAAATCCAACGGAGTTCTACAAATCCCACGTTCAAAATAATAATGTTACGCCTTCGTGCGTTTGTTTTATTTTTATTTACGTACAATCGTAAATTAAATGTAATAGAAGAGGATTTTCTTTCAGCAGCTGATGCACTACGTAACACTCCATGTGTATGATAATGTATCCTGTATATTTTTTTATAATATTATATAGCATTTTTTTCTTCTCCCAAGAATTATTATTTTCGTATCGATTTTTTTCTTTTTTCTTTGATACAATATAGAAAAACAATAAAAAAAATACACCGAAAAACTAAAAATTAGATACAATGAAAACATGCCAAAAATATATATTAATAATTGTATTTTACAAACTTTATAAAGTTCTCATAATTTTGACAGTTAACAGAATGAAACCTTTTAATAACATATGGAAGATTCAATTGTTTTATCATAGCATCTTGTAATGTAATCAGATAAATAATTAAAAACAAACAATAATTTTACGTTACTAAGTGTAGCTAAGTGGTCAACGTCATTGTCTTCGGTTGGAACACTCACGGGTTTGAATTCCGACACGAAAATCGTCATTATAGATATTTATAGTTTGATACTTAAAATGTGATCAGCCTACTGTTCTAGTAATTTTTTTTTATATCTTTTATCTTTCTGAAAGAAAAATTGTACTGCTGAGGTACAAGCTGTTCTTGTAGATTTTTTTTGTGATAATATTCATTATGAGTACAAATTCTTCTTAGTTCTATAAAAATATAACTTTTGTTGACATACACTTTACAGTACGTTTCGCACGATTATCGTTTTGAAACATTTTAAGGACGGTTTTCAGATTATGGCACCATAATATTTACCCATAATAGCTATAAAATCGTATCCGGCAGTTTATATATTTTACAGGAGAAGGTTTTTTTAATTACTCTCGTTCTAAGCTTAATAAAGAAATTCGTTAAATGCGATTAGTAAATAGTAATATAGGTCAACGCCTATCCTGATATTATAATAAGATTGTCTGACTACTTTCAGAACTCAATATCAGTGTTTTTCAATCGGGGTATACGTGGAACAAATGATAACATAACGCCTAAATGCACAGGCCCTAAAAAATATCAGACAAATGAGATAACGCTCCAATTTTTTTACAATGATTCACATTGAGAGCGGTTATGGTTACAAAAAGCGTGATGCTCAAATTTATGATAAGAATTCAGTTTAAATGATTTCAATAATACAAGCAGAATAACCAAAGCTATATAACTTTATATTCAAATTGAAATTTTCAGACAGAAGATACTGAATAATCAAAGAGTATCAGTTGAAAACGAAGCCGCTTCTTCTGCGTTTTACGATTTTATCGTGCTAAGCTGACAGTATGTCTGGTTCCGCTACTTGTTGGAGAAAAGACCACGCGAAAAAAAATCGCCAGTCAAATTTATGAAACTTGCAACACTCTTATTACAAGCGCTGTCCAACTCTTACGTCTTCAGTCGTTTATTTTTATGTAAACCATTTAAAAATACATGAACTGAAGATTTTCTTGACTCCAATGAACAAAAATCATTTTCAGTCAACAAAAGCCTACGTAAATAATTGCTTTATTCGTCAAGTACGAGAAATATTAAGCTGTCGACACTCTGTTTATTATTTTATTACAACGGAATATACTACTCTGCGAACATAAACAGCTGTCATTTAAAACTCTTTGAAATCGTAAATATTCGTTGTCTGATAGAAAAAATCCGTGCGTAAGTCACTTTTTTCTATTAGTATTTCCACATTAAATTAAGACGGAAAAGTCTTACCATAGCATGGATAGCACCGTAGCATGGAAAATAAATATTCTTTCAATATTATTTTAAATATTTTGTGTTAGAAAATCTTTTTTTACTATAATAATTTCACAATTTTATATAGTGAACAGGACCGGTCTCGCACATCGCGAACCTTTTTACCAACTGAAATCGTAACCGTAATCGAAAGATAACTAAACTTATTTATTTTTATGAAAATTAAAAATCAATTACCTTGTGCTTATATATATCAGATAAAAAAATATATTAAAAAAAATATATATATTTGACATTACAGCTAATTCCAACGTACAAAATATATGAAATTGGAAAACATATTACCTCGATATAACGTTGATGACAGCGTTTAAAAGTTATGCAAAACCAACAACAACATAGAATAACAGACATCACAAACACTGAAATCCAAGATTTCAAATTGAAATGAAAAAAAAAAACGAATTTTGATATTGATCTTACTGGGATCGGAACGTGATTGGTCGCATCGTTAGAGCAAAGCTCTTACTTTAAAATGTAACTTTAAAAAAATTCGCGGAATACCGTTTGAGAAACGATGTTCTAGCATACAATTATTTCACATAGATTTTACTGAAGGGCTTATCATACAATTTATAGGTTAATAAAGTTTGGATCATAATTTAAAAGTGTCAAAGAAAAAAAACACTGCTTGTAATTTTATTGTTAATTATATAACACAACACAGCGATCAATGACTGGAATTTAGACTACTGTTAATTGAGCATGGATAGTATGTAAATCGTAACGCAAATATTTTAGTAAAATATTTCCATATCGGAAAGCGTATTTTACGATAGTGTGTTTACTTTGTTGCATATTTGACTCAATGTTAAAATTGAGCTGCAATAAGCAATGCTGTAAAACTTCTTTATTAATTCGTTTTCACTATTTGAGATGAGTATTTTCATTGATACATAATTTCTACGTTATTCTATTATTAATTAGGAGCGTACACAGTGGTGAGCTAACAATTAGTTCTTTCATAATTTATTGACTTAGCATTTAATTGGTAGAACTCCATAAAAATAGGGTAAAAATAGCAACGTCAGACTATCAGACTACTAGTTCTGACGATGGCAAAAGCCGAAATAGCTATCAACTAATAAATATTTAAAAAAAACTGTAGAACTAAATACGTTGCAATGTTTACCCTATTCTTTTATAATGATCTAATTCAATTCTCACCATATTTAACAATGTATTCGTTGAATTGTCATTTACTTGGTAGAACTCCATTGTTATAAGGTGAAAAAATATTTGAGTATTTTAATAATTTTAAAGTTAAAATAGTTTGGTAAAAAAAATCGCCACATGTGTAGTCGAGTGGTCAACGTCGTTGGCTTCAGTTACGGAGGTCGCGGCCTCGAATGTACGGACAGTTTTATTAATTGATTTTTCAATAGATTTATGAATTTCTGTTCGAAGGCATGGATGTATGTGATGCCTTGAATTCCCCCTCCCACCCATCATATCCTATGAACGGGGCGTATCAAGAGCGATTAGCTAACCACTAGTCCTGTCCTAGCCCTATCCTTCCATTCCTACTCTCCTTGGAAAAAGAGAGGTTGAGCATCTGAGTAAAAAGCAGTTGTCGTAGAAACACTTCTGTTGAGATAATCTCCATTAGGAGTCCTTATGCTCCACGTTCGGAGCGGACATGGTAAAAAAACCATCAGCCGTATTGGGCCAAATATATCGTAACCTTTTTATTCGAAACAGGGTTGAAAGGAAAATCGAGCGTGCAAGAAAATTATACTATGCCAAAATCACAAACATCAATTTCTTTGAACACATTTCGATGAAATTATTGGAAAAGTAATTTATTAACTTTTTGGTATGGGGGTTGAATGCTATGGATATTAATCGAATATACCAAACAAACGCCCAAGAAGGTTAACAGCTCAGCTACAAGACCGGCGATAAAACACTGTACATGGGTTGTTAAATTATCTCTCTTTGGATTATGAGTACCTGTTAATGAATAGCTGCTTTAATTATTTAATAACCATCTTCAAAATACAGTCTAAATATATATCTCGTATCAATCAGTATATATTTCATGCTAAAAAAATGTTATCATCTGACCTATGTTTAATTTTATTTCATCAATACGTAATTCTCAGACAGACGAATTCGTGAGCAACAAATAATATTCCTCTATTTTTCATTGTATTAAAACTTTCACTATCTTCTATTATTGTGAAGAAAATATAATAATTAATCACTGCTATTAAATCAGGCATAATTGAGATACAAAAAAACATCGTCAAGGTTGCCGATTTGTAGTAAGTTTGCTCGAAGCATTTTTTAAAAATTTTCTAACATTTCTATCAACATGACGTTCCGATGCTCGTTGCTCTCGTACAGTGTTTCTTAATCTGGGGTGCGAGAAAATATTTTTAGGGGTGTGAGATTTTTTTTTTAAGATTAATGGGTCATATATATTTTCAAAACTATGAAACATAATGTCGATGGACAGAGGAATTCATTACTTGCAAATATTCTTATATTTTTCACTGTATTAAAACTTTCACTATCTTCTATTGTTGTGAAGAAAATATAATAATTAATCACCGCCATTAAATCAGGCATACATAATTGAGATACAAAAAAACATCGTCAAGGTTGCCGATTTGCAGTACGTTTTCTCGAAGCATTTTTTTAAATTTTTTGTAACATTTCTATCAACATGACGTTCCGATGCTCGTTGATCTCGTGCACTGTTTCTTAATCTGGGGTGCGAAGAAGTATTTATAGTAGTACAAGAAATTTTTCTAACATTAAGATGTGTTGTAAATATTTCGAAAAGTCGATGGACACAAGCGGTTTAATAAGACCATCTTATTGAAATACGAAACAATGCACGTATTCAAATCAAATTATAAAAACAGGAATAACAATAATAATGGTTTAAAAATCATCCATAGCAAACTAATGTATCATTTCACACACTTCTGCTATTTTCCCTGGACTACGCAAAGTACAAACTATTGTCGATTTTTACATAGATTTTTATATCCAATGTTAAAATACAAATCATTTTTCCAAATTTTTAATGGATGTTCTGGTGGCAAGAGGCTGTTGGTTGCCTGGAAAAAAATATTACTGCATTCTTAAATACATGTTTCTGATTATTTACGATGAAATTACTGTCAAAAAAACTTAAATTACGTAATTTGTGTACTTTTAGTAAAAACCATGCACTTTATACAAAGTAGAAAGTCCTACATTTAAAGGGTTAAGCATTTTTATTTCATTACAATCACTTGTATACATTTAATAGTCATGAATAATTAGATAAAATTCTTTTAATCACTGACGTTTGGCAGATCGACTATAGCAACACTGAAAAAACCATGTTGAGTATTATAAACCCCCTTAATTAGTGTATTGGACAGAAAACTTTCAGAATAGCCCCGCATACTTCAGATTCATCGTGTTACCGATCGCTAATAGGTTAAGAAACACTGCCTAGTGTAAAGTGAACTAGAAAAACATTATGCAACTGTTTTTTCCAGTGTCAAAATAGTTTTTCTTTTGTACGAGCGTTCTATTGCAGCGGAAGATTTATTTGTGGTTCACATTTTTTTTTTGATCTGGCAAGACTACTCGTTTTCCCAAGGACGAATTCGCGACAGCGACAATTTACCGACTGTTTCAATAAAATACGAACATCTAATTAAGTCTTGGATGACCTTTGCGTTATTTTTTACTTCCTGTCACAAATCTGCAATTGCAGACACCCATTCGAATATTTGTCAACTTAGATCACTGGCTTAAATAAGTTTTCTTATTATTTTCAAAAGAAAAACAAAAAATAACACTGCGTGAAATGTAGCATTCAAACCGATGTTTTTTCTAATACGATATGCTTTTTAACTATCCTCTCTCAATTTGCAGCATACGGACTTCTAATAGAGCACATGAACAGAAAGTAATTTAATGGAATCAGGGTGTATGCATATCAATCATCAATATTTCTGCTCTGCGAGGGTAAGGAAAGAATAGTAATATTAAAAAATTACCACTAGTAATCTTATCGTTCTCTTTTCGATAAAACAAATTGCTTAACAACAACAAAATCACAAATGACGTTGTTACGCTGTAGAATACACCGTGAAAAATCATCGGTAACCCGTAGCGTAAGGTGATGGGTACTTAGTTGAGTATCCCAGGGAATAATATAAAAATAAACATTATTGTAAATATGCTTTTTAGATATAAATCGATTGAAAAAACAACTATCTTAGGGTTCGAAATAATCGTTTTATTATGGAATGAATAAATAGTTTCTTCTTTTGAATTGTAAAACCAGCCTCCAAATAGTGATGCCACTGTGGGATTAGTTTTATTACTTGATGATTTTGCTTTAGATATCGACATTTTTTACGTGAGTGAGATAGAACGGCTATTATTTTTTGTGTTTTCACGAAGATTTTGTCGAAACTTTCTTGGTTGACTTGCCAATAACTATCGATCGATAAATTGAAATTAAAACTATGAAACTCAATTCTAATATACTAGGGAAGTGGAGTCGGAGTCTGAATTGTTAAAAAGGGGACGATTCCGACTCTTTCTTTTAAATAAAACTTAACTACAGTAAGTTATGCATTTTAGTAGATACGTAAAGTTTATTTATATAATACAGTTGGATGCAGAGTAGCGGGTTTCTTTCACGACTCTAGAGCCTTTTAATAAACACACTGTAAATAAGGAAAAAACCGTAATATTTTAAAAACTGTGAAATAAATTTGATCAGGCTCATTCGCCGCAGTTGATAAAACTAAATGAAATGCGAAATGTATATTATACTTTTTTTCTCGTAACTCTGCAAACCACAACTTTGCAGGTCAGTGTAAAAACGCAATAGTATCAGAAAGGGATTCCATTTTTAAAAACAGATGTTGTTGTATGTATGTGGGCATCATATTTATAAAGTAGTGATGATATTTTTATATTGTATTGGATCGTATAATATTTGGATGTCTTTAGAGTTATAAAAAGCAGTAATATCGTGTATTGTAAATTTCGTAGACAATGAATGATATTTTTTTAGTTGACTGCATAAACAATTAAGCTGCAAATGGATATTCTATCATGAAGTTATGATTAATTATATCAATCAAAAGTATACTTGCATTTAATTTTGATTTGTTGATTTCAGTATTATGTATAGTAAAAATGTTTTTCATTATAGTGATATACATACTAGGGCATCCAATCCCAGGATCCCGTTCAATTTTCTGATCCCGAAATTCCAGGATTGTTACGGCTGCGATCCTGGGACTTTTGAAATTTTGAGCAAATCTCGAAAATTGATACGAAATTGGCAAATCGAGAATTTCATAATCCTCGGTGAGCTAAAAAAAAGCGAGGTTTGGAGATAATCCGGGGAAAAATTTAAATTCCTCGGTGAGAAAATCCCAATCCCGGGATTAGAAAAAGGCTTCGGGATTGGATACCCTAATACATACATATATATATATACCAAGGAAAAAAATAAACTTTATTAATCTTAGAAAAGGCATGTTTTATTATTATTAAGTCCACTTATAGCGTGCATCATATGGTGTCCCAATGACGGTATCTCAACATAAGTTTTTCTACGAGAACTAATTTTTACTTTTTTTTTAAAGAGTTATAGGAGGATATGAAAGACAAGAGCTGTGATATATGAATAGGACAAGTGTTTAGCAAATCGCTCGCGCTACGCCCTTCCTCGTTGTCTTATTTAGGATTGGAAGTATGGGAGAATTTTTAGAAATTACAAACATTCATTTCTTCGAACTATCGTTCTTCTCTGTTCTGTTCTAGGACTTCAAACCGTAAGTTACGTCACGGAAGCCAACGACGTTAACCACTGGACCATAAACCTGACACAATATTTCGACGTACGATTTTACTCACGATTTTTAAGAAAAAGAATCTTAAGTATAACAATTAGATACTAAAGAAATTTCCAATATGTGCTATGCGCTTTAGTACGATGTTCAATAATAATATCATATAAACGTTTATTTATTCTATTCTACAGATTTATAGACTTTCTTTCACTTTGGCAGGGATAGAAATATTTTGTCACATGTTTATTTCTCATAAAAAAAACAAAGGTAAGAGACCGCAGTGTTTCTGGCACACGGAAACAACTTATACAAGGAAATATAGAATGGTTGGCAACATTTCATATTTTTAAATGAACTTATTTTTATGTTTACAAATGGAAACTTTTCGATATTCGAAATTTGAAATGAAAAGTAGTCAATTTGAAGATAATTTCATTTGACAGCTAATCTATGGCAGTATTAAAACAAACCGTTTAATAGTATGTTAGTATACAAGGACTGGGAAATCAGCTTGCATTCGTTAATTGATTACATTGGGCTAACTTAAAATAGTTTTATTATTGAAACCATTCTTAGCTAAAGTATGTATTTAAATATGTACAAGTCCTTTATTACTTTTTTGAAGATACCGTCGAATAAAAATACAAATATAATGAAAACATAGACTTTTAAAATATTTTTGTATTGCACATATAAAACTCTTTCGACTCAATAAATTTATTCAGCTATTTTTTTTTTAATTATCCGTGTCCGCTCGCAATGTGGAACATATAGACTAATAATTGAGTTTATCTAAGAGACTATCTTTTTTCTACGAGAACTGTTTGTTAATCAGTCGCTCAACCTCACTTTTTTTCAAAGTGAGTAGTAGGGAAAGAAGGATAAGGCTAGAACAGAACTAGTGGTTAACTAATCGCTATTTGTTCACCCAGTTATTAAAGGATCATAAGGATGGTCAGTTACGTCATGAAATTAAGATTTATAGACCTTCAAATTACTTTAAAGCGTACATAATTTTGAATATTTTGTTATATGAATAGCGGAAAACGTGAATTCCGGGTTGTATATTTTGAGTTTTAAAAGAATGAGTCTTGTGCAGGGTTTGTTTTTTTTAAATATTCACTTTTTTATTTTGAATAAAACATTCATAATAATATAAGAAGAAACAATTATACGCCTTCAAACACCAAATTTATAGTAACGGTAAAAAATAGCTATTCATTGAATTTTTTGCAAATCAAGATTGATCAAGATTGATAAAAACGGAAATTTGCAACTCTACAACGTTCCGACAAAACTTGATATTTAGCCATACGTGGAACCAACATATGTACATAGCTGTGATGAAGCAGGGATTATGAACGAAGCGCCAACTTTAAGAACAAGACATTAACGACCATTTCAAGATGGCTCGCCGCTCAATATCCGCATAATGTGTAGGCAAGTAAGTATAATAAAAATACTTAATGTCCGAGACACGCATCCGAGAGGTGTCACAAACTCGTCATCTTCTGCGTGATTTAGCGATTTATTTTTACTCGCACATTTCTTCGGAACGCTAGCGGACCACTCGTGTGTTTTCCCGTGCACCCACTTTGAACGGTTAAGTCAAATTTTTGCGTCAATCAATAAATTAAACACTCATTTATTTTCTAAATAGCTGTCCTATCCCAACGCCAAGACTGTGGAGACGAAGTTGTTAGAAATTGGCCGACGACGACTATTTTTTATTGATCTGAGTGTATGAACGAATATTTATTTTTTTACTCCTATACTGCCCTTCAAATGAAGAAAGCAGTAACTATTCTGATAAACATTCAAAAAAAATACATAATACATATGTTCATGTCTTTTTTTTAGAAATGGAACTAATTTTATTGCAAGCAAGCTGTTATTGCAATAAGTAGGGTGCATTGAATACTGAAAAACTGCTGTTGCTGTCTTTTTGTTGAAATAAAAACATATTTTTAACAAAAGAATATTTTTTCACTAAGAACTTTAACAGTATTTTATAGAATATTTATATCGACTGTGGAAAGGAATACGGACGTAACCCACACATATCAAATGTTACAAGAGGCGCAAAAAACATGTTTTGATGATTTTGGGCCATATGCAAATTATGAATTATACACAACCTTGAAGTGCAAGGAAACTTCTACACTGGTGTTTAATTAACATAACTTAATAATAATTAAAGAAATTCTCTAGGTTAAACCTTTATTTCAGTCTTTTTTATTGATTTTAACTTTTTACGAGGTCATCTTTCTCAAACTTAAAAGCTAAATTTAGATACCAATTCGGCATTTTCAGCTTCCATCCTTTTGATAGAACGCGTATCAAGTTGTATACATTATGATTATCGAAAAAATCTGTTTTAGAAAAACTGAGGGTTACGTTCTTTTTCCATTCCACAGTCGATATGGTATTCAAGGTCAATTCTTGTAAAAAAAGTACTGACAAAAATAAACAAAAAGGCTTATCTGATAACGTTCGTTATGAGCAAAACTGAAACAATGTGTAATTAGTTCAAACAATGTTTTGATTTTATTTTAGTTGTTATCCTGCTTTTTAAAAGTGAGCAGAATAATAAAGCTTTCAGAATTATCTATCACATAATATTTTTAACTCAAAATCACAATTTTTGCCAATTGAGTGATTGACTGCCTTATTTAGAAGGGAATTATATCGGTGTGTATCCATCAAACAATATGAACTTTAAGTGGTGGCAGTAATAAAGCAGTTAACAATTAAATACAATACAACATTCTTACAAATAACTATGAGTCTGAAATAATAAATATTTAATTATTAATAAATTGATTATTAATGATTATAAAGACTATTTTGAAAGTATGCATAATCCGCGGTGTTAATTTGAAAACTCAATATCTCCACATCAAAAAAGTGTCAACGAATCCAGTCTGAGAGAAATCTGACATTTTAGTTATAATGAACCATTTGTTTACATGAACTATTTCGATGTTTACACTTCAATCCATTTGAATTAGTACCTCCATCGCTGAAGCGTGCGTAGATAGCTTTTCTTTTTAGACGCTAATATTTTTCAAAATGGAAGTTTGATGACAATCAAAAATGTTTTGAAAGAGGAATTTCCAATAATAAATAAAGATGGCGAGCTGGTGGATAATAGACGAGAGATGCGGTGACGCTGTTGGACAATGTACAAACAGTCGTCGTGTTATTTGTTCAGCAAACAAAACTACTTTACTGAATGTCTAGCACAGTTCAGGTGGAGAGTGACAGACGTGAATAGCGAAGAATGGCGGTTGTGGCAGACAGAGAACTAAATTTAGCCCAAGGAACTTTGTTCTGCGACTGGGACAGTGGGCATAGTATTCAGGTGAGTAGAGACAGTCTACAGAGCCTACTGGTCGAAGAAATAAACCTATATGCATTACTAACCAGTCAAACTACGTCCAACAATCTATTTATTTTTTCGTGCAGACATTATTAAAATATTCGTAAAAAAATGTTGTCTATGGTCAAAGATTTATCGGCAAAAAATATACAGCGATTTTTAACCTCAGTGTCAAGGACAGCTTCGCAACTGGTATACATACCTACACGACGGGGAAGTAGATTTGAAATTCAACAACAAACCTACATAAAATATTAAAATATATCTATGTAGCGCTCGTGTGTTCTTTATAAGAAAAAATATTTGTTTTTTACAATTTCATTCAATCCCCCGCGACAGGAAAAAAATGATAAATGCTAAAGGAGTTGAATTATTGCAAGAATGATTCATTTGCGATCTTTGGAAAACGATTTTTCTATTCACAACAGATAGTAGGAATAACGAACATGATTTTTTAATTATAATAGAATAGGTTACTAACATTATACTTAAAACATATGATTGTGTATTAAAATTAAACTGCTTGCCGTGCTTTATTATAAAAAAATCAATTTGTAGATCTCATAGATATTTGAGGTACTAAAGTTGTTGTTATTATTATATGCTAAAAAAGAAAATCAATCTACTTTACTTCAGTTTTCAAATAGCTCAGTATATTATAATAGAATAAGTTATATAAAATCATTTACAATTGCAGGATGCTTATTATGTATTGTATTATTGTGAATAGTTTTGTTTTAGAATACCAAGAATCAACTACAATGTTTCGCCAACCCTACCGACAATAAATTATCCACAGTAAAATTATTTGTATTACTGAAATATTATTTCGAAAACTATACAATGGAATATATGTTCGAATAATAGTTAAATGTAAACTAAATAATCCATTGAAACGGAGAGTGAAAATATTTATTGATGTAACAAAATGGGTATGTTTTATTATGTAATCATAATAAAACTCAGCAAGGCAAATATTTAATACTTATATTACTAATACACTTAACTTTAAATTAGAAATATTGCAGCTGCAAACGTATATATTTCAATTTAAATACCTTATAAATATTTTACATAAAAAAAAACAATGCATGGAATATTATTAGTAGATAAAACATTTTAAGGTATCTATTTATTTTGTTTAATACTACAAAACTTGCTTATATCAGATATACTTAATTTTATTAGATAGATACATTGTCTGCTTCAATATATATAAATACAGTGCATGAAAACATATTTATTGTTTTCTTTCTTTTTGTGTACGACTGTTCTGTTAGAAGTTTTCCGTGTAATGGATGAAAGTAAAAATGTAGAGCGAATATAATCGTAATAAATCATTTCAGGGAGTATAAAGGGATGTTGTAACTGGTAAGTCAAACATTGTCTCCGTGTGCCTTGTTTTGGAATCAAGTACGCATTTGGATTAAAATAAATTAAAAAACCAATTTTTTATAATGACCAATCTTGGGTTCTAGACATTGAATGTTTAGCCAAGTATGACATGAACCCACTCAATTATGATGGCAGTCCAAACATTTGAAATTTGTTTTTTGATATAATAAGTTTCATCAATATCAGCTGTCACTATTTTTTCCATTTATAATATTGTTTGTTACACTGCATATTTCATTGACAAAGTATGCTAATTATTGGTCACATCTTTTGTCTAGTTTAATAAAGTTTTTTTTTATATAGATAATTATACTTTTTGATAGGATAAAGGGTATTAAATGTACAAACTGATTTCTTGTTTCCATTATATTTACGGGACTATTTTTTGTAACATATTTTATAGTAAAAAAAAAATATTGATTATTTGACGAAGACAATAATAAAAATGTAAATTAGGAATCAGTTTGAAATTCAATTTAATAAGAGAACATCGGTCGTATCTTACGGTCCAAACGAACATGACAAATCGGTTGAACTGAGTACAAGTTAAATCATTTTAACGACATCCTATTGAGAAGAAATCAATTCTTTCTCAAGAATCTCGTCCATTATTAACATCACAATCGCGTATTTTTTCTTTGCACTGCATGCACGCAGCCTTTACTAACAATAATTGCGGAAAACATACTGGAAGAAGGAAATGAAACTTTAGTGGGTGGAAGAGGTCAAGTACAGCGTTAAGTACACTAAAAAATTCAGTAATGAAACAAAGAAACAAATATATAATATTGTATTTATCTTAAATGGTGGAAACGAGTACAAATATTGGAAAGAGCAGACATTTTATTTATAAATATGAATGGCCAATAATTGTGGAGAGAATGTAGCAATCTCAGCTCAGTTAGACAAACAATAACGATTTCAAATTGTGTTTGATTTTTAAAAAAAATATTTCAATTATACAGCCAAAAACATTTTTCAGACTATCAGTGTGCCTAAGCAGGGATGCAAATTGTGATTCTATGCAATATTTTTCGCTACTTGCAATGCAAGTGAGGACTTTGTAACGTATATTATGAATGCAAAAAAACGTTTGTATTCATTGTTGACGTGCACTTATTGCAATGCTTTGTTAAGATATCTATTCAAAAACTCTCTGCCTTTTACGTAAAATGAATATAAATGTCTTTGAACTGCGTTATTTCATATTCAAGACTTTTTAAAAAGTATACATAAATATTCCGTTAATAAACCAACCGTTATAACCAAAGGTTTTTTAAAAATAAATTTGTAAAATTTTCTAGAAAGCCAACAATAATTTTTCATTCTTTATAATATTGATTTATACAATATTTGAAGAGATTTTAGGTCGAATGTGTATTTTCGGTTATCTTACTAACAAACACGTAACTAAATATTATAGATCATTTATAATAACATATTAATTACTTATATTAGGGTTGGAAAATTCTTTTAAGAAATACGTTATGCTATGATGAGCCGCCTGCTTTGTTTCGCCTTTGTAACGCAACAAATGGAGTAACAATTATCAAATTTTATTTTATATGAAATATAGATCTCTTTTTAGTCGTTTTACTTTTATGATTTGTCACCATTTTTTAAGCCGTTTTCGTTATATTAATTAGCCTATTCCTCAGTGGTTGTTTATCTATAATTAGTCTTGAACTGTGAATAAATACCAATGTATAATAGTAGATTACGATACAATACTAAAACAGTACATTACAATTAATACTTTCGATAGGTTCGGTGAAAATTTTGTGGAAACCGTTTTTTAAATCAAATTAAAATTGATTGCTCTATTATTCCCTGGCTTTGTTAATATGTGTTACACATACCACTGCTATGAATTTTAAATGTATTTAAAACTGATAGACTCGCGATAAAAAATATATTCGTTTCTATTATTCTGAATTTTTTTGCTTGGATTGTATAATAAAGAAATACGGTGTTTTCCTTCTACCGTCAATAATATAATGTTTTATGAGTAAATATTAATTTTTAGAACCCATTTTTTTATCCGTAACATTTCGCTATAAAATAGTAATTAATTAAACTTGAATATTTATTTTTATGCATTTCCATAAGTTTTGTAAATTGTAAATGGATTCATAAATTGAATGCCTAAAAACCTGGGTTGCAACCGACAAAAGTTATGGCAGTGTACACAATTTGATATTGAAATTTCATGAATCGTTTTCAGTCGATATTTTATATTAAAGTAAATAATCAGCTTGAGAATATCAGCAGTATTAAATATTTTATAATTCTGCATTCGAAATCATTTTATTACTCGTGTTTATAAACAATTCCCGTCATTATAAATGGACATCTCACAATATTTTCAAACACGGTAGTTACTTATTCGTGATACAGCTGTTCTAAAATGTTTTGAACTGTCATTTAAATCGAAGATTATATGCTTCGATGGATAATGACATACTTCAAAATACAATAGTTATAGTTTGTGTGGGATACTCTGACTATCTCCCCAATGAATAATGATAAACAGTTCAGCGTCTTGGCATCACGACGGCATCTTTTGACATTAACAGGCCGTCACAGTATGTCAACACATTGGAAAATAAGCGCCTCTGTCGGTTGTTATTTCATCTTCTCGAGAAGTTGCCACTACTTTCTTATTTTCATCGGTAAATACATGAATGGGTTTATAATGAAGTATAAACAATACTTTAATTTAAACACCGATTTAACTCATACTGAAAATTGAAAGCTTATTTTAATGCATTCAAATATATTTTATTGCAGTTGACGCTGCGTGACGAAGCCATTTGAGCTTTCGTTCTCCACGGTTACGAGAATAAACTTTGAGCTTTTTTATTTATGATTTCTTCCACTTTTGACACTTTAAACAGTGCGTAGAAATAACTTTTAGCATTGCAATAGTTTTTTTTTGACCCTATGTTATACCTTGCCGGCTGCTTGGTCAAGTGGTCAACGTCGTTTTTTTTCGGTTGCGGATGTCACGGGATCAAATTCCAGAATGGACAGTTTTTTTAAAATTTATTTACAGATTTCTGTCCAAAAGTATGGGTCTATGTGATCTCTTTATAATCTTCCACCTTTTCTATACTCAAAAACGAGCGAAGCCCTAGTCATATCTTTCTTCTGTCCTTACTCTTTTTGAAAAAATAGATGTTGAGCGACTGAGAAATAAGCAGTTCTCATAGAAACACTTCTGTTGAGATACTCTCGATTAGGAGTTCACATAATCCACATTGGGAGCGGATATGGTAAAAAAAATGTTATACCCTTCTTAACAGAAAACTTCAGCAATATCATTACAGCCGTTTCTTTACAAGTAATGTATTTTTTTTAAAAATCTGATAAAGTGAATGGCGTGAGGCTTAAAAACATTCTAAATGTTTTTATGGACCACTTTTTAATGTCAGTAGTGAGTCATCGACAAACTAGTAACTCGAAACTTAACACACAAGTATTCCGATAGAAGTTTTCGATAGTCTTCGAGAACTACAGACAATTTGTAAATAAAGATTATTTTTTAAATGCTAAAAATTCTTTATAGAGATATGATACCATAAGGTCAGGTCAGGTACCTGACCTTACCTTATGGCACCTGACGAAGACTCAGAAAAACCGTATACTGAGCTTCGAGAACAGATGCTTGCGTCGGATAATGGGGGTGAGGTGGTTTGATTTTGTGAGGAATTCAGAGATAAGGGAGCGTACAAGACAGCGTCCCGTCACGTCAGTGGTTATGGAGAGACGTTGGAACTGGCTGGGTCACGTGCTGCGGATGCCTCCGGAAAGCCTCAATCTTGCCTGCCTCTTCTTTCGACCGGTGGGATTCCGGCGTTCTGGACGTCCGTCGGGTACTATCCATAGGATGTACTCGGCGGAGCTGAGGGATGCTGGCATGTCATGGGAGGAAGCAAAGCTATTGGCGGGAGACAGGGAAACATGGAGGTGCCGCGTGGCGGCCATATGCTCTACATAGGGAGCGAACATGGCCAAAGAAGAAAGATCCCATAATGGTATATTGATTTGTCAATATGTCACAAAATAAAGTTAATAATAGATTCATATTCAAAATTAATTAACAGTTTAAGTTATATTTCAAGGCTTTTTGCACTGTTTGATAAATAAAATTCCTTATAATATTAACTCGCTGGTTTTAACCGTCTCATTCTCATACATTTACATGTGCAGCTCTCGATATGTGTGACTGTGACTAGGGATTGCAATTAGGGTATCCAATCCCGGAGCCTTTTTCCAATCTCGAGATTTCGGGATTGATTAATCTTCGAGGAATTTGAAATCCTCTATTTGGTATAATTTTTCTTCAGATTGTCACAAAACATCGTTGTCACACTACATGTCAGCACCACGGCCGTGTCAATCCCGGGATTTTGGGATCAGAAAATTGAACGGGATCCCGGATCCCGGGATTGGATGCCCTAATTGCAATACCGGTATTACCGAGACTGGGATCACGGTATTCATGATAGTTTTTCACTACTGTAATGTCGCTCTTAAAAATGCAAAATTACCAGTAAATTCGGTAATGAAAAATAACCAAAATCGAATTTTGTACGTATAGAAACTATCAAGCATGTTAATATATTATAAATGTTTGCGATAAATTGAAATATTTCCAATCTGATGACAGTTGATGAGTCTTTCAAATTATTTGTTAAAATCACCCGTTTATAACTATGACAATTATTTTTTATAAATTTGCGAAATATCTATTGATTTACTTTATTTAAAGTTTATTTGTAATACCGGTATTCTAATAAAAATAATAAAACATTTTTAGTACTTTTTCCACATAAAATGTTAAAATTTCCACATTTTATGTGGAAAAAGTACTAAAAATGTTTTATTATTTTTATTATAATGCCATTCCACCAAGTATTGACAGTGAACACCTTAAAAGTGATACCGGTATTCTATATAAAATATTGCTATTGATATATTCTTCTGGGATTGCTATCCCTAACTATGACAACTGCATTAAGAGAGATTAATTTGTCAATTCAATTATTCTCGGGCAATCGATTTTCACAAAGAGATAAGATAAGCAAACGTTTATTTTGTTCATACCAATATGTATCTACTTTCACTCAATGAAAAGATTCGTATCGCTTAATGCCTTTGATTTATTTTAATCCCCTGTCATAATGTAAAATAATGCATGGAAAACATTACATATTGTATCCGTTAACAGATAAAAAACACATAAAAACATAATATCTAAATCCAATTCGAGATGGCTCTGTTAATATCGATGTTTTCGTATAATGATGGGATTTCGTTATCTTGAAAAATTCCTACTAGAGACTGAAGATAAATGAAATTGGCTGTAATCAAAACAAAACAAGTGGAATTGTATCATCAAAAATGCTAAAGTTGTGTAGTGATGGAAGACAACGAAAAGCAACTGTCACGACATTTCTTCATTAAAAACAATACACAATTCTAATTTATTGTACAAAAACGCTGCAATATACGATCACACTTTGACATAAAGAACCGTATACGGAAAAATCAGTTTGACTGTCGCAAAAAGCTAAGCTATGTCAACAATAGTATGAATGTAAAAAATATTTTAAATAGTAATAGCTTCTTGATAACATGTGTTTTTTTTAATTTATTTTATTACTATTATGTTAAATTACTTCTTCATCATATCAAATGATTACAAAAGTTAATAAATATAGTGCAATATCTTATTGTTGAAATGTAAACGACAGTACATGGCATTACAGCTGACGATAATTTGTCAGGCATTTGACAAATATAACTTAAATCAAAATACAAAATTAGAAGACAAAAAAAAATATTTTAAAATACAAATTCAAAAAATACTTTCACTTCTCTAGGTAATATATTGGATCAACAGAACAGCCCTTGAAAATGACGACTCATTTGATATCTACGTAATGTGTATCAATAACTCAAAAAAAAAATACAGTATAACGTATGTAATCAAATAATTTCTAACAAATTTATGCCATTCAGAAAATTCTTTGTTAAAAAAAAGTACAAAAAATGACAAGGTTTCTGTAAAATTACATAAATAATTAGCGATAATATATCAATTTTAATAACTTTAAAATAAGTTTTGCTTTATTCGATAACACTTTAGAAAATAAAACATAATATTTTTAGTTAATATAAATCTTTTTTTAGTTTCAATTTAAATCAAACTAAATTTTTAAGCATCAATGGTGTAAAATCAATTTGAGGAGCAAACATTCAAAAAGTGTTTTGTCACACAAATACAAAGCTTGGAAAATGATGATTTAAGTGTTGCAAAAGTGACGGTTTGTATGAATGTGTCAACTTTATGATTTCATTTTAATATGAAAAAAAAACCTTTTTGAACACTAATTTTGATTTCCATTCATAGGTTTTATTATGGGCTATCAGAATTAATATAAAACGCCATTTTTCAAAATTTGTGACAAAACACTTTTTGAATGTTTACTCCTCATTTATTCAGACAACTGCTTCAATTTTGCAAAGTATCCATACTATGTCACGAAATCATATATATGTATTCAAACAAACAAACACACATTCAACGATTTTTTTTCATTATAATTTCATTTTATCTAAGATATAACACTACACAATGCTTATACGGATTATATTTATGGGCTTATAAGGTTAAAAAAAATGCACTGTTTTTATTGGCTGGTTGACCGCAATTTTCGTATGTAAGATATGACTCCACATGACAATTATCATGTAGATTAAAATAATAATAAAAAAAACTCGTTAATCACCGAGTTATAAACCATTAAGCAAACCATGATATGGTTTTGTACTGGCCAGAGTCTACGCTCAATGTTGCCCGTAGACTCGGCATTTGTCTTAGTCATATTTGCTTGAAAACATGTACGTGATTTGCTACGTGTAGCACTTTCGTATGACGTATTGCACAGCTGTATTACGTGTTATCGATAATCGTGGTGTATTGGTGATAATAGTAAATCCCGATACGGCAGTTAGATTTTACGATACTGTGCCATTTAAATGCTGAGTATAAAGTTAAAAAAATTTACGGCTACGGTAATTTTAATTATTTTAGCAAGAATGTGTTTAGTTTAGTTTTTGCG
This sequence comes from Himalopsyche tibetana, assembly GCA_030503985.1. Lineage (NCBI taxonomy): Eukaryota > Metazoa > Arthropoda > Insecta > Trichoptera > Rhyacophilidae > Himalopsyche > Himalopsyche tibetana. The sequence goes on along the minus strand of JAPJYX010000010.1, from coordinate 18,633,309 downwards.
ATTATTTATGATGTCGCGTCTATGGAGCAGCGGTTGGGGTTGTTGGCTTCCGTGCTGGATCGAACAGGTTCGAGCATGGCTGTGAAGTTGTGTAAAAAAAGATTCCGACTCCACCTTTAAAATAAATAATGACTAGGACTTCAACTCCAAAGAATTTTTTCAATCATTTCATTTTAACTTACATATATGTATCATGCCGCCTGTGTGGTCGTGTGGTCAACATCGTTGCTTCCGTTACGGAGGTCACGGGCTCGAATCCCAGTACGGAAAGTTTTTTTTATAAATTGATGTTTCAATCAATTTATGAATTTCTGTTCGAAGGCATGGATGTATGTGATGTCTTGAATTCTCCCTCCCACCCATCCTATCCTTTAAACGGGGCGTATCGAGAGCGATTAGCTAACCACTAGTCCTGTCCTAGCCTTATCCTTCTATTCCTACTCTCTTTGGAAAAAGAGAGGTTGAGCAACTGAGTAACAAACAGTTCTCGTAGAAACACTTATATTGAGATGAATTCCATTAGGAGTCCATATACTCCACATTGGGAGCGGACATGGTAAAAAAAATGTATACCATCAGATCATCTTTAGTAAGCCTAGCATGCAGCGGCAACACTATGTACTATTATGGTTTGAATACACATCATTATTTTTTTTTAAGTGTCTTAGTAAATGGAAAAAAAATATCTGCGTAGCGCTTCTCTACGGCGCTTAAAAATAATTCTTACAGTATGTAGAAGAGAAAAAAGTTACCAGTACGCCTTATTTTAAACATAAATCAAATACAAAAAAAACAGTTTTTACCTTCTTCCCAAATAAATATTCTCTGGCCTTTCGACGATATTATAATTGAAATTGATGGTTTAGATTTTCAAAAACTTTTTTTGTGAAATAAAACTGCAATCATACTCATCTTTGAAACTTCTCTATGTTGATTTAAAATTGCAAAATGTTTATTATTTTTAAAGATTTACTTTTATTTACTAAAGGCAACATTACCGGAAATTAGGTTATTATTTTATAGTCATATAAAATAATCAGGACCGGTTTTGTATTTATAAAATTGTGAAAAAACCATGTCTTATAAATCGATACTTGCATACAAAATATAATATTTCAATCGGTAAATTGAAGTATGGCTAAGTTTTCAGTGTACATATCAACCTATATTGTTATTTTTCCTTATTATTTCGAATGCAATTTTAAGCATCTGCCCGATGACGTTAAAACGTAAGTATAGGCTATTAAAATGGTTATTTGTATATTTTTAAGATCCGAAAGCAGTAATAACCGTCGCAGGAATTCTAACGGCGGTGCGCTGGCAAATTTATAACTGCAAAACAATCATCGGCGAATGTAGCCATAATAATGCGCGCGAGACTCTATACGGAGTCGGCTAATTTGCGTTCACCCATCCATTGTGGGTAGCCGTCCCAAGTTGCGCTATTTGTGACTAGGTTAATGAACCAAGTGATCGCCCTCATCCGCAGATAACGCTCGTTCACTCACCGGCTCGTCCAACCGCCCGCCGACATACCGACCACGTGCATTTTCCAAGTCCACTTTTCCAGTCATATGAATTCGTTTTGATAACAAACCGTTTCCTGAAATACACGAAAACATGCGCGGCGCCGTTCCGTGCAAAACCGACCTATTTTTTTAACGATTCGGTTCTTTACAATTTTAAGCTTTTTTAATTGTATATAATTCAAGGCTGCGGAGTCGGAGTATGCACTTATCGAATCATCAAAACTACTCAGAAGGTTGTAAGTCGAAATGCCTGAATAAGCATAATAGTTGATTTACTCTCAAAGTTATAAAATCCATAACATTTTTCAATTATATCCACTGTGGGCTTGAATAATTCTTCTCTTACTGTAAATATCTGGATTATCTTAAAGGATGTGTTGATGTAGTTTACTGCCACAATTATACATATTCAATCTCTCTCATTTTTCAACGAACCAAATTGTAACTTCTTATCAACAAACTGATCTTTTTTTGTTTTAAACTGGTTTTTTTTATTATTTAGCATTAGGTTTTTTCTAAGTCAAGCCGAGTCTAACATTTTTTTAGTAGCCGTTCATAAACGTTTTTGATTGTTGAATATTTTGCAGTTGTAGGCAGTAGATGCTGCAACATTCCGTTTCTAACGCTGCTTTTCCTCCACAAATCGAATATATTTACTTATAGTAATGTTATAAAATAAAACATTGTTGTATCTAAAATATCTTACTACTTTTACAAAATTATTATAATAACCATCACAATTCATCCATTCAGACATGCGCGTTAAAACTTATGATAACCTAATTCCATGTAGGTACTTAAAGTAAACAGTTACTATAAGTTTCCTCAAAGTTTTTTATTGACTCAGTTTACTTCTTAGTTCAGTAACATTTTCTTCTTACAGTATTTTCTTTTATTTTTGCTTTTTTTTGAGTCGCCATTGAAACCAAATATTGAATAATAATTAATTATATTTTTAATGTGTCCAAAAATACCTATTACAAAAGTTGACTACTAAAAACCGATTATATGAAGTAAAAATCTACCAAATTCAGTATAATAAAAATATAGTAGGATAATTAGTTCAAAAATTATCAACTAAGCAATACGGCGTGACAAAATTAACATATCTTTACAAAGTGGAGATTTTTGCATTCTCGTTTCAAAATTAAATGTCGATTATTTATTATTAAAATATTCATGCATTCTGAATCAAAAATTCACCGTAGTAATATTGTGTGTCGAATAAACATGCATTAATTTTCTATATATAAATCAAGTACTAGTATCACAGCTTTAGAAACATTTACAAATTCACGAAACTTCATAAATAATTTTTGGCTTTCAAATTAATGCAACTCAATTTTTGTTGTTTGTTAGGTATATGATATGATAGTTTAAAATGAACATTGTATACTTTTGCCGAAAATTCTGAATTTAAATCATTATTATGTGTATGTATAATTTCTAAGGCTTTAATATTTTTCATATGTATTTTCAATGATGTTTTTTGTATTTCACCGTGCTTAGAGATCTGTGGCGATTAACTCTAAGCGGAAGCACCAATAAAAGCACGGTATGTGTAAAATACACATCGACTGTGGAAAGGAAAAAAGACGTAACCCACACAATTTTACAGGAGGCGCAAAAAACGTGTTTTGATGATTTTGGGCCATATGCAAATATTGAATTATACACAACCTTGAAGTGCACGGAGACTTCTAAAGTGGTGTTTAATTGCCATAATCTAATATTTATTAAAGAAACTGTCTAGGAAAAACCTTTATTTCAGTCTTTTTTCTTGGTTTTAATTTTTTACAATGTCATCTTTTTCAAACTTAAAAGCTAAATTTAGATACTAATTTGGCATTTGCAGCTTGCATCCTTTTGATAGAACGTGTTTGATACATTGTGATTATCGAAAAAAACCTGTTTTGAAAAAACTGTGGGCTAAGTCCTTTTTCCTTTCCACAGTCAATATATATACTAATTCAATATTAGTATTCTAGATTATTTTCAAGGATTTTTGTTTTGAGATTTTTTTTAATGATATTTCGCGGAAAAATTGGGAAATAATCAAAGCAGCGAAGTTCTCCTTTTCTCTGACATTATGTATTCTTTAGCCTACACTGCATACACAAAAATACACTTGAAAATATTATATTATCCTTAAAAGAAAGTATTAAAAAAACTCTGATTTTTACTGCGCTTAAAACATGTTTTTCAAATTAGTTAAAACGGTTTATGTAACCATAAAAAATGTAAAATTACATTAAATTTTGATTTCCCAATAATGACAGTTTTTAACCGCTGAAATCAATAATCGACTCGAATCATGTTGAATATGTTACATCAGTATTTCAATGACCTCTGACATATGCGATGAAACTGCAGTGATTCTTTGATTAATAAATTTACATAGAAAAATCATAATTTTAAAATATGTATAAATGCATATGTTAGAAAACACACCCAAATTGCAACGGCATTTCTATTTCACAAAAAATCTTCGGAAATAATGTAGGTTAGCAACGATTTTACAAATATCACAAAATAAAAATAAAACAATTTATATTTCCGATTGAATGATAATTGCCACTATACCGGAAGTAGTCTTATATAAAAAAGCTTAGAATAGTATCACGTTTATAAATTAATAGGCAAATTATTTATTCGACAATTCGTTTTAATTTGTTCAAAAATTTCTTTCTTTTTAAACATTGACAATTTGAAATATCACAAATAAACGTTATAAACTATAGTTTATAAACAATATTTTGTTGCCTGATGTAACTCGATGCAATATAGTAGCTACTCGGAGGTAACGTCAGGATAACGAGCTTTACGTGCATATTTCACAGTTTTTATTGAGCTGTTAAAAATCTCTCATCAGACTATTAGTTGAAACCAGTTAATCCTCTCCGAGCAAGTGGTTTTTGAAACCAATATTAAAACTAGTCCTTTAGCGATGTCTACATAGCTGCAATTATTCTATCCATTCTTAATTTGGCAATTAGTTACAGAAGAACATGTCATGTGACCTTTAAAAAATGTAGTTTTGTTGATCGAAATGTGTAACACAATACATACTGCATAACTAGATTAATATATACTTAATTTTATATAACATGTTTTTTTCTCTTCCACCCTTCAATTGTTGTTAATGTAACAAGCCGCCATTAAAACCTCATTTTTGTATTACTTCACTAGAAAAGAAAGTAAATAAATAAACTTAATAATAACATTGTTTTTAATAAGTCATTTCGAATCTCGTATGTCCGACGCGGTAATGGATTGAAATTTATATAAAAGGGTTGTTGATAATAAATAAGGGGGCCTTGCGAAATAATTGTAAGACTTAACCAATTGGTTAACAGGATAGGTTTAAATCTTACCAAGGTCAAAATTTTAAAATTAAGGAACAGCTTTTTTAGACAGATTTCTGTTCGAAGACATGGGTTATTGTGACTCCCACCATTTCCGATCCTTTAAAAACTGGGCGTATTGAGAGCAATTAGTTTACCACTCGTCCTGTCCTGGCCTTATCCTTCTATCCCTACTACTCTCTTTGAAAACAAGAAAGGTTAAGCTATCTCTGTTGAGATATCTCTATTAGAAGGCCATATTCTCCACATTGGGAACGGGAAAAATAAAATAAAGCTTGTATGCACATTACATACGAGTTAGTAATATCTTTTTTGCTATAATTGGTTGCTATTGGCGTAGATTCAAAGTTTTCATTGGGTGATTAAAAAATATATAGCAATAAAAATTAGCAATCAACTAGAGGGATAAATATAATTTCATCATATAGCAGACCGATTTATTTATGGATTTAGTACAACAACAAAAAATATGGTTTATTGTTACAAAAACAATGTTTACGTGAAAACTTGTATGTATCCGGTGGCAATTGTATAACTGCTTCCACTGTCGATTTCTTTAGAATGGTTAATTAAAAAGAGTTATATGAATGTGTATGTGAATTACACGCTTAAAATCATGCTTAATTAACATTTGATTGTATCAAAAAGCAGGCCAAAATATGAATTAGTATACTAATTCTCCGGTGGAATACAGACAATACGAGCGGCTGATTGATTTTGTACGTATTTAATTTTTATTTTTTGTGCTGCCCTGCTACAATAGGATATAAACTGATGCGAAATAACACACCTTGGTAACAAAAAGATTTTTTATATTTAATATTGGGTGCTTAAGATTAGAAGCATGACGTGCGTATCTGATAATAATGCGTTTTATATACAGACTGGCTATAAAAATATATATTGAAAGGCTTGAATGTTTTTGATGGCCTTATCGCCAATAAGAACTCTCAATTTCTTTACAAAACAAACCATATTTATTTATATAATAGAATGATTTCAAAACGGCATTTGGTATACACCTGATCTTTTTTTACGCGATTCATTGGTTCCAGAAAGTGGCGCGTAAAAAAAACTAATTTTTATATAATTTGATAAATCGGTTCCAAATCCGCATTTAAAATGTATGAAAAAACAAAACGGTGTCGAAAAAAATCACGTAAAAAAAGGATTGTACAGATAAATAAATTGTATACAAATTTAATTTAAAGAAAATTAAACAAATTTTCTGGAGATAAACTGGTAAGTAAAATATACATGGTAGATACTTAAGTCCAAAATTTCTTGTTTACCGTTTGAATACCGCACAAATAAATCATTAATATGTCCCAGAGGTACTGGGTGTTTTTGAGAAAAATAATTTTGTCTAATGTACACTCGAATTCGATATTTTAAAAACCTATATTGACTCAATATAGATAGCACTACACATATTCATCAAAATATTGTTTATGTTCTATTAGAGTACCCAGTATTTGATTTTTTAAATGTCTTGGACATCCGAGTTCGCTTGAATTTGGTTCCGTTTGGTATTCAAGTGGATTGAAAAATTCATATTGATTTCGTCCTTGTCAGGAAGATCCTGAATTCATCTCATCGTCACATAATTACTTAATTGATGCTATTAGTTCAATATTAAAAAATAACATTAACAAATCACGTTTAATAATTCAGTTTAAGCACAACAGTAGAGAGTACAAGAAAAAAATCAAATAAGATGCATTAGAGTTGGTATTGAACTAAAATGAGTAAAGATGTTAATTAAAAAAAATGCTTTTCATAACAGTTTTTTGGGTGGGACATTTTTTTTAATTTGGGGCTGACCCACTTTTAATAATATATAATTATCACCCGCGTGGTCGAGTGGTCAACGTTATTGGCTTCAATTACGGAGGTCACAAGTTTTCAATTGAATTATGAATTTCTGTTCGAAGGCATTGACGTATGTGATATTTTGAACTATCCCTTCCCTCCCATCCAATCCTAAAAACAGAGGGTAGCGAGAGCGATTAGCTGACCACTAGTCCTGCCCTAGCGCTATCCTTCTCTTCTTACTCTCTTTGGAAAAAAAGAGGAGTAACAAGCAAAAAATATAATAATAATAACTAAGGTCATATGTAAGCGTTATAGTAAATTCAAATAATATATTATTCTGGTAACGATTTCAAAAAAATATTGTAGTTATTAAGAGAATTAAATTATTTCACAATGATTGTGTTCATAATATTAGTTTATAATAAATTTATTAACTCTGGTTATCGGTAATATCATACCAAACGACACCATTGTCTGTAAGCCACTGTTGTATTAAATATTAAAAAAACGTTCGATCAATAGATAAATCTTTTTGACACACACCGTAACCTGTCGTTAAAATGGCTATCGGCTATCAGTGCTATCGGCGAAACTTTTTTCATTGATACCTTTATAAGCTCTAAAAAAACCGGCGAGACGAGCTCAACTATGCTCATAATTGTTTAATATTTTATAACCTAGCCTAGTCGGTCACTTCAATTTAAACATAATTTTATCATATATATTTAAAAAAAAATACTTTTATTATATATGCACTTAAAAAATCGAAATTTCATTTATTTAACGTGGTTTATTGTTAGACTTAACTATCGTATAATATCACCTGCATGAAATTTCTTTATCGTCACTTTTAACGTGTTCACTGTCAATATTTTATTAAGGCGTCATATTTGAAAAAAATACAAACCTTTGTACTAATTCCACATTTATTTAATATGATCAGGCTTGGTTTAAAGCAGTCAGTTTAAATCGGTCAGTTTGAAAACGTTTGTCATGAGCGAAACCGGTATTCATCTCTTCCTCAGTAGCCAAACAATATGAATGAAAAAAATTGATATAACCAGCGATGGGACTCCAATGCGTTAACAAGGGCTCGCTTAATCTCAAAGCAATTCTCAGTCTTCTGGTTGGAGTGAATTTTTTATCACTAGTATGAAATTATATGCAATCGATTGTTACTTAATACACTTATAATATGTAACAGTATGCAATTTACCGTAAATTAATCAATGTAAATGGCTACAAATGTACTACTACTGTATGTTTACTGAAGCTGTAGTACAGGGGTGGCCAAACTTTTGAGCACTACGATCGACTTTTTCAAAATTATAGACGGTTTCTACCAACATCGTATGTGTTGTTAGGTGATCATAAGAAAAGTACGTGTGGGACGGGCATCAGAGATGTGTCCATATCCACAGGTGGGAGACTTAACAGTTACACGTGATCGCGGTCTACGCTTTGGCCACCCCTGCTGTAGAAGACAATATATAAGTCAAAAATGTAGTTATGTACTAATTTGATCTGAGAATATTTTTTCTCTTAAATTAACAAGGGGCTCGCCGACCTAAGTAAAATTTAACAAGCGGCTCGCGCGCTCTCTGAGCCCCTGAATATAGCTAGTATTACTTTCGAAATTAATGTATTCAAGTTATTATTTTTATTCAAGCATTCATTGTCTTATATCTGCATTATTTGTAGCTTAGATAATTTAAGCCAGTTTAATTTTTGGTGTCCGGAAGAAATTCTTTCGAGCGTTTGCTAGTTGCATTTACTTTTATTTAAATTAAAAATATATATATTTCGCCGCAAAACGACAATACACGAAATATCAAGAAAATATATTTTTTTCAATCGTGACAAAACCAGTTTAACAATATTATTGGCCACCGTGCATCCCGTTGTGTCAAGAAGTAAAAAAAAATCGATTAGTTACTGCAAATATTTATTTGTCTCGAAACTGTGATTCGGTTGTATTGCCCATGTGATCTTAATAGACTGATTATTTCTGGTCTGTTTCTGCTGTCACTATGCAACACAAGATCCGGCACCCTTTCTCTACGCACCAATGGTAGTGTTGCCTTTAATTTTTGTATAATATATTATGGCAATTGGCATTACACGCTTCAATAGCGCAGGTGAATGTCTGAGAGTGTTAAAAAATATTTTTAAATGTTTTGTTTCTTATCATAAATAGTTATTATGCAACAGTTATCAAATTGTCTAGTATAAATTTCGATAGAAGAACGAATACATATTTTTTTGTTTATGAAAGTATTATTTTACGCTTTGTCTAGTCAACTTCGTTGGCTTCCGTGACGGATCACACGGGTTCGAATCCCAGTTTTATTTTTTTGATGTCTAAAAAATTACCTCCCACTCTTACAAACCTAAAATAACGAGATATAGCTAGAGTGATTAGCTTACCACTAGTCCTGTATTTTCCCTATCTTTTTTATCTCTACTGTCTACAAATGAAAATGAAAATCGAATGAAAATACGGGAGGTTGAGCAAGTGAGTATCAAGCAGTCCTCGTAGAAAAAATCTATTGAGATACTCCATTAAGAGGCAATATGCTTCAAATTGGGAGTGGATTTTAATTTAAAAAAAGCCTTCACCCTGTTATGAAAAATGCATTAATTTACTATTATATTCTTCAAACAATGCATATTGAAAATATTTATTAAGCCATTAAAAAATGTCCACTCACAATGTGGAGTACCTCAACAATTTTGTTTTTACGGAAATTGATTGTTATCCTTTTTCTCAACCATTCATTTTCAAAGTCACTTCTAATCGTTGCTCAAAATGTTTAAAAAACATTCATGAATTATTCAAAGGTCGGACAAAAAATAATAAATGCGTGTTTGATTATTTTCAATAGCTTTAGAAAATATGTATTATTTTAACATTCAATAATAACTAACAATGTCATTTTAACGAGTATATGTTTAAAATGATAATATTAGTCAAGTCCCTGAAAGGATATCTTAACAGCTTAACGACCGTGGACGCGTATTTAAGTCTTTGAAATCCAACGGTTGCGGACCGTGGACGCATATACGAGTCCTACGTCATACACTCTATTCTATTGAAAAATCACTTGGTTAGAATCGAGTTTGATTTCAAATGTTAACGAGAGATGGTAGCATACACATTGACGCAATATTTAAATACAAAAAAAATCATTATTATACTAAAATATTTCGTAAAAATACCCCTAAGATGGTAGACGTTTATTTTTTTCAGGTGTGATTTTTCATAGTATTATTTTACGTTCTGGTAAAAGTTTTATGTTTAAATCGTTTCTGGTTTGTTTCTCTGATTAACGACGAAATACATACGTAATATTAGCAGGGTAACATGATGCCCAGATGCTCTTGTAGGGCCTCTTAGAGGTGCGAACACACGTATCGTAGTATTTTTTTTACAACGAATTGCCTTGTGATTTATTGCTAGGGCGGGCGGCGTTTCATGCTGCAGTTCTATGGAGCAAGTGTCATTAAGGCGGTCGAAAACAATTTTTGAAATTTGAATCGGGTGGTTGATAATATTGCGACCTATTCAAACTCAGTGGCAGAGGTTCTCAATTCTTAAATAATAGATATTTGTATTGAATATGTTATTATCCATAAAACGTACTTTTTTACGATTTTGAACTTATAAATAATATATCCAATGAAGTTTTTAATATATATGAACATAAAAACAAAGAAAACAATATAAAAAAGTAGATTTTACATATTTAAAAAAAACCTTATAGTAGATTTAAGTTTTTTTGACTACACCACATAAGTATGTAACCCACAGATATAGAACCATTGCTCAAGTGGCATTGATTTATGCGCCAAAGTATCTGGAAGCTATCAAATCAAATTTTGTGAAGATATCTCAATTGGTTTACAAATTATGGTGAATTTAGTAGAATGGCAGTTTTTTGCGAATTTTTCGCAAAATCGCCCGGCCGCCAGGTCAAATTCTATAGGAAACATACGGGCGGTAAGCTGTTAAATAGACTATTTTTTTATTTTACGCTACAGGTGGTGGAGGTTCCATTTATTTAGTAATTTTCATATTTTCTTACAAACAATAGTTAAAAAACTTTGGGTTTCATTTTTTGTAGAAATATCTATACAAAAACAATATTCTAATTATAAAAAGCCCTTTTTATCGAGAATTCCAGTCCATTTTTTGCAAACCTTTTAACTCGATCATTAGCGAACAAATCTGACGCAACCTAAATGAATATCGAAAAAATAATATTGCTGTATGACATTGAAGGTAATTGAACTCAATATTTTAGATCGAGAACTACCTTTTTTTAGGCAACCTAACGCCTGTTAGTGATATGTCGGTTTTTGTTTATATTGCAAATCATCCATGCATGCCGACATAGGTCTGGACTCTTCGAGAATGCAAAGCATTTAGGACAGTTGAGCGATGAGAAGCATTATATTTATAAAAATATAACGCTTTCTTTATATAATACATAATGATCACGACCGGTGTCACTCATTGCGAGCACTATCAACTGATAAAAATCATTAAATAAATATAAACGAACCTCGCGAAAACATCGATCGCAAATAACACTTTCTAAAGAAGTCTTCTGTCAAAAAAGATTATATTGACTCGAGCTAAAAAATACAGAAGTTCATTTCAAAATAAAAAGACAAGACTCTCAATTTGCAAACCATCTCATAAAGGAATCGCATAGAATAACTCCAGTGCTCAAATGTACATATTTGCAATAAAGGTCTTAAGCTTAATCATTGGCGGATCAAGGAGGGGCATGGGGGGCATGGCCCCCCTCCTCTAAAGAGAATTTATTTATATTATTTTTTATCATCTATTTTTTAATGTATTATATTTATTTTAAAATTGAATAGCCTCCTCTTGGGACAGTTTCTGGATCCACCACTGGGCTTAATCCACTAGAAAAACTAAAAATTAATAGATATGATCAAACCAGTGACATTTTTAGTAACCAAACAAATATGTATCTGTCACAAGATAATTCAATTATACAGAACATTGAAACATAAACTTATTTGCTCTGAAAACTATTTAATAATCCTATGCTAGTCACAGTTAATAGAAATACTCCAAGTCAATATTTTACATTTTGTAATATCGTTTCGGATGCTAGAATATATCAGAAAATTTATTGTGTAAATTAAGTTATACAATGTTCTGACGACAGCGTAAAGCTGAAGTAGTTATGGACTTAATAAAATTGATGTTGAACTAGAATATAGTGTTATTTTAATCTTATTATAGTGGAGTTCTAGTAGGTTAATGCTTACTCGATCAGTAAGTGAAGAGTTTCTTACTGGTTTTAATTTTGAATTTTCAATTGAAATATATTTAAAGTTTTTAGCTAAAAATAATTGGAGATTATTTATTATTATGTACACATTTTTTTTTCTTTGTGGTCGTTTCAGACATATTTAAATGTTATAATCTACGACTGTGGCAATGGATGAAGATGCTACTCTCGTAATTTTTTAAATTTAAAATTGGATGAATTTGAAGAAAAATCACCACAGAATTTTGAATATTGACATCACCAAGTACTTTAAGTTGTGACTAAAGATAATTTTACTCTCCTCGAGTGAAAAACGTTACACCAAAAAATATCGACTATAATTAACGTGATGATTTATATTGTATTATATAATAATTAAAATATACAAATAGAATTGTGTATCGCTCATGTTTATTGAGTTTATTTATTTTGATAGAATCTTGCATGCTGCATCAGGGTATCCAAAATAATGTTTTGGCATTTTTATAAAACAAATATAGCATCATTTTTTAAAATATCACGCAATCTGAAGAGTGTTTTTAAATATATTCTAGAATTTTGACAGATTATATTTATAAACCGTCGAAAAAATGACATGCATATCAATTAAATTAAATTTATTATATTTTATAAAGAGATCTATTACAGTTTCGGTTCTGTGGCACGATCGATGGTCGGTGTTTGTTTGCAGTATGCAGTAATGCACAGAAAGGGTTTCTGAAAAAGTTATGCATAATATTGTATTTTTTTATTAATGTAAGTGTTGTATAATATGTTTCTTACAAAACATAAAAACAAAAATCACATCTTAGATGCGATTTAAAAAATGTTATAAGTTTGTAAATTATTATGACAAACTGAACAAGAAACAGTTCGTATTTAAGTTGTAACCATTAAATAATTAAGCCACTTGCGAATTTATAAAACTGACACAGTTAAAATAATTTTCATAGTTTTCTTATGTGTTCTGTAGAGAAAATTATTAGTATGGACCATTAAAATATAGTACAAAATAGACGAGGATCCAAAGTGAACGTGTCTCACAAAAAAAAATAACCACCTGCAATGTGGTCACATGCAAACGTTTATAAAATTACTCTTCCTTACATTCAGAAAAGATATCAAAATTAGGACTGATTAAGGTCCACAACACACTAAGCGAAACCAAAGTCGCGTCAAGTATTTGTTTTCATATAAGAGCATCATTCAAATCACGATAGCGCCAAAACGACGCCGTTATTTCAACATTGTGAAAACGAGTGCCTTAGTACTGGTGTGCCGTGGACGTTAAAGCTATGTTAGATATAAAAATAACTAATTTTGATTAATTAATGCTTTTTGCGTATTAGTTATATTTGTAGTGTGGAATAATTCATTAAAATTCAACTAAATTTCTCATTTAACTAAATGAATTTACAATGAAAGTAGCACGTTATCGCGTGACTACAATGAATGGACCAACGCAGCGTTTTCACGAAACGATTAAGCTCATCTAGAATTCATATCTCTACAACATTTTATAGCTCATATCACAAAAAAATAAACAATTAAATATTGTGGCATACCATCCATTAGCGTGTGCATATTACATAATTACTAATATTTTTTCGTAATTTAATGTTGAAAATGTATTTTAAAAATACTTACTTGAGAAGACTGCATCGATTTTTGAAAATCAGTCCAAATTCAAATCCTCTGACATAGTATGTATGTTATCCAATAAAGCACCAGTGAAGTAATTGATCACTTATTTTCCACCAATCACCGTCAAGATCACACCATTTTGACTAAGTCAATCAGCCAATCGCCATCATGCATAGAACACTATGAACACTTTTCGGACAAACAGTCGAACTATGATTTTTCACTAAAAGACCCATCGAAATCTAAAAGAAAAATATACATTTTAAGCAGTCAAAATAATATTTAAAGATAATTTTAATAAAAATATAACAGCTGACAGTTATATTTAAATGTCTTCGCCTAATTTTTTTATAAAAATCAGGTGAAAACTGTGACCCTGAAGTTTTTTTTAATCATAAAAAAAGTATAACTGTAGATAGCAGATTAAACTATACGATTTTTAAAGCGGTCATAACCAGTATTGATAGAGTATTTGGTACGTAAGTACGAAAAATAAATAAAAAGTGCTTTTTTATTGCCAAAGTAATAAAATAGAATCTATTTATTGTGCGAGCTAGTTAAAAATGCAGTGATCTGTAACAATTTGGCTTCTAGCCAAACAATAATAAAATGTGCGCTTTACAGGTATGTGGGAAAATGTTCTCTTCGGCTGATTTAGTTTCATTCAATATATTTATTTAATTGAAATTATGTTAAAATGTATATAATGTCGTTATGTCATGTAAAAATATTATAATTAATTAAAATTTGAATTCGAATTGTATCACTCCTGGCGGTTTATATACATTTTTTTTTATTTTTATTATAATTATACTAAAATAGATTGAATGCAAGTACAAAAATATATTTAAAGTTTTAATCGAGCCGAGCACCGCTAATAATCGATCAAAAATATACATAATAGCAGGAATCAACAATCTATGGTTTTTTGATTAAACCGCATTTTTTTTTTGAAATCTTTTTATTATTATCATTATAATCTAAATATTTATAAATGAAGCATGTTTTTGATATTAGTATTATCATTTTATCTGGTGCAGTTTTAACTACAAGATAAAAAATAATCTTTTTTTCACTCAATTTTTTAGAGTAGGTTTTGGGTATTGATATTTGTCTATGGAAAAAGTCCATTGAGGCATTCGATTACAAAAAAAAATGGCGTCCACGGTGGAACATAGTGATTCAAATTCGCGTAAGTGCAAAAAACGTGAAGCGGTAGTATCGAAAAAACACACCGACACATTTTATCGAGGTATTAAAAAACAGACTTGTTGCGATATGCCTACGTGACTTTTACGGAGAAAATTTCAGCCGCCAATTGTGACGGACGGGATGATATTAACGGAAAAAAAACGCGACATTGGCCGCCAACCATACGCACATTTAAATCTTTTACGCTCAAAGACATTACAACGTAACATAACCCGTATGACAACTTCAGTTAAACTTCTGGGTATGACGTCGGCTTAAACTTGTGTTAAGTTTGACAATCGAAACCGTTCTTATATGTCCTAAGTTTGAAAATAGAACACCACTTATTTTAGTGTTGCCATATATTACGCTTATCGGATTTAATCACTTTTACATTGTGAAGATTCAAAAAAAAAATATTTCATATTTTTTTCCTTGGATTTTATGGTCTCACAAATTATAACTCCAATCTCAAACGTTTATGCGATACAAATAAAAAGTATGTTGTATTGTAATTATAACATTTAGAATATTTTTAATTCACTAGTTGAAACCGGTAACCAAAATTATCAAAATTGTGAAACATACAAGTTTTTTAATAACAAATATTAACTAATATCACTAAAGTATATTTTTTTAAAAAATCATCATTTATTCTATAATACTTTAATATTCTGTCAATATGAAATCAATCATTCTTTTAAAATAGTTTCGTTCACTGTGTAAATATAAACTTAACCATTTTCTTCAAAATATAATTGCTTTAAATTTGTTTTCTTATTTTATTTAGACACCTTAAATTGTTTTTCTGGTTCTAGTTTAAAAGTCTTTAATTAAAATAATTCCCCTCCCCCTTTATTCGTCTATATTTAAAGTTTTCCCACTATCATAATTTTCATTAAAAATGCTATTGTACGTTGAGAATTTTCCGTGCATTGATTTAAAATCACATTTCATTCAAATAAACATCCCTTATTTTTAATATTAATATTTTATATCCATCACAAAAAACTAGTCAGAATCATATATATTTTTCACAGTGTTGTTAATTCCTTTGCACATTTAAGTAAGAATTATTTTGTCACATTGTAAAATCTCTAGCCGGTTAGTTTTTTTTTATATTAAAGAATTTTCACGACAGTTTTCTTTTGGGTAAACTTTATTTTTAAAAACTATTTTTTTTGTATTGATTTGAACTGTTGATACTTTTACGTTGGTTTCGATGAAATATTCGTAGTAAGGTTTTTACTTTTTTTTAATAATTTTCTCGGGGATGTACGAAGGTAAAACGCGGTCGGTGCACTCGTCGTTGTGAGCGCTGCGATGTGTACACGCGGCGACTGCTCAAGACAGACTGAGTAGAATCATTTCGTTGCCCTGTGAACATTCAGTTCGACGGATCGGACGCAAAGAAATAGTCGGCGCTTGTACGATTCTCACAGATGACATTACATAAGTACTCGGTGATTAGCGATGAGAAAATTTTCACTTTATCGGAATCATTCCTATGCGATTTTATACTCTTATCAATAAACGCATTGATGAATCGGCAGAGACAAATAGCTACATTGACTTACAAACAGTCTTAGTAAACAGTTCAATTTTATTTTCTGTTTTTATCTAATGGAAATTTTTGGCTTCCAATGTGTATGCTGTTTTTTTTCAAGTGCATGGCAAATTGTCATCAGCTGTTATTTATATCGTTGCAAAAATAATTAAAATTCCATTTTAAATATTTTGCATTACATCGAATATTCAACGTGGCAATTCGAGAAGATAAAATATCACAAGTAATTACTTCGAATACTTAAAATGCTTAATTGAAAAAAGTGTATATTGACCCTGACAGAATTTGAACTCAGCGACTTTATAAATATTTTTGAAAATATTTTGCATATTATTTACTATATCTTTGTTGATTAAATTCACAATCAATTTGTAGAACTTTATAATAAAACTACAATTTCCATGTAAGTACGTAATTCAGTCAATAGCTGTTTCCTTATCACGAAATCGTCATTCGTAGTTTAAAGAACTGAGAACATAATTCAGACGATGTTTAACCTTATCATTTTTTAATTTTAATTGTAACTATCTATTAATATTAACTAAAAAAATATACAGTTGTTCTAAGTATATTTGCTAATCCGGAAAAAGTCTCATAATATTATGTTATAACAAAATTATTAAGTAGTAGGAATTTAAAAAGGAAAATTGTTGTTTTAGTAAGACATGACCGAGGTGATACGTATTTATCTAACAAGGTTTAAAATTTTATTTTATTTCTTTTATACTACTGACAGTTGAATTTCCATTTTGTGTAATTATTTAATTTAGGATTTATTTTTAAATTATGTTTCCTTATTCATTTTCTCTTTTTATAATATTCAAGGGCAAAAATCATAAAGTACAAGGGTTGGAATCGGAGTCGTAAAAACGGTGGACTCAGGGCCATTTAAAAAAAATATATTTATTGATGTATATTCAAAGCGCAATAATCTATAGTGTTGACATTGCATGCTTGGCTGACTAAAGATGATCTAATAAAAATAATAAAACATTTTTATTACTTTTTCCACATAAAATTTATTAGATCAGGACCGGTTTCGCTCATCGCGAGCATTATCAACTGTGATAATGCTCGCGATGAGCGAAACCAGTCCTGATCTAATAAATTTTATGTGGAAAAAGTACTAAAAATGTTTTATTATTTTTATTATAATGCCATTCCACCAAGTATTGACAGTGAACACCTTAAAAGTGATTAAAGATGATCTGATGAAATAAATATATATATATATATATGTGTAAGTTAAAATAAAATGATTGAAAATGAAGCCCTGTAAAATATCCCACTTTACTTCACTTTCAAAAATGCATATTCCACATATCATAATATATTTTATTTTATTAGTCACGATTAACTCGCGGTTGGCAAACTTTAGAGCATCACGGACCACTAAATACATCATTTTAAGTCCCGCGGATCACCTTAAAGATTTTTTTAAAGTATATATTAAAAAAGTTATCAAAGTTTACATAAAATGCACTTAGTTCATAAAAAAACCCTTAATTGCAACTTAATTATTAAAACTCAAATAATAGTACGAAAACTGTAAAAACAGAATAATTTAAAATGGTTCCACATTTCTCTTGCGGACCACCGAAATTTTCTCACCTACCACCACTTTTCCGACCGCTGCTTAAGACAGTCAGTTGAATCGATTACTTTATATAAAAAAATGTATTATTTAATTTTTTTTAATTGATTTTAATGAAAAAAATAGTAAAATTTATTTTAAAAAAATTTTGTTCACATAGCGCTTTTGATTAGTAGCTAATAAATGCTGGGTTAAGCTAGAATCGGTTATCGAAATTCTGCAAATGTCTCTTTTTCAAGCCATAATATTAAACTAAGGCTTGTATTTTTCCGGTCTTAATTTTAATACAGTTTCGGTCTGAATTTATATTACATTAGTCAGAATTTATATTAAATGGTCGTAATATATCGGTCAGTGTACAGAGGGCAGAATAAATAATCAATGGTCAGAATTTATATAAAATAGTCATAATTTAAATGAAATTGACAAAAAATCTAACCTAACCAAAATGGTTACAAAAATCTGACCGTATAGAATCTATCAAAAAAATAATATAGCGATGAAATGTAGGTGCCATAAGGTGTTCTTTCTCAACACATCGTAATCTAGTTATGTCGAAATGTATACTTACGACATTGTTTTGACTTCTTTATAACTCTTCGCTTAAAACATATCCAGTCAAGGAATTATTCAGTGTACGCTGATACAGCCTCATCTGGAAACCCTTCTATATTTTGATTGACTTGGTATTAACTCCATTATAATAACGTTAAAATATCAAAGCATTTAGTTCTACAAGAATAACAGGAATTGGTTGATGGCTGTTTTGCTTCGAACCTTAATCAGACCTGTGTTCCTCCTTTGTATCTCCGGTGTTATCGTTAGCTTTTTGTTCAACGTTCAAGCTCCAATATCACAGAAAAACAGTATAAATATTAATTAACTACATTCAATTAAAATCATCGTTATTGAGAAACTGTACATTTTGTTTTATTGAAAAGGTTGAATTATTTACTAAGCAAATTAAAATATTTAATATTTCGGTTTGTATTGTTAACCTTTTCAACAATGAACTTTCAATTTTTATTAAACAGTTACCTAGATCAATTGAAGAAAATATCACATATTTTTTCAAACAAACAGTATTTTAATTTAGTATTATAATATATATAGATTTGACGTCCAAATTCTTAAAGTCATAAAATTATGTAAATATATGTTTATTTTCAAGTTCAAATATATTAAAAAAATAAAATACTAATTTTTACTTTAATTTGTTAATAAAATCAGGACCGGTTAAATCATGACGAGCAGTATCAGTTGATAATATTTTTTCTACCAAGTATTAACAGTGAACACTCTACAAGTTCAAATATGATATATGTAGGGTTAATCAAAGATTTTTGAGAATATTTTTATTACTTGGAGAATTACTTCCTCAAAAAAAAATATTGTAATATACGAAATCATTTTAAACACGTTTATTGTTTTAATTCATTTTTTGTAAGCAACCCTCATCCTTAAAGTAAGTTACTATCAAATTAACCGAAAACATCAGAAAGCTTACTTGAAAAGTTATATTATATCATTAAGTGTTATTTATATAGTTTTATGACGTATGTATCTAATGTCACTGTATGGGTAAATATCATAATTATTTTATTATTTATTTGGAAACTGACAAGAATTTCTTAAACGTAATATTATTCAATTTCAACTTGTTTCAAACGAATATCATCTTTCATATATTAACATTCCACATTTTCAGAACACAAATTTATGTAAATTAAATTTTCTAGAATTTAAGCTTAAAATATTCAAGCAGTGGTACAATTATAATTACAGTGAAGGTATCATAGGATCGACTCTTATAATAGGCACTTGAATAGTGTTACTTTCAATCGGTGGAAAATGTATGAAACTAAAAGATGATTTACAGAACGTATTCCGGAAGTCCAGTCGATGATCATGTTTGTTTTGGGTTGACATAATCAGTTATAGCACTAATTTATGATAATAGTGAACGTTTTTTAATTAAATTTTAATTGAGTTGGGTTAAGCAAAAAGGGACTAGCTGTTATATTAATATTACAAATTTCATTTTAAAAAAGAGATCAAAAGATTCTTAGAGGAAAAATTCAAATATGTATTTTTTTGTTATATATATATATATATATATCCATAAACAAATGTGGCCCACACAGACGCACAAGCGCCGCACTGAGAATTTAGTACTATCCACTCAATTAGCTATAGATTTGCAAGGCACTTAAGACGCCTCGCACACAAGCGCAGAGATCCTTAAGCCAGCCCTGTGCTTAATTGATAAGTCAGTTAAGAAAATGTATCATTTTAACACAAACACGCACATTCAAAACATCTACATAAAGCATCTAAAAACATGTCATACGTTTGAAAGACAATATCTCCATTCTGCAATTTTACAATTAATTTCCTTTTGTTTAACTCAGCCCAATTCTAAAGTGGCATAGATTTCTTGAAACTAACTTAGTTTGAGAAGCGTCAAAAATTGTAGTGGTCAATTGAAAAGTACTGAGCGAAACCAGTGCTGAGCAGTATTCCTTCTAAGCCAGTGGTTTCCAACCTCTATGTTACTGCGCCTCCTTTTGAAGAAAAAAATATTTTCGTGCCTCCCCATCCTTTATTTCATATAGTAATGAAGACACGTTTTACAGGGTAAATAAATATTTTGGGCTGTTTGCGCCCCCCTTTGCAATAGCTCACGCTTCCCCAGGGGCGCGTGCCTCCCAGGTTGGAAATCGCTATTCTAAGCTGTGCGCGACAGGTATGCACAAAAGTTACACCAGAACAAATCAATTGAAATTATACAGTGCTGCTAATTATAAAAAAATTGTCATTATAAAAAAATTTGCCATTTCGTTTAGTAGGTTTAAATACCGTGTATGTGGCGCACAATTTTTTTATTTCAATTTAAAAAATAAAATAATCATCATAAAAATAAGAACCCTGTATCGTTATGTTGGACTTGGACTGTTTTTACGTTGTAGTTGAATATTTTTTTACTTAGTAATTATGTACGTTTATCAAAAGGATAATAATAAAACATGCTTTTGAGTGCATTGAAAAAATATATTTTATAATATTTATGCATCCTAAATGTATCCCGGAGACGCGATAAGTGAGCTATTAAACGAGTTTACGTGAATATTTTTTAATCATACAAGTCCAAAAAAAATCTGATGTTAATTGTATAACAGTCTTGTCTCTCGTAGATTGAACATTAATTTATGACATAATAATATGACGTGTGAATAAAATTACTCCAAGAGATACACTATGGTGAGTATACTACCGTTTTAATATCAGCTTAAACATAAACGAGATAAAGGCGTAGAACGTCTTTGATTGCGTGACAAACTTTCTTGAATACTTGAAAATATTTTAGCCGTTTCTTATACAATATCAGTATTTATTATTATTAATTAGTATATTTCGAGTTTGTAGCGCAGTGATCAACGTCGTTGGCTGCCGTGATGGATTTCACGAATTCGAATCAAAGTACGAACACCAAATTTTCAATCAATTTCTGTTCGAAGACGTTGATGTTTTTGTTGTCTAAAACTTCCCCCGCCCCACCTTTTCAATCATAAAATAAGGTGGCGAAGAAAGATAAGCTAACTACTAATACTATTCTAACCCAGTGACGTTCCTAGGCTATGTGCCGCCCCTAAGCAGACCCCTAAAATAGCGTCTATTTTCTTTCAATCCTTCCCGCTATTCTAGGAATAAATATACACATATAGAAGTTCGAATCTTCTACTCACTCAAACAAATCTTTTGTCGCTTATTCCGTTTTGCTTTCACGTGATTCATAGTATGTACCTTATTGACATAGATTCTCACAAATAAATATGATCCAAAAGCTCACATTATTGTTCAATAATTGTGAAAAAATAAATTATAATAAAAAATATTAAATGCACTTAAATAATATAAGTATCGAATCTTAATTTGGTATTTTGTTAATCAAAGACATTGGGGCATCATATTTATTCTAAATCAAATTTGTGTCAAAAATATGTATTCATTTAAAAAATCTGTGATCATTTTCCGCTCCCTAGGCAACTGCCTATTCGCCTATGCCCTAGGAACGTTCCTGTTCTAACCCTATTTTCTTCTAATAAAGGGAAGTTGAGTAATCTCGTATAAAAACTTATGTTTACTGGTTAAACGAGGAAACGGTTAACTTAATAACAATCGAACTTTTAATCGAAAAAATATGTAAGTATTGGATTTGAACATATAAAAACTCGAAGTAACTTAAACCTGTCTGACCCCGGTCATGAGGTTAACGCATGCATTTTGACAGTGCTTCTTTACGATTTCAAGTCATGGCACCTTACAAAACCACGGGGTAATCTTTGCTTTGAAAACAGATACCTGCGCCGAATACTAAGAGTGCGGTGGTTTGACTTTATCAGGCACAGAGATAAGGGAACGGACTAAACAGCCGTTGATTACGTCCAAAGTGAAGAAGCGACGATGGACCTGACTTGGAGATGTGCTGTGGATGCCTCAAGAGAGCCTGAACTCTGTTTGTCTCTTCTACCAGCCGGATAGATGTACTCGGTGGAGCTACAGGACGCTGGAATGGCATGGGTGGAAGCAAGAAAACTGGCTGGGGACAGAGAATCTTGGAGGAACCATGTGGTGGCCATATGCTCCGACTAGGGAGCGGATATGGAAAAAATGTGGTTTTTTGCCGTGATAAATTAAATTCCCTAACACGTATGTAGTAGTATTAGGACACCTGTATTCACCAAATAAACATATACATGGATATGACATAATAAACATTAAAAATAATGACATAAAATAATAAAAAATCGGCGAAGTTACGTTAGTGATAATAAAAATAGTAATTTTCTAGGTACATCGTGCTTCTAAGCATACCATGTTATATATAGTTTTAATTAACATATTAACGAGTCGAGTGGTATGTGAAATATGTCATATTGACAATAACCTCACGTGATCACACATAATTATGAATAGGATTGCCATTAACACAAAATAATAAGCTTCATTAACATAATCAATATTATTGCGAAACCGGTAACCCATAACCTGTTCCGGTAGGTTCAAAATTGCTATATCTTTATTTTTAACTTGTTGTATAAACCAAACATTGACTAGAGTTGTATATAAGGTTGTCAGGTGTCCCGGATTGGCCGGTATTGTCCCGGAATTGGAATCGCTGTCCCGTATTCCGGATGAGTGCTAAATTATCCCGGAAATTAAGAGAAAACTATAAAAAACGTTTTTGGATTCGAAAGTCTCGAAAAAGCTAAAAAAACGCTGGTATTTTGGGCAACTCGGTAAATTCTTGGGTTTTTGAATTCGAAAGTCATAAAATCGGACAAATGTACCGGATTCACTTGCAAGAAATCTGGCAACCCTAGTTGTATACCTTGTGGTATTACAGTGTTCGTATAAATATCTAATTTCATTTGAAATATTTTCGTTTCAACGATATAAAATCAAATCAAATTTGGCGTGCTTCTTCTTTGACGTTTTGCATATTTTTTTTATTCCTTTTTTCTTTGTGTGCCATCATAATTTCGAGATGTAACATTCGGTATGCGTTATGATGCATTAAGGGCATTTCAATAATAATAATAATAATATATATAATATAGTATCCTTATTCAAATTTATCGGTAATTAATCAAAAATAGATCCGAAAATGCTATTTTTTCCTCATCTGTTATCCTTTTTTCATGATCAGATTTGTTAAATGCTTATTTTCGAAGCTCAATCAATTTAAGTAAAAAACGTGTTATTTACATAGCCAATGTGGGAAGGACGTAACCCACACTGCAGCTTTTTTTTCTCTAATCGCGATGTGTACAACTTGATACTCGCTCTATCAAAAGGATGTATGCTGAAAATTAAGAATTAGTATCTAAATCAAGCTTTTAAATTTGAAAAACGTAGGGCCTGTGTTAATTGTGATCAGGAAAAAAGACTTTTTTGGAAAAAAATATTTAATTAGTATCTCATAAAGTCAATTGAAGCCCAGTTTATAAGTCTCCATGCACTTCAAGGTTGTGTATATTTAATAACTTTCATTTGTACTAAAATCATCAAAAAGAGTTTTTTGTGTCTCCTGTTAAATTTGTTATGTGTGTGTTACGTCCTTTTTTCTTTCCACAGTCGATATGTATACGGTTAACGTATATAAGAAGCATATATAATAGCCAGTAGAATAAGTACACATTTTTAGTTTTATTCTTTAACACAGCGATTTCCAACCTGGGAGGCGCGAACAATTTATAATATTTACTTTCCCCTTAAAACGTGTCTTTAACGTGTATTACTATATGAAATAAAGAATAAGGAGGCGCGAAGATATTTTTTTCTTCAAAGGGAGGCGTAATAACATAAAAGTTGGAAACCACTGCCTTAACACACTCTTTGTTCAATATCACATATCGCTGCCACAAAGCAACAGTGAAATAAAAAGCTAATCAATTACTGAAAGGTAGACTTTTATAATGAAACATTGAATTTTTTAATTTGAAAAAAATGCCACATTTAAAAGAAAAATCTTATTCTTACAATTATTGATATTGTCATGTAACTTCAAATCATCACCGAAACGAATAACTAAATACAAATAATAGTAAACAAATAAACCATGCCATTATCTTTTATCATAAACCGTAAAAGAAAATTAATAAAACCATACACTACTATTTAAAAAGTAAAAACAACAGTGGATAAAAAGGACAATTCTTAAAGTTCAAATATCTTGAAACTATTATTTTAGATTTATCCCACTGTTGCTTTAAGGTAGCGATATCCTTTATTTATACCACGGAAGATTCTCAATCTTTTGATAGTTTGATCATTCAAATACGATTACTTGAATAACTTCATGAAAGTATGCATAGAATTTTCCATATCTCTAAAAAATACGACAATATTAAAATTAGTTTGTTTTTATCAAAGATTAAAAGATATATCAGCCTAAACCAAGAAAGAAGTCGATCGTAGTGAAAAATTTAAAGTAAAAGTAACTCCCGACCTCAAAAAACATGGGTACCTTTGCCGACAGTTTTGTATTATACTTTCTGTATCTTGAATTTAAGAAAAAAAACAATCAATCATTATTTTTTTTAAATATTTTTCATGAATATAATTGAAAAACATTTTAACCACTTGAATACCAAACGGACACAAGTGTCCGGAACATATAAAAGCGAACACGGATGTCCGAGACATTTAAAAAATCAAATACTTGGTATTCTAATAGAATATAGGCAATATTTTGTTGAATATGTGTAGTGCTATCTATACTGAGTCAATATAGGTTTTTAAAATATCGAATTCGAGTGTATGGCAAAATTATTTTTCTCAAAAACACTCAGTATCTCTAATACATATGAATGATTTATTTGCGCGGTATTCAAACGGTTAATTTTGTTTGCCGTAAAGTTATTTAAATAAATCCATAATGTATACGCTATTTCTAACAATATAGTAAGAGTTGTACGGTGTATACCCTCTGCTACAGCGCTTTTCGAATTAAAATTATTCTTGTTATTTTTTTTCAAAAAGCGCCGTAGAAATCGCTATAGAAAAATTGCTATACATGAATATGGATAAAACGTGATCCACGATATTGTTAAAGACTATTTTATGAATTTTGCACAGTTCTAGTTCGTCAGAGTCAAAATTTACAATCATTCAAAATGTATGTTTTTTTAGATTGATCTGATATCATTTTCTTAATTGAGGCCTTTTAAGATAAGATATTAATTAATGTGGAAATCTGAAATGAAAAGTTTTCCCACCCCAGCACACAACAAATATAAAACGAAAGTATTTGAAATATTTAATGGAGAGTGTATTTAAAATTCTATCTTTACAATTTTAATTTATTACTATTTTTTTCCTTTTCAGATAATGTTGCAACATATCTGAATTTATTAGCGAGTGACACATTTATTACAATATCGTTAATATATTACGTTAGATTTTCACACTATGATAAAATGTTTCTTGTTCCTGACCTATCCATTGCATTCTAGGTAATCTGAGGCTTTCTACTCATGTTAAAATTACTGTGGCTTACGTTATTTTATTTTATTTTAATGAATTTCAATTCCTATCCAAGAGTTTTTGGTCAGCCAAATATTTTTTTGGTTTAATTTTGATATATCTTTAATACAAACATTGTTTTTTTCTTTCTAGTCTTATTTCGGCACAATTCAATGAGAAGCAAGTGTAAGATCATTTCGCTACTGTATTCGGTCCGCTGTAACTAGGGCATCCAATCAGTTAAATTTTCTGACCCCGAAATTCCGGGATTGATACGGCTGCGATCCCGGGATTTCGGGATTGAGAAATTTTGACCAAATCCCGAAAATTGACACGAAATTGGCAAATCGAGAATTTCATATTTCTCGGTGAGCTAAAAAAACGAAGTTTTGTGATTATCTGGGGAAAAGTATACCAAATCGAGGATTTCAAATTCTTTGGTGAGCTAAACAACAAAAAAACGAGGTTCTGTGACAAATGGGGGAAACAGTATAGCGAATTGAGGATTTCAAATTCCTCGGTGAGAAAATCTCAATACCGGGATCCCGGGATCCAAAACTAATCAATCCCGGGATTGGATACCCTAGCTGTAACAGGCTGGGTCTGATCAATCGGATTTCTTCCTGATTACCCTCGTTAGTGATTCGCCATAAGAGGAACATTAATACAATTTTGCAACACTTCTTAAACGACATTGATTCTTCTTAGTATACTATTTAAACAATCATTATAAATACAAGGTGACAGTGCGACCTATTACAATCCATGAATGCGCACGGAGAGAGAGTGTGTATTGCGTTAGAAATAAACATCTAAAGCTACATCAAGACAAATATATCGCATTTGCTTCAACACATTTGGACACCTTACGAAAAATCTCAACATAATTAAATTGAGAAGCAAACATCAAAAAGTGATTTGTCACACAAACACAGAGCTTGGGAAATGATGATTTGAGTGTTGGAGAAATCACGGTTTGCATGAATGTGTCAACTTTGTGATACTTTTTTAGGAAAAATTTTTGATAGCACCAATTGTGATTTCCATTCATAAATTTTATTATGGACTGTCAGAATTGGTATAAGATGGCATTTTTCAAAATTTGTGACAAATCACTCGAGAAAAACTGGTTTTATTTATGTGTCTCCACCTTTTTCTTTAGTGAGAGTGAGGAAAGAGCTATATAATCGATCTATCAAAGACCCGTTTTCATAATCGAATCACAAAAATCTATGCCTTTTCTCACAAATCCATAAATCAATTCAAAACGGTGACAATTTGGAGTTTCAAATGCTTGATCACGAAAATGAGTGTAAAGAAAGCTAAGGTTCATTTACCTCTCGGAAAATTTCAGTTTACACAAAATATTTTAGTTTATTTCGATATTGAATACATCGAAAGATGTGCAATACATCATTTATTATTAAGATTATTTAGTAAGAAGTAAATAACTGATTGATTTGAGATTGATTTTTTCTTAATAAGCTTGAAATTACTATAGTAATTGATAAAGAATCTAAAATTGTAATAATATCTAAACACGATCTATGTTTATCTTTGAGCTAATGCTGAATTAAAAAGATGGATTACAGACTTATTTTTTTTACGCAAGGTAGCTTCACAAATTCCTTTTTACTTAAGTTTCCCAAACTTTTTCTGCGGTAAAATCCTAAAATTTCAACAAAACACCTCTTTTATTTTATTGAGTCAATAAAATCAATACAAATTTAGACATTTTTGAATTTGATACAGCTCTAGCAGCACATAAAATAATTCTAGGTTATCGCGGAGCATGGTTTGAGAAACCCTAATTTATACATTAATATTAATAAATACAGTTTTTATAAACATAGTGTCACAAATATTTATATCCGCTACTTTTTAAAACCACTATATTATTATGAAAGCATTGGAAATTTTAGGCAGTTAGTTTTTATTGTTTTAATATGGAAATGATACGGCGACCTCTTATTTGCCGTCCTAAAACACCGGACTTTGCAAGATAAATAAATATGAAAAAATACCAACATATGCGTTATAGAAATAGACTACCGAATGGTGTATGTCAATTAAAAATTTACATCCGATAAGAAAGTTTTAAATATATTTTAATTAAGAATATGACACGGAGAAATTCTTTATTGTAATTATTCTGTGGCTACACCTAACATTTTTAACCCTTTGCATACGGGCGATCGCTTTTGCGACGATCGTTTCCCATGCGAAAAGATCGGGGAATCGCTTTTGCGACGATTGGTTGGTTTCATATTGCGTGGCTTAATGAACGTATATTTATGCGAATATCATTTAATATTTTTGGTGAATATATGACTAATGATTGTTAAATACATAAATTAACTTATTTTAAAACTTTTTTTTTTACTTTATTTCATTCTTTTAATGATTATAAAAAGACAATTTTTTTATTACTAAATTTTTTTTAATCATTTTTTTCACTTTAACTTTTAAAATTAAGCAAACACTTTCTAGATTATTTTCTTTGACTTATGTATAGTTTTTGAAAGGATCTTGTTTTTTTACGTAATACACGTGGAAAATTGACAATCGGTTTTAATTCCTGCTGTATTTATTGAACTGTTGCAATCAAAATATTTTGGAAAGAGCTGAGCGAATAAAATATATGCATTTTGCAACAATAAAAACGTTGAAAGGTTGAATGTAATATAAAATAAATATGCACTGATGATTTCTTAAAAAATATTTTATCGACATGCATTTCTCAATAGCATTTATTATTTGACGGGGAAAGTGGTGTAATTGATTTCATACGATGATAGTCAATATGTATACATAGAGTCGCAATGTATCTGTACTGCTATTTTTTTTAAATTCTATGTCCGCTCCCATTAGAAGCGGATTCAATGTGGAGCATATGACTTCTTTATGAAAGTATCTCAAAATTTGTTTTTCTACGAGAACTGATTGTTATTCAGTCGCTTAACCTCTCCTTTCCTAAGAGAGTAGTAGGAAAAAAGTATAGGGATAGGACAGGACTAGTATTTAGCTGATCGCTCTCACTACACCCAGTTATTGAAGGATTGGAAGGGTGAGAGAGAATTTGTAGACATCACAAGCACCCATGCCTTCGAACAGAAGTCGATAAATCAATCGAAAAAATGCTGTTTGTACTGGGGCTCGAGTTTGTGAGATTCGGCGTGGAAGCCAAAAACGCTTACCACTGCGCCGTAGGACCCGACAAAACTGCTATAATTTATTTTAAAAATAAAAAATTAAATTTGTGATTCGGTTCTGCAGTGCAGTGGTCAACGTCATCTGCTTCGGAGACGCTTGGTTTGAATCACATTTCAAACAATTTATAATTTTTTTCTAAGGCAAGGATGTTTGTGATGTCTGAAGATTCCTTCTTACCCTTCCAATCCTAAAATTACAGGGCGTAGTGAGAGTAATTAGCTGACCTGTAATTATTGTTTTAACCTTATTCTTTCTATCTGTTTTCTCTTCAAAAAAGATTGCTTGAACATCTGAGGCAGTTCTAATAGTAAAAAAAGGTTGGGAACTGACATGAATAAAAATAAATGATTTTTAACAGTATCTAACAACGTCTCAAAAAAAGTATTGGCGGCTTCCCCAACCTTCATAATATGAATAAATAAAATAAAATATGTATACAGAAATATACGAAAATTCAAGTTACAATATGTATACGTTAAAATTAAATTTGCCTAAGGTCCGCACATACATGCAAACATTATACAATATTTTTTTTTATTTTATTACAACGAATTTCATACCTATTAATATTTTTAGTACAATACTGTGGAGTCGTGTAAAAAAAGGCGGCTCCGACTCCGACTCTAGCCTTAAAATAATGAACGACTCCGACTCCGAGGAATTTTTTCAAAATTTATTTTTAAATATTATAAAATTTATTTATATAATATGTGTACCATTAGATGATCTGTAAGCAGCCAAGCATGTAATGGCAACACTTTGTACTATTTTGTTTGAATACACTTCATTAAAAATATTTTTCAAAAAAAATTCGAGCCGCTCATTTTTCATGACTCCGACTTCGGTCAAAATACCGCGACTCCGTGACTCCGACTCCACAGCCCTGGTATAATACCCATAATGCCAAATCATTCTAATGGTTGAAGAAAATCATACAGTGACGTCATCCAGCCGAAAATACGCTGATAATTACAATTGTGGAACAGATTTTAGTAAAATTTAATGACACTTCACCCTTGCCCATTCTATTTAACGAGTTATTATGACTCGAACATTTTCACCTAAAATCATTTGAAGCTATTTCTTACATCAATCTTTTTTTAATGCTCAATTGTTGAACATGATAACCATTGAATTAAATAAATATGCTTATACTAGAATACATTCAAATAAGATGAAATAATGAGATCCGATAACTGCATATCAAATCAAAGCGTTTATAGCAGTTATTTTGGAAATGAGCATTACATGACAACATAAATAATAATAAATCTTGTTGGACTAAAAAATCCCGCGAAATATATATATCGATGTCCTAGTTTTATAAAACGATAAGTCAAAAATTTGATGTTTTGAGTTATATTACCTATTCGAATACATTTTCTATAGATTCACAAAAGAACATCTAGAAAAAAATACTAGTTTTCTCCCGGTTGGCAAAAGTTTGCATAATGGAAATAAAGAAATATAAACAATATCTCGGTTACATGTATAATATATACGATTCGAAATATCATTTTATGGTTTTGTCAAAGTTTCAATAAATTTGAACTGAAATGAGATTAATAACAAAATGATTCACTAAAGATATGACACAAACAATAAATATCACTTTTCTACAACTCAGTTTAGATGTGTCAAAACATTGGTCAGCCAACCATATCTCAAAGCTAACAATTTTTAGTTGTAGCAGTATGGAACTAAGCCATCGATATATGTAAATATCAATTCGGAGTCGGAGTCTTAGTCGCTTTCAATTTAAAGCCGAAGTAGGAGTCATTTTTTATCCGACTTAACAGCCAGTAATAAAAGCGTTGAAAGGATGGTAAAACGCATCGGTGGGCTGCCAATACGCTAGCAAAAGGTACGCCTAATCACAGATATATTCGCAGTGTTCTGTTCAATGGGCAGATTTCTTTATCAATCTTATACCTACAATTTTACACAATAAATATTAAAACAATTAATTTTTACTATTCTTAAATTAAGTAACGATACGTAATATACCGTAAAATTATTAATATCTATAGCTGAAAAATGAAATTACCTACCTCAGATTGCAAGAGTGAAGAGTTATAAGATGGACGCAGAAATAGGTACTATTTCTTTCAGTTAAACGTTATACTGAAACCGTTGTAGATAATATATGTGTCATAAATTGCAGTTAAGTACTGATTGAGCAAGATTTTTTTTTTTTCATAATTTAACAAAGGGTTCGCTGACCCAATTTAAAACTATCAAAAGGCTCGCCCGGGCCCCTGCGAGCCGCCTCCAGCCCACCCCTGGTGAAACGGTTAAAGTATATTTCCATAAAGATTGATAAAGGTTTGCATCCGATTTACATTGAGGACAATAAATAAAGCATGTTTGTGTTTTTTTTGTTGCGAAATAATATAATCCTTTAAGAAAAAAAACGTAATAGTTTTTTAGTGATACGATAATAGTCCAGGTAATTTTTAAGTGATTTTACATGAAGATAATATGATTTCGTTTTGTAAAATAATCATAATATAAATTATAGTTTATAATATTATCAGTAACATATGAATTATGATGTAATTTGAGACAAAAACGAAAGACGCTATATGATCTTACGTGGCGCTTATTCCTTTTTATGATTGTATTATTATGAGGAGTATGGGATCAAATACGCCCAAATTCAGTTAAGAGAAAAAAATTAAATATCGCTATAATATTGCAGTACTGATTCAAAGGAACAAAATAAAAATTTTAAAGTCGCCAAAAACCTCTTAGTTTCAAATAAATTAAGGGTTAAAATATGACCTAATAATCAAAACTGTCTTACTTTTTTATAAGAAAAGTGTGTTTTTCTACGTTCAGGAAAAGGTGGATCTGGTCATTTTCGGTCCAAAACTCCTCGTGATTTTTTTATGATGATACTAACGACAATCCATACTATTGATTAGCATAATTGTTAAATACATTTTATTCTCTTATAAAACATATATTTGGAGTGAAAGTCGAAGTTATGGTATGAGAAAAACGTTTTTTTGATTTCATCGCTTATTATTATTTATATTAAGTCAGATAATTATTTAATTTACTATGAATTCGCGTAGATAATATTGATCTTAGCACGTTATAAAAAAAAATGATAAAATGTATTAAAAAATTTGAGATTTACGTTAGTTTTTCCAAAACACTGGAAAATTCCCATTTTCTTACCCGTTTTTTTCGCACATACCTACGAAATTTCGCCCGTAACCAAAGGGTTAAGGTTCATAAGTTTATTGTAAAAATAAGCTACATTTGTTTATAGTCAGTTACTGTGATATCATAGTGCTTATATCTGTTGCTACAGGAGAGCAAAAATAAAGTCTTGGTATCAGCTTAAGTCATTAGGTTAATTAGTACAGCAACAAAACTGTTTTATTCTTCTTTCAATAAAGTGTGTGATTTATTGCAAACTGACAAGAAGTCACATGTTGTTATTACGTTGTTACAAAAAAGGTAACATTTTTTTAAACTTTTATGTAGGAAACTTGTAAAACCGTAAATACTGAATCTAAAACATTATACCCTAAAGTGCTTACCCTAAAGTTATTTGAATAGCAAAGCTTGTTTTAACGGTATTGATAAAAACCGTTAAATTAAATGGTATATGTAAAATTGTTTGCTGTCAATCCTTGAAGGAAAGACATTTTAAGAAATAAAAAAAACAAATATGTACAACACGTTTTCCGCAAACATCTGTTATTTTTTATGAAAAGATATTATAATATTATTCGAGCAATTTATGATTACCTAATTAAAAATCTTCACCGCGATTCAAACATCTCAATATTTTTTGACATTCATCGATTTTTCAATCGATTTATACGTTTAATCGAAAGGCGTAGTTGTTAAAATATGGTTGAAAGAGCTTGTACTTTGAGAGTACGCTGAATCAACTAATTGTCTTTTTCAAACCACGTTTTCTACCATACCCTTAATTATGATTTAATAAAAGAGTTCCGAGGACGTGGGGTGCTAAATGAAAGCCATGATCTAAAACAGTTCGTGACTGGATGATGGGGTCGCAAATGAAGACTTCTGTGGACTTCTGGTATAACTCTAACTAAAACTAATCGGATATGGGTGATTGAAATGGTTGATTAGAAACATACATTTGATCTACATGGATTTTTACTTAAGGACTTAGCAGACTCCATCCCTGAAATAGTCACACAAATTCATATACACGGAATAATAAATTAACTTATTAAATAATACTAATTGTAAATGTCAGGTCCTCCTATGGCGCAGCGGTTAGCGTTGTGAGCTTCCATGCTGAATCTGACAAACAGTTCTCGTAGAAAAGGTTATGTTGAGTTTTTGTTCCATTAAAAATCCATATATTCCACATTGGGAGCGGACATGGATAATACATGTGTATATATATTAATTATTTGTTTCGTTGATCCCTATGAATAAAATAAAACTACTTTCTAAATGTTTTAAACGTAAATCGCGTGAAAATAAATATAAAACTACCCACCATGTTGAAACGGGACTGCAATAATCTAACAGGAAAACTTCGGTGATTTCGTTCTAAAAATCGTCCACTATTTACAAAAAAATAACAACTGAACAATACCAAAATAATCTTTAGCGTATACTGCCATCTGTAAATCTTGATGCAAAGGAGCGGTTAAATCGGTAACCAAATAAAAAAGCGAATCAATACAAACTTAATGTAGCTCTAAGAGAAATAAATCAAAAATAACTATTATATATGGAGGTTTATCTGACTACTGTTTTTGTTTAATATGTCTTAAACAGATTAAAATAGAATTTTTGTCTTTAATTTATATTAAAAAGAAACTTGAAACCATAATATAAAAACTAAGTAGATACCTTTTATTCAATATGCATTACCACGCAATCAGATTAAAGTTTATTTTAAGACAATTCTAAATGATCCTTCGGCCATGATCTGAAACAGGATAATAAGAAATTCGTTTCAAAATATTAATAAATTAAAATCTACTTACTATGATACTTGTAAACATTGCTGTAATTTTACCCATATCTTGAGACGATAATAAATTAACTGAGGATGATATTGAAGCGCGAAATAATGTTTTAAAATAAAAAATGGTTTGATATTATTGGGAATTGAAACAATAGACCAGGATTTCCCAAATTAGTTTCATGAAACACTGGCGTTCAACAGAACCTGAATAAGTATTCCGCGAACATTTATATGAAATACTTAGAAATGGCTTAAATGTTTTTTATTATTATTTGAAGTAATCGAAACACACATCATGTTTAAGGTAAGTGTCAATTCTTGGTGGAAAGTCATTATTTTAAATAAATACATTTTTTGCTCTTATTCCACTTTATTCATTAATGATCAGAACCGGTATTATCAAATTATCATCAATTAAAGTATTTAAAGTTTACTCTCGGAGGCAACTCGAATTCTCTAGACGTTAACACACTGTCCCCGGTATATTGGTCCTAGTTAAGCCACTGGTCCTGTTATGCCCATTAAGATAACAACTAACGAACTCACCCTAACCAAAGTTTTTAATAATTGTCTCCAGACGTCGCAAACATCCTGCCAAAAGCGCATTCGAGCCCTCATAATAGTTGTCTGTTTGTAAGACTCGCTAACTATGCAGTTTCCACTCAATATCACAATAATTTGGCATCGTTAAATACCAGACATTTTTAGTGGCTTAAGACATGGCGAATAATTTGAATTGCATGGCGCCTCTGCTATTTTTTCTTACTGTACAAACAAAATTATATTTATAACCACAATTCTCAAAACTACGGAAGTCGTTTTATCTTTTGTATATTGTTTTCATTATTTAAAACTGCACTGATTGTGTTAACTGATGATTAAGGCAGCGAAGGGCTGCTCGGCTTCTGCCAGTGCGGATACAATTCAAAATATGTAAACACTTATTTTATTAAACGCTCTTTGTTATACACATCATGTCTTTAAATATGTATACTACAAATTTATATTTTTTTAAACGTTTTTGTTGTAAATACATTGACTTCAATCACAGCTTTTTTATATAATTTACAAGTTTAAAGACTTGCGGGTCAGTTTAAGGCACTTATAATAAAATCCAATAAAACAATTCTTATTTTAATTTTATTTTCAAAAAATTCTAAGATCGTAAAAAATAATGAAAAATATTATCAAAACAAGCGATGATTCAACGTATGTACATGCTAATTTAATTATAACCTTTCGTTCATCTTTGGTAACTGCAGCCATTATGACCCAGACAATATCCTAACTTAGAAGCACGGTCCATTAATTTTATTCTCGCATTAGATTTTGCTCACAGTGTTAGTTATTAGCATGTTATGCTCTGTATTTCCATATATCATTTAAATATCTTTAATGAGAAGATTAATGCTATTAATTTCATAACGTCAACCAACTCATTGTATACAATTTTGTTTGATTATTATTAGAGTGCAATAAACAAATATCTCTAAAATAATTATAGAATAATTTATTTTAAATACATTTTTAAAGTAACAAATAGCTGATGTCTGTGTCATCAAAATACAACCACAAAGTTACGTGTCAATGAATTTTTTTAATCAGTGTTTCTTAACCGTATTGAAACAATCGCCTCCTTTAGCAGAAATAAATTATCCAAAATTATCTAACGCCCCCCCTCACCGAGTAATTTGAAATCCTCGATATCCTATACTTTTTCCCCAAAATATCAATTAACATAAGCTTTGTACAGCATACATTTTTTAGCTCACCGACGAATTTGAAATCGTCATTTTCCTTTACTTTTCCCCCAAAATATCTCCGAAACTCGTATTTTTTTTAGCTCACCGAGCCACTCGCATCGCCCCTCACAATCCTACAGTGCCCCCAAAATTATGAAAAAATAAAAACGCCCCCCCAGACATCTGAACGCCCCCCCAGGGGGACGGTACCGCTCCCGTTAAGAACCACTGTTTTAAATAGAAGCAAAATTTAAATAAAGTTTAATTTTTCAATTTCTAGATAAGCAATATCATAATACATATATGTACAAATCTAAAAATAAATGCTGATTATCAATGTTTTTCTTGAAGATTGTAAGAAAGTCACTCGAGATTAAACTGATGAGAAAAGATATCACACATACCCAATGTCTTAATCAATTGACTACGAACTGCATTTGATCAAATACGAGGTTGAGAGATATTTTTACAACCATTCATCGTGAACTTATTCTATTAGGCTATATTTTTCGATGTGGCTTAAATTGAGAGCTGTCACATACATACCATACTCTTTTTCTCCTGAGACTCCCAAGAGCAGTCAGCACCCCTGGTTAAATTTAATAATATTTATAAATTGTACCTACTTCTTATTGTTTTTTTTATTATTTCTTTCCGCTACAAAATTACCGCCCCGCAAACACACTGCACCGGGGTGGCAATATGTCTAGTTTAATCGACCGTTCTTTGATGCATTTATGGGTCATGACTTTTAGCACAATGCAATGACAACCCCGTTTTCTCCTTTAGAAACAATTTTCTTATGCTGCTTTCCATGCGTAATGGTGTTAGGTCCACACTGCGGTTTTCTTTATTGTCAAAAGCAGATTTTTATCACATACATATTCTACTACAGTAATAATATAATTGCATGTTTTATGATATGGTGAAATAAGAAATATTTTTGATTTAAAACAACGAAGATGAAACAAAATAAATTACAATGATATAATAAATCTGAATATTTCTAAACATAATAAACAAGTATAAAAGTTCTGTAATTAAATATGCTTTTTACATCTTTTTTGCATATTTAATTTAAAACATTATTTGTCAGAGAGCGGCTCTGCTCTTTAGATCATTCGTGTATCTAATCTAGTCTAACTCTTTGGCGTATGAAATCATTTTTTTTTTCATTGGATAATATTATAATAAAGACATTTTCACACTTTTTCGCCTGTAATATGCAGTATTAAAATTAAAAGACATACATAGCAAATTAATATATTACATGATGAAAGTCGATCATTTTGTTTTCAAATAAAAATATAATGCATAGATTTTATTACCGTATTTTTTTAACATTTCATCACTTGTTTTGCTTTAATTTCCCAAATATATTATGCAAAGCTGATAGTTTTATGTTGCACTCAAAATAGTTGATACTATTGATTGAATTGGCGTTTACTTGGTAGAGCTCCATTGTAATAAGGTAAAAATATCAAAGTATTTAGTTCTACATTCTTCTGATGATGACGCACGCCGAAATAGCTATAAACTAATGCTCGCCATGAGCAAAATCGGTCCTGACCTTTTTAAATAAAGTGTAAATAAAGTATAAAAGAATATTGTGTTTTTAATACTACAATGCTTTTCCACCGTTATTGACAGGAACACGGTAAAAATTATAAACTAATTTTATAAAAAAAACTGTAGAACTAAATACTTTGTTGTTTTTACACTATTATTTAATACTATTTGATTATCATATCGAACAAACAAAGAAGTTGTTTGAAACGAAGAAGACATCCTGTTAATAACTTCAGTTAGATATACTTAAGTTTAGGAATTGCGAAGAGTTCATTGCGGAAAATTCCTCACAGATATACTATAACATTATGACTGTGTTCAGCGATTTAAAATAGTGCGTTAAAATTGAAAAGTTTGAATCTACTGAAAATTTACTGGATTATACAAACAATTACTATAAAATATTTTCAGATTCTGCCAGGCAAAACATATACCATTGAAATGAATTCTTTGGTCGATTTTCCATATTTGTAATTATTCAGCGCAACAAAAATGTTAAGCTAAATGTAATTTGTTTGAGTACGTACATATTGTGTACTCAGTAAAGACAAATTAATATTATTTTTACTGCAAGGCGGAAGAGTGTATTTTTGTAGGCAGATTTTGGCAGCGACTGACAGCAAACACTTTTCAAATAATTTCACTTATGACTTGTGTTTACGGTTGGCAACAAAAACTTGAAGACATATTGAATTTTGAAATTGATATACTTCTGTATTTTGACGTTTATTTAAAATAAATATATTTCTGATTATTGACGATATATAATTTACAGAAATTTCAATCAGCTGTTTTATATGTTTATCATTAAATTTTCATAAAAAAAAATAATCTTCTGATGAAAGATTGTTTGATTTATAACATTACAAAACAACGTTATTAGGGCATCCAATCCCGAAGCCTTTTTCCAATCCCGGGATTTCAGAATGGATTAATTTGATCCCGGGATTGAGATTTTCTCACCGAGGAATTTGAAATCCTCGATTTGGCAATTTCGTGTCAATTTTCGGGGTTTACTCAAAATTTCTCAATCCGGGATTGACACGGCCGCGATCCCGGGATTTCGGGATCAGAAAATTGAACGGGATCCCGAATCCCGGGATTGGATGCCCTTAACGTTATGACGCAGCCAAAAATTTGGTACCCAAAAAGACTTAAAGTAGTGTGCTAGTTCGTTATATACTGTAGTTTAGGTAATCCATTTTATGAAAATAAAAATGACTATCTGTATAGAACATAAAAATATAAACTTTCATAAATTTTCATTAATTATAATAAATTTTATATTACAGCTAATGCCTATAGTGTGCAATAAATAAATAAAAAAGGTTTTTGAAATTGAAAATCATACCAGATATTTTTTTAAGTCACTCGAGAATAACAAACACCCATGTTCCAAATCACAAATTAAAATTAAAAAATATAAATCTGATATTAGGGCACTTTACATTGGCGCGAAGTCGTCTACGCTTTGGTTACGTGTGTTCCTTATGCACATCAGGCATAAGGAACATACGTCACCTAATCCAGGACGACGGTGCACCTATTGTTCTTATTGCAATTTGATGGCCCATTCGCTCTTTCGCTTGGACAAGAATCTTACCAACTATACAAAGATATCAATAGTTTGTGTTTTTTATACATGCATAAATTAATATGAATGAAACTAATTGAATAATGCAACAATCGGTACCTCGTCAATTAAATGCTAGCAGAGCCCAATGAGTGGAGAATTTCGAAACCATAATTATCCTTTGTTAAGTATTTTTAGTTGCGTCAAGTGCATCGCAATATTGAAATATTAGTACTGCCTGTCCAACCTACAACGTGTGCAAACCCCCCCCCCCCCCCCCCGACAATACGTATTGTGGCAACCCTGCATTTAATTGTATGTACATCGTCGTGTGGTAATGGTTTCTGCTTCCGCCTCACTACAATTCCAAATCTCCCTCCGCACATTTACAGTGTCACTACATTATTTTATTTTCTCAGGCGCATTGTTTCAACAAAGAGATTCAGCAAATTACACTTTAAGTTCATTTATGTAGATCCCCCTCGCAGAGTTATACGAAAACTCAGTTAAGATTTTTTCACTTAGTATCTAACATCAAAGAGAACTATCTCTCCCTGATTTTCATGGGTATAAAAATCCACAGACATCTTAAAAGGATGGGTCTCATCCAATGTTCCCGCTAATTTTCTGGAGGTTATGTGCGCAAAATACATTGGCTGTGCAACTTTGAAAGAAAATGAAAAAAACTGTGCGTGTCTATATAATTTCGATTATATTTAATGTACTACATATATAGAATAACAGAATTAGCATAATTTCAGTTGGAAAGTAAAGGTCGAGAAAAAATAAAAGCTGTTTTTTGCGCTCTGTTGTGATGTGTGTGCGCGCACACGCGCACAGCTTAGAGGGAACACTGGTCTCATCACTCTCTCTAATTATAAAAACATGAATATATATATATATATATATATATATCTGAAACAATCTAGCATTAAAAAAGAAAGATTGTCTTTTAAACTTTTGTGAGAATAGTTATGAATGTAAAAACGTGTTTTTTTTTTAAAATTTCCTAGGGTACTCAACGTTGTACCCACCACCGTCCGCTGCGGGTTCACAAGTGCTATGCAATATAAAAACGTGTTAATGGGTTAACGTGAAATTAGTTCTTTATTATGTATATATTTACAATATTCAATTGTTTTATCTTTACAACACTAATCTAAATAAGCCATTGGGTCCAGGGCGGATTACTCTATAATCGAATGAGGCGCGCGTTTGGGGAATTCGAATCTTAGGGGGCTCAAAATAGCTCATACAATGAATAAACCGTATATTGAAAAAAATAGTTTTCTACATTCATTTTCACTTTATATGAAATTTCGCAATGCTTTAAAGCTATCCAGAAAACAGAGCCTCCAAATTTGATGGCGCCTGTGGTCTCCCAAGGTCTTAATCCGCCACTGTTTAGGTCTCTCACCTGTGTGTTCTTAATAGGCAATTTAATATTATTATTATAAGCATGTATTCAAATGAAAGTTACAACCTGCAACCAATAATTACCGTTTATCTTAGATATAAATTCGTGCCAAGGGCTACCGCAATGTCTATCAATACACCACTGTCACTTGTGACGTTGATTAGCCATTATGGGACTTAAGTCCTGCGATAACCTGTGTTTATCGCGCGCAAGAAAATTGTATCCATATATATCATGAATACTCAATTTACTCAAATGAATTGACAATAATTTACATGGCAAATTTTAAAATAAACTATTTATTACATGTCAGATATCATCTTTATTCGAACGCGTAGATAACTTTTGCTGGCAAAGTCTATTGATAATTTAATGCCATATAACATTGTTTATCACTAATTAAACAGTGTTAACTGTACGTTATGTAGATGGAAAATTACACTAAAACTAAACATCAATATACGTCACTTTTAAGGTGTTCACTGTCAATACTTGGTGGAATGGCATTATAATAAAAATAATAAAACATTTTTAGTACTTTTTCCACATAAAAAACTGGACTTCGTTTTCAAATTAACATATTTTGGAACAACTTTGAGCCGTAAACACTCTCGATTATGTGGAAAAAGTACTAAAAATGTTTTATTATTTTTATCAATATACGTGTTTGAAAGTTTCGTCTAATTAGTATTATAATATTTTTGATAACTATTAACCAAAACCAGGTATATTTGTAATTACTTTTGAGATGTTCATTGTCAATTTTTGCTTGAAAAAGTCATTATATTAAAAAAAAAAAAAAAGCACTACTAATACCACATTTATTTGGAATGTGAAATTAAAACTAAAAAGTGTTTTATTTTTAATATTTGTAATTATTTATTTTCAAAAATACAAACAATATTTTGACAAGGGTTACTGATGGGTATAAGGTCGAGTTGTAGTTGGCTTCTATGCCGGATTTCACGGATTCGAGTCCCAGTACGAGCAGCATTTTTTCGTTCGAAGGCATGGGTGTTTGCGATGTCTGAAAATTTCCTCCCACCTTTCCGATCTTTCAATAACTGGGCGTAGCGTGAGCGATTAGGTAACCACTAGTTTTGTCCTAGCCATATCCTTGTATCCCCACTACGCTCTTTGGAAAAGAGAAGTTGAGCGACTGAGTAACAAACAGTTCTCGTAGAAAAAGTTATCTTGAGATACCTCCATAAGAAGGCCATATGCACACATTAGGAGCGAATATGGATAAAACAAAACAAGGTAAAGGACTCTAA
Source organism: Himalopsyche tibetana (assembly GCA_030503985.1). NCBI lineage: Eukaryota > Metazoa > Arthropoda > Insecta > Trichoptera > Rhyacophilidae > Himalopsyche > Himalopsyche tibetana. The sequence goes on along the minus strand of JAPJYX010000010.1, from coordinate 18,591,504 downwards.
ATAAGTTGGTCAGAGAGAATGAATGCTATGCAAATAAAACATACATTTATTGACATTGAAAGGATTGTCTTAAAGTTAAAGAAATCATTCCGATTTGCTTTTGCCAAAACGATAGATAAACAAACAACGAATTGTTGAGCATTATTGGTTGATATTTAATATTATACAGTGAAACTTCTCATAACGAGTCTAATTCGTTCCAGAATCTTATTTGTTATGTGAAACACTCGTTAAGCGAAACATTTTTTCCCATATAAAACAATGTAAAATACAATAATACGTTCCATGCCGAAAAAAAATCATTTTTTATATTTTTAACGTGTTTTCAAGTAAAATTACATACTTATAAATTGTTAAGGAGCGTAACAACCTGGAATGCGCTTTCGATTTGCAAAAAACGATAAAAATTCGAGTAGTTTATTATTTATGACAAATAATTAGTTATTTTTTACTAGCAGACATTTGTTTTTGCCGACGCTTCAAAATTTGGTGAAAATGTGACATCATTATCATTGAATAAATCTGTAAAACGCATAGCCACCTTCTTATTAGGGTGATACTTCTCAATGTACGATGCAACACTTTCACATGCTTTCAGTTTTTCTCCTATTGCTCCAAAAGACCGAAAGTTTCTTCCAAGCTGAAGTGAGGGTTCTCTTGGTAACCCTTTTGATGTGAAAGTGATCTTTCCAAAAGTCTGTGCTACTCATTAAGGAAGATTTTTTTTTACAATCTCTTTTGCTCGTTACGCGAATTACTCGTTATTAGAGGTGCTCGTTATGCGAGGTTTCACTGTATATATATCCGTTGCTTTATAACTGACTATATACCCAATGAGAAAAAAAATGATTATTTCACCTTTAAATCAGATCGTGAATAACGATAAAGGGATTTGAATATTTATATTTCCTTACACAAAACGACAGCGATGTAATCTTTTAATGTATAACTGTAACCTGCGTATGGTATCCTTGACCTGTTACTATACGAAACATCAAAACCTTTTGTAGGTCATAACTTCGAAGATTGTAATCAGGAATTTGGTCACGGATTGTCTGTTGCTATTCACACTTTCTTGTCCAAAGCCAGATCAGGAGATCATCAATTTTGATTAAACCATAAATCAGTCAAGTCTCGTGAGGAAAATGTGTTGAGATGTGTTACATCTATATGCCGTCACCTGCAAGTATTTATCAACGATTGATGGACTGTAAAATAGTGTATATAGGTTCTTAATATCAAATGTTATTATGTAATAGAGCTAATATAAAAAAATTACCATTTTTGATCGCTTGATTTTGTTATATTACGCTGCTTGTAGTTTGTAGTCATATATTTTTACGACTAAAATAAAAGAGGTTTTTTTTAAATCTTAATAACGTTAGTATAAAAAGTATTTCACGTTTTATTTATTAATCAAGACTACTTCAATATTAGAAAATATAAGATTATCAAATACGTTTTTTTCATATTTGTCTTAAAATGTATTGTCATTTAAATATTAAATTTATAACATCTATGTTTTGTCATGTCCGTGAAAGTATGATAGTACAAGAAATTTATTAAGAGTATATAATAAATACAAATATATGCTGTTTTGGCTTTGTTTTTCTATAAATGACGGAAAACATAAAATCAATAATGCTTAATTCAAAGAAGTCTTTTTAGGTGTCATTGAAAATGTTCCCAGATAATCATATAAACACAATATCAAAATAACATAATGGAATTGCGAACAGAATGTATCTTAACAGAAGATGTTCTACAAGAACTGTATGCTACTCAATTCTTCATTCTCTCTTATTCTAAGAGAGTAAGGATTGAATGGTTATGGTAGAACAGTACAAATGGTTGGTTTATCTTTTTTACTACGCCCAGTTTTAAGGTTCGGTTTGGTGGGAAATAATTTGCCCATCACATATACCATTGCTTTCTTATACAAATCCATTAATCAATTAAAAAATCAACTTGTGAAAATATGCGTACTGGGACTTGAGCACGTGAACACCGGTACTGAAGCCAACGATTTTGAACACTACCCAATGGTGTATTTTTATTTAAAAGTAAATTGTTCAATGTATTCAAATTCTTCCCCTTTGATAATTCCTTAAAGGTATACTTAAAATGTATTTCTCGCGTAGGACGTATGAGTCGCCAGTTCCAAGGGCCTTTATACTGATCAACTCATTCCCTAGAGAACTGGACATTTTTAGTGACAGTATTTGTGAACTGTTTTTAAGTTTTATTTTTTTATTTCATGATTTTGTATGTTATATTTAACTACACAAGTGTGATGTATTATTTTAATTTATTTTTTCTCATTATATTAGTGCATGGTAAATTGGCGTCAGCTGTAATATCATGTACTGTGCTTTTATTTATTTTTAACAATAAACTGTTTATTGTAAATAATATCCCATTCAGTTTATATTGCTTTATGTATCTATATAATCATTTGTAAATGTTATTTATGGAAGTAATATTATTTTACGCTACTTTGAATAAATTGTAAAATAAACTTTCATATATAAACGACTCGTTACTGTATGATGAAACAAAATATCAAAAAAGACATATATGCAAGTTGCAACCTTGTCAAAAGTTTTCTCATTATGCTATCTTGTGGTTCTATCATCAAAGATCTATGACAAGATGAATGATTATGTCATACACCGTCAACAAGCTGAAAGTATCTATAAATCATTTAGGGCTTTAGGTATCTAATTTATAAGGGGCGTGAATGTTTGAACAGTTTCTCGTACTATTTTTGCAACGCATTGAAACCATTTCTACCATTTCAAAATGTGTCGATATTATTTCAATGAAAAAAAGGAGCACCAAGATTTATTTTATTCATATAGAGGCGTAGTAATATAAAGTTTAGAAACTCCTCCCATAAATGATATTAATGTTACGAAATTTTGTAACTATTTCGTAATTATGCAGAATTAAAAATATTGAATGATAATAAATACCTTAAAAAGTGAACGATAATATTGTAACGAATGTAGTTTTGTTTATCAATTCGAAAATATGTAGTAAGTTATAACATATATTTATTTTACGATACGCAGATTAATAAAAAAAATATTTAAAATCTATCACTGCGCATTCATCGCTTTTTTGTTTTCATTTTAAATTAGGAATTCTATTCTGCTTCATAAAGCATATATACAATATGGGCGAACTGTATAATAATAATACGTTTATCAAAAATAAGGCTGAAAAATAAGACATTTTGGTCGTCAGCTAAATACTTGTGAACATGACTTCCAATCTTCTAGCGGCTAGTCTTTTCAAACCCTTTAGTCAGTGGCGTGCTTATTTATTTAAAATATACCGTTATGATAAAAAATTAAATATCTCTTCATATTAATTTTAATCTGTTTTGTTTTATTTGTAAATAAAATAGTTAAACAAATACTAATCACAATGAATAGTTGAATGAATCTAATGGGTCAATATAATGATCAAAATTAATAATCTTCACAAAAACGAAAACTGACATAAAGTAGATTAACAAAAATAATGAATGCTTTCGCTCTTCGGTCCGAGGTTTGATACCAAACTGAGCAATCATTTAAAATGAAAACGTAATTTACATGTATAAATATTTTCGATGGAATCGGTGCTAACTTTGTGGAAGTTCACTTTAAAAAAATGATAACATTGTTATTCTACTTGTTGTGTTACAAAATGATAATGCTTCTCAAAGAGGCGAAACACGTGTCATATTTTATAACACAACAATTGGAATAAAGTTATCAAATTTAACTTTACATTACATACTAAAACTTTACTTATTTAACATAAAGTTTTTTCTCGTTTATAATGCACATGTTTTTTTTACTATTTTGGTGACTCTAAATTTGAGGTGCGACATGTAATCGAGGCAATACGGTAATTTGTTATGCCGATTTTTTTAAAATATATTTAGCACCTTACAAACAAAATATTTGTTTTACTATGTGATGTGTAAGACTACAAGTTTTTGCCAGTCTTTGAAATAAAATTAATTATCAGTAAATTTTTTATTACAATATAATTTAAGATTTCGACTGTAGGTGCTTACTAGAATTTCAATATTAAATTTGAATCGTTTAAACTATGTACATTCTCACAGATTTTGTCACTAACGACCCGGGTTTCGCCTTTCGGCATCTTCAGGGATTCAAGTGCACGGATGAACTTGAACTGACTCAGTTCAGTATACCCTATATAATCATAAAATCATATAATCATAAAACCTTTGCCGACAAACAAATAATATAATTCTTGAAACTACTTACTACTCAAATCTGTTGGCATTCCCATGAGCTCATCCTTTTCGCCATCAATGGCTTTGTACTCAGTGATGCATTTATTTCTTATATAAACACGAAACTTTCATTTACTAAACGTCAGTTCAAGTCCATCCGTGCACTTGAATGCCTGAAGATGCCGAATGGCGAAACCCGGGTCGTTAGTGACAAAATCTGTGAGAATGTACATAGTTTGAACGATTCAAATTTTTTATTACAAGTTACTTTATTGAAGTGACAAAAACATTCGTTTTGGGTATATTTTTACTTACCATTCCAGAATCGGTATGTTAAATGCATTTAAAAGAGTAATGTTTACGATAAATAAAATGATTTGCCTATTTTATTTGTTTAGTCAACTAAACCGCTTGTATTTTACACTAGAATTGATTACTGCTCAAAAATGCTCAAATGTGTGTGACCTGAGAGTACGATTTATATAATATTTCCGCACATAAAAAAAAACACTATCGGGACTACGCTCCCAATAGCGATGAAGTCTAAGAACTCCTCTGCTCAAAGTAACTGTTATATTATCCCCATTATCGTGTCCAAGAACACTGTCTTTTTTAATTAATTGTGACCGGTGATAGTATAAACACAGGCTCGCGGAGAGATTCCAATATACCATAATTATTTAAATAGAATAAGGTAAGCAGGGATATTTATTATTAGTTTATTAAATATTATAGAGCAAATTATTAAAATTAGGACCTAGTTACAAAATTTACATATGAACCATAAGTTTATTTCAGGGCTGTGGATTCGTGTAAAAAAAAGACGACTCCGACTCCGAGGAATTTTTCAATAATTTCATTTTAACTTATATGTATACCATCAGATCATCTATAGACAGCCAAGCATGAAATGTTAACACTTTTGACTATTTTGTTTAAATACACATCATTAAATATATTTTTCAAAAAAAAAATCGAGCCGCTTATTTTTCACGACTCCGGCCAAAATACCGTGACTCCGACTCCGACTCCACAGCCCTGGTTTGTTTGATTATTAAAAACTATGATTTTTATTAGTGCTTGCAAAAACTCAATGTATTATAAAGTATTCTAAGCTCATTAAAAAAGGTAAATAAAGATAACACATTCACGGTGAATATGCTTCTTTAAAAATCAAATGTTCACTTCAGTGTCTTTGAAATAAATCGTCTTTCAGAAATAAATCTGCACAGCGTCTCTGCAGAATTCATTAAAAATATTTCCCATCAATAAGATGTCAAATAATAATATATGTTCCCGACACTGATGAAAAAGCTTTAGATAGTTGTAGTTTTGCTAACAAAATTCTCAGATAAATTTATGGACATTATATGTGAAGTAGTACAGTTTGAACTTTTTCAATCATGTTATGTACACACAATTAATCATACCGTTGTTTTATATTGATTGGAAATTTATTGATAACGTTAGGGTTTTATTTTTAGTTAAAATGCGAGAAACGCGATTAGTTAGATCAATTTCTAGAAAAATATATGGTATATTTTATTAAATTATTATTAAATATTAATTAAAGTAATTGATAAAATTGTAAGGAGGTATCAATATCGATTAGACAGCTACTCCCCAGTATATCTTTGGTACCTTGAAACATTCAAAGAGCGTCTTGTCCAATAAGGAGTAGTATTTTTGTATTTTATATTGTTATAGACTGCGATTTTCGATTTATTATTCCATATAGTTATTTTATAAGGTGTTACTAGATACTACGTACAAGAGAATAGTTAAATACACGGCAGGGTAGCCGGGTCTTGAATTGTGTAGGCTTGTCAAACGACTTTAATTAGATGCGTGGCTAAACTCATTTTACTCGACAGGTTAAGTGTAAAACTCACCTCTTTTTACCAATTACTTACTGGTAATTTATGTACGTATTTTGATTAAAGTTTGATCGACTCATTTCAAAATAATAACATTCATTGCTTTTCATGTTTTATATGATAAATACTAAATACCTTCCAGAAAGAAAGTGTATGCTTAAATAAAATGTTTTAAGTAAAATTAGTAATGGAATTTTGTTTATCTAAATAATGAAAGAAATTGATAACTTTATTAGTAAATATTATGTTTTTGTGTCTAAGGCAGTGTCTGGCAAAAGTTAATTAATTCATAACATAACAAGAAAATTTCGTTTGTTCCGTCGCACACCAAATAAAAATGCCTTAAAAAAGAAAATGTATCTTAGTATT